>JASFAT010001654.1:0-566956 GCA_031353405.1 Baronia brevicornis
TTATATAATATAATATTAAATATTTTTTCTACAAATGGTCAAATTATGTTCACTTTTCATCTGAGTTCACTGTTCGTCATAGGCCTCCCTAAAGGCGAGCCTACATGATCGTCAGTTACACGTTTGAATTTTGCCAGCCGCTCTACGCAAATTGTCTATCTGTTAGGTCGCCGTCCCAAATTAAGTTTATCAAGACGCGGCCTCTATTCCAACAGTTATCTACTTGAATGGCATCTTAAAACCGAGCAAATAAAATCCTTACATATACGGTGATTTTAGGAATCTGAAAATAAATGATAATAATAAAATGTGCCTAATTATTAATAATTATAGTTATATTATTGTAGCAAGAAGCTTTAGAATAAATAAACTGCAGATATACAATAGGATAAAACTATGGATCTTAAAATAGGATATTTTTTTTGAATTGCCGCCACAGTTATAGTAGTGGCGGCGTTTCATGAATAACTTTTATTTAAGAAGCTCAAATTGTCTCTAGTAGACTCAATTGTTAACTATGCACTTTGCCTATCATTGCTCATCATGATGTACTTATAAATAAAATTGAAAATTAGTAAAAAACATTGTATTAATTATGTGCTGACGGAGTAACCAGGGGCTCGTGCTGGTCGTCGACTACGTATATCAGCAGCTATAAGCCTCCTCCTTATGGTACATAGCCTAATTTGTGCTCTTCGTATCTCTTTAAGGTTTCTTTTGAGGTCTGGAGCGAACTTCATTTGCGGTTTCTTAGCGCCTGACTGAAAAGCAATCGTATGCAACGTTTTCTCCGAGAACCTTGTTTTCTCTGAGAGAAACCTGTCGCTTGGTATCGAGTCCAGGTTTTTGGACGGTTGAACAACTCACGTTTAACTGATGTGGGACGTAACATTGGTTAAACCCCTCTTCCAGCAGCGCTATAATTTTACTAGCTACTTGAAGATTAATTATTTGTTTTATATTAAAAATAAACTTATTTGACGGTGCTAGAGACACTGTGTTACATTTCTCAAAATTTCGATCGTTCAATATATGTACCGATTATATTAGAATTTTCGTCTCAGTTCAAAATATTTTAAAATATAATGCTTATAATGATTTAAGATTACGTTATTCATCGTTTGTGTTAAGGAGCAGTACAGTTTGTGACATATAGGTATGAAACAGTACCTAATGATTTACGACACGTTACGACAGTACTCATAAATCTCTACCAAACGTGTAAATAGTATATTGTATATGTTAATTGTTTATCTTAATTGCATGCGGACAAGCTGGCTCGCATCACAAGATAATAGTAAATTGAATTGTAGCATAAAGCAATATAAGAAAATAAAATATTTTGTATTTATTTTATAGAATATTAATTAAACTGAATAAAATTGTTTGCTAAGGTTTATTTATTTGAAATTATCAATTATGATATTAAAATACAATCAAATTTAACATATTACAAAATTATAATTATTTTTAACTTTAAAATAATATGTTAAGAGAAATGGACGCACTTCCCTATAAATTTATTATAGTAAAGCCGGTTAACTACTAACTTTGTTGGCGCAGCGACCCAAAATGGATCTTGGTCTTCGAACAAATCTTACGCTACTTTGCCCTGTCCTGCGCCACCTCCTGCCAGTTACAGACTTGAAAGTTGCGCAAGTCATCTTCAATCATGTCTCTCCAGCGGTACCTGGGGCGCCCACAGGACGTCGTCCAGTTGGGCGACCCACATACGCTCTCGTGACTACGTGATCCTCCCCCATCCTCTCCACGTGGCCCAGCCAACGAACTCGGTGAGCCTTAGTTACTCCTATTACATTAGGTTAACTACTAGCACTCGAATTACGTATTGGTAATCGGTATGCTCATAGATATCCGCATAACTGGACTCAAAAATTAAGTTTGTAAGGATGGTACTTGTTTATATAACCAGTAGTTTGAAGGTGGCACAGTTTCTTTTTATGGGATAGGAAGGCAAACGAGCAAGCGTGCCGTCTGATGGAAAGCAATCAACGCCGCCCATAGACAACCGCGACACCGCAGATGTCACGGAAGCGTTACCGGCCTTTTTGGTATGTATAGGCTTGTTTTTTGAAGGTGCCAATGTCGTATTGGTTCGGAAAGACCGCCGAAAGTAGCTCGTTCCATAGAGTGATGGTGCGTTGAAAGAAGTTTCGAGAAAAGCGCACCGTGGTTGATCGCTACTCATCCAGATGGTGAGAATGAAACTTTTCTTTATGGCGAGTTGCAAGGTTGTGAAATTCGGCGGCAGGAATTATTTCAAACAATTCCTCAGAGCACTCCATGCTAAAAGCCGTAAAAAATGCTAAGAGAAGAGACATCCCTGCACAACCCTAGAGAATCAATCGATCGATGAGATCTTGGTCATCGACGATTTGCATCGCACAATTTGTATGCGGTCAAGTGGAAGACGTTCATACTGGCGAGCCCCGGTCCAGAGATAAGAACAGTATTCCATGTGTGGCCTGACTTGTTCCTTGTAAAGTTGGAGGCAATGGGCAGATGTGAAATACTGTTTCGCTCTATTGAGCACACCTAGCTTGTTCGAGGCCAGCTTGGCCTTTTCTTCCAGATGGTTGCGAAACTGGATGTCGTGCGATATGTCAATACAGTGCAGTGGTAAGAGGTTAAACTATTTCTCCACAAATTATTTTGATTATAATGGTTTTCTAGATAAACGCTTGACTTGTTGGAAAATATCAATGAATTTTAGTGAAATACCTACCTACAACTTCATTACTTGGCACAGAACTCTCCTCATTTTACCAGAAGATGTGGAATACAATGCATCACAGTGCTCCTTAATAAAGAGCAGACTTGAAGTTCTTTCTGAATCTCCACCTTGCAGGTTTCCTCTTGATGTTTACTTTGAAAACGTGTAGTTAAGTTTGCTTGTGTTCATATACTCTGAATTAACTGGGATGAAGAAAAACATAGAAAAGAACTTCCATCTTTGAGAATAGATAAAATGTTTTAAACGATGCTTGAATGCTGTTTTCATGCTTCACATGGAGATATATGGTGATGGATGAAAATATGGAGCTGATATTTTTCAAAGTCGAAGAAGTATGTAAAGGTTGTTTATAGACATCACTCTTTAAATTTATGAACTGAGATTGTTTTTTGAATTCAATGTTACATTATACCACGAATATTATTTATTAAATACTATTAATTAAAGTATATATATATATTTCAAAATTTCACTATAACTATGGTAATATATACATTCTAACATAGTAAAGTGCTTATGAAGAATTTGAATTTAATACAGGCCCCGTCATACTATAACAGTCAACAATTACGAGAACGTCCCTGCGGCTTACACATTATTGGAATTTAATCAATTGCTTTCAAAGTTAGTTTCAGTGATCGATAACCGGAAACGATAATAATTTTAGATATTAAATTTATAGAATGCGTATTAAAAATATTAAAATGTCCATTTATGCTAAAATATTTTCCTTCGGACTGTTATATTTCTGTATATCTATAGGAAATAGAGAAATTTTCGCACTTAGACATTATTATATCTTTTCAAAAATCTGAAATTGCTACATTTATGAAAAAAGTCAGTTTTCTGTATGTGTACATACATGTATTTGATACATGTCATTTTATAATCGCACTGGTGATGCTTCTAAGATTTCTCAGATATTAGTCAATAAGTGCATGGTGATTTTATAAGAGTTTCGTATATCTAAGGTTGAACAGGAAGCGTACCATAGTAATATATTGTACATATACAAAAACCAATTTAGGAAGGCATAGTGTGGAAATTGTTCGGAAAATCAACCAACAAAAAATCCTTTATAATAAAAATTTGAAAGTAAATATTACGTACGTAAATATTCTTCATTTTAAAATTAAATTAAGTTATGACAAAATTTATTGTCAAAGTATAAACTTAGATATCTAATATCTACACATATTGGTTCTTAATATATACACATATTGGTTTCATATTTTATGTAACAATAATCACATTTATTGCGATCTTAGCAAGATGACAGATTTATATTATGAATAAAATTACGTTCATGTAAAAAATTATATTATTGTTTTTAAAGCGATAAATGCTTTGATCATGCTTCATGGTTTCATGGAACATTACGGCTGTACTACTACCAAAGGCGCCATTAGCACAGGTGATATCTAAAAGCACTTTAAGTACGCAATTACAAAAGCAATATCTCATCCATGCGGATACTCGCTTTGTAGCAAAAAAGAACTTGTGACTGTTTATATTCACAAAGCCTTATTCTACGTTCCAGCTTTTCTAAATGTAATCAAGTAATATAAGAAATATATTTTACATTCGTTTTATTCGATATTAACCTTTTTGATGCCTTAAATAGCTCAGATTCAATGTCAGGGTTCAATACAAAATGAGGACAAGTTTCCATCAATATATTCCTTTTTTTATGCATTTAATAATCTTTCTTTCCGTTTTTAATATTTTTATTAAAATGAGTTTGTATTAATTTTTGTTTACGAATTTTACCTTTTTACTTATACATAGTGACCTCAAAAAAAGTGTAAGTTAACTAGGAGTGCTATAAAACAATTATCTTGAAATATAGAAGGAAAATAGAAATCACTTTATTCCAAATTTGCAGGTTAATCTTATCACTCATCAACAAAACCCAACACCTGAATAAGCTAAAAATTAGAAGTGTTTCCTGGCATTAAGTCCGCCTTACGTATCAAAAATAAACAAGACGTGTAAATAAATAATGTATTTGAACTACAAATTTAAAAACATCATTCGGGAAATCTTACGATATATAGCTTTTTTAATTCAATAGTTATCAGGGCATAATTAGGAGCACGAATCGTGGTTCTATTATAATGAAAAATACAACAAATTGTAAAAAAAAGGAAATGAAACAGTGAAATTCATGTAAATCGAGGTAGTTTAGGCAAATTTACCAGTAATACATTTGATATTTTGCTATTAGAAGCAGTGAATAATATTTATTATTCGTTCTGGTAACGTGCAGTAATTTATTGCTACTGTGGATAGAATTGAGCACCGTCGGTCTTGGAATAGCAATTAATAGGGGTAAATTACAGAATCGCCCTTACATTAAAAGTAATTTTATTAGATTACGCAGGCAGGCAAAATTTTCTTTATATAAACTAAATGACAATTATAATGTAATCATAGTATTCTATTTAAGTTGTGTAAAAGATAAACTGAGTTGAATATTAAATGAGAATGTATTATGAGTTGAACTAAAAATAAACGAACTTCAGTTTCCATACAAATAATAAAGATGTGTCCTTTTCCCCACGACGTTCTGCTTCAGCAGAAATGACTCGCAGGAGCATAAAGCAGGAGTTCCATTTCTGTTTAGCCGTCGCGACGCACCTTCGTGGTGTTGTCCCAGGGGCGTAGCGGTATGTTTACGTCAGCGGAGTAGTAGGAGTCAGTGCGTACATGCGGCGCGCACTCAGCGCTTCTTATCCTCAGAAAAGCAAGCTTATCCGTCTCATTAATTATACCAAATGTTTTTCCTAGCCTAGACTAAAGAGTGTTAGTATAAAAAAGATTGAGAACCCCTGCCTGGACTTTTCCCGCCAACTTACATCAGTGACGTTGTGTTTTTATTTCA
Organism: Baronia brevicornis; assembly: GCA_031353405.1. Taxonomy (NCBI): domain Eukaryota; kingdom Metazoa; phylum Arthropoda; class Insecta; order Lepidoptera; family Papilionidae; genus Baronia; species Baronia brevicornis. The sequence continues at coordinate 5,640 of JASFAT010001654.1, forward strand.
TTTTCATAATCTTATATTATTATCAATTATATTGTTTAATTGTGGTGGCGTATTATGCAATATAGTTCGTTTAAGGCGTATAAAGGAAGTGATATGATATAAATACGTGTATCGTAACTTTTTAAGTTGACTGAAAAAGTCCATAGAAGGTTTTGGTAAAATGGTCACTATTTTATCAAAACGTAACGTGATAAGCTGACTTGAGAAGAGATTGGATATTATTGTATTTTACTTGACACTGGCATAATAGTTGTAACTAATTGCCATCAAAGAAAAGAAGAAGTTCTTCTTCTTTTCTTTCTTTCTTTTCTCTGCCTAGAGAATAAGTAGTAAGTAAGAAGAATAAGAATGATAATACTTTCGGAAAGATGGGAAGTCTGCCAAACCAGATTTGAATTCATACTCCTAAAATTTTATTGCGATTTAGGAATATTTCGTGTGACAGACTTATGGAGACACAAAATAATTGCAAGAAAATTCGCCTCAGTAAATTTTAATATAGAAATATAAGAACAGAACTGTATAAAGTTGAAATCAGAATTTCATTCTTAACACCGCCTATTTTCAGGACGTTAATTTAAATAGAATCCAATTATTCTCTGCTCAACATCAGTGCAGATTGCTTTATTAGATGAAGGAGGCGAGCAGGCGGGGTGTGGGGTTAATGTAGGTTGCTGATTAATCTCGTCTTCAATTTCGCGACTGTCACTTTGCAAGTTCTAAAATGATATGTGCCGCGGCTTTTGTACCCAGAGATGTTCACACAAATAAAAAATGTGATAAAGTTGTATTCTCAGTATAACATTTTTATGTATCGCTTATGGAATCGGAAATAAAAGTCGCTAGACTCTGGAGACTACTTTCGTGTAACTACGAAATGACGGAAGATAAGGTCATTGACATAGATTAGTTACTTGTTGTTTATATTGACAACACATATTATTACAATTTGAATTATTCTTCATATATTATACAAGCAAATTTATAATTTACCAAGTTGTTAAAAATGTAGGAATTCTTTTATAGTTTTCACAATATACGAGATGAGAGTTTCTATAGAAAATCATTTTAAGTTAATAATTTAATTATTTCATGGCCGGTTAGTTTTGCTTTAATAGTTTATGAAATTGCAGATTTATTTTCACTGAAAGTGCCCATAATAATTTAAATAAATTTATTATTCGATTTCGTTTTACTTACGAATTTACAAATTCATCTGCATTTCAATTTTAAGGATTATATTATATTTAGATCCAAAAATCATAATACATATATCACTATCATAATTCTCCGTATATCATTGCGATGCAAGCCGTGGTCAATCATTTCGTTTAAGTTTCAAGATACGTACATATATTTAAGCAGCAATAGCTCAATTGGTAAGTATCGGGCTTGCGCTCTGACGTCGTGAAAAAAATTATATATATATATATATATATATATATATATATATATATATATATATATATATATATATATATATATATATATATATATATATATATATATATATATATATATATATATATATATATATATATATATATATATTATATCTATATATATATTTTTTTATATTAAAATATATATCTTTATATTAAAAAAAGGAAAACTAAAACCCATATAGGTACGTTATTACAATATAACTGCATTTGGTTCATTTTGGCTCACTCATATTACTATAGAATATTTGAGGTTATTTGAGGAGTCATAATATTCAACATTAGAGAAAATTACAGGAAACCGGGACCCGTGAAGCACTTTACTGTCCTTCCAGAGCGAAATTGGGGATAATCATTATAATGGGTGCCGTAATATGTTGAAATAGGGGTTAATTCTCGGTTGTCTAATTTACCAAAACCTTAAAAAGTCAATTATAATTTTCAGAAATTGTTATTTTCAATTTAATTATGTAATTATTTAACAGTAGCAAAACGAAATCATATAAGTTGTATGAGAAGAAATGTTTTACTGTGAAACTTATAGTAAACATATTGAAAGTGCACACTGAACTCTGAACAGCCCTGTCACGGTAAATATATACATTAAACAAAATTTTATTTAATAACTTTTAATAATAAGATATTTTTATTCAACTTATTATCTTTCTCATGGTGTAACAAGCGCCAATATTATTTATATGTATTCCCAGTCTTCATCAAATTTTTGTATTTAACTACTCTACATATGTACATATGTGATGAAATGATTAATTTTTAGCAATTTTTAAAGAATAAAATTGTATAATCTCTTTCTTGCCATATTAATGTGATACACATACATACATAATACATACATAGAACATATCGTATCCCAATCGAAATTATTTATATAAATATATAATTAATTATATAATATATTGAGTTGAGATTGTAATATATACATTACTATCTCAACTCAATCTAAACATTTTTAGATTATTAAAATCATTCATTCATTTATTTCGAGGCATCTGCACTTGCGCCCTGCTTTAACAGTGTGCAGGTACATGCCTTGACATCCATTGCATGAGAATCAGCTTTGGCTGCTTTTAGTGGCATGTTGAGGTATTCTGAGTTGGCTTCACGCTGTCTCTTAATGAGGTTTGCCTGGGTTCGATTTTGTCTTCGGCCTGCTTTATCGGTAGTGAAGGAGGAGTTCTGTTGTTACTGGAGGAGTTCACGCGGGAGCGGTCGTCCCTCTGGAGGACATATGTGTAATGGTGCAAATTTTTTGATGTGTTTGTGCTGTCTGTCTTTATTGGCTCAGTCGAACATTGGCCGAGCCAAATAGACCACGAATTCATCTACAGGGTTCTTCCTAAGGTAACTTGCTTAGACATTATTACTTACATAGCGTTTAGCTCAGCTCAGTGGTTACGAAGCCGCTTGTATTTCCCACGTTGACAGCTAGTCAGTCATCCAGCCACCTCGGTAGTAGCTCCAGCAGTCTCTGTAGTTTTCGCGTAATGACGTGGGAGACCGACGAAATGATGTGAAGTACCGCCATTGGCGTATAGTGTTTGCGCTGATACACCGAAGTCCCCTTTCCCCACCCTTTCCTCAACCAATATACAAATGGTTTCAGGTAAAGAGGAACCAATGAAAAGGCTCAATACCTTTGAATCAAAAAGGTACGACCACACAATCCGAGCATAAATAATAGCCATTTCTTAACTACAATCCCTTCCAATATTAGAAAGTAAAAACAATATTCACATAATGCAGTTATTTATATAAAACATTTCTTATCATACAACCTGAATGATTTTGTTTTGCTACTGTTAATTAAAGTGTAAATAAACATTTTTTTATCTCCGCATTACATATTTTACGATACGGAAGTATGCAGTTGTTAATTTCGAACAGCTGTAGTAGATATATTCATGGCACAAAGCCAAGTTGAAAACGTTTAATTGAATATTTTCTCATTTAGGTATAGGTACGTTTTGTACAGTGTAAAATTCAACAAAAATAACGAATATTTTGTATTTTACTTTAAAAATGTACTATACAAAGTTATGTGTTCAAAACTAGAAACAACAATCCATAAAGTTTATTTCATTTAATTTTCTCCATCGTTTTAATAAAACTGCATGAGATCTTATAACTAAACGAGCCTCGCCTGACCTGGAGGAGGGGCAAGGGCAAGTACTCAGACTTAAATCTCTCAAGTCCCTAAAAGGTTTGAATCAAAATCAGAAGCCTTTTGTTTTTTAATGTTTATTAATGAACAACGAAAGGAGAAAAATAAACATCTTACGTATATTTTAAAGAATGGAAGTATTCAAAAAAATACTTGTGCAGTTCACAAGCGATAGAAGCGATAGACAACCTTAAGTATTCGATATCATTATCTCATAGGCTAAATCATAAAGATATATGTATGTGTGTCTGTTTTCAGGGTCGCTGTTTCGTTTCATCGAGTGTCAAATCACAATGGTGCTAAAGAAGTTTTCACTTCAAAAAGAAGCTTACCAACGCTATATCCTTTCTTAGAATATTAAGAATTATTATACAGATTTGAGTGCTACTATTAACATATCTTTTTCCTAACTGCTTCTCTTGGTAATCGATTCAGTGTTTTTAGTACCTAACCTGAGAATAATATTAATAGGTCACCAATTAACAGCGTTCAATTATTGAATAAAACAGCGTGTGCCAAACAGGATAAATTATTTACTATCACTTAAAAAATGTTTAAAACAATATTATAAAAATATATCTAGTAATAATTCTTTGAAAATTATGTACGGGAATTTTATTATATTTAAATTGAAATGTTTTTCTATTTTTAAAATTGCTGCTTATTTTTATTTTAAGTTGTTCATTTCATTGAAGTTAGCAAATACTGTATGACAATAATAACTTACTCTCGTTAAAACTTTAGATTAGGTAGTTTTGTGAGTTTGAACACATGAATACATTCTATTTGGTATATCTAACAATTTGTTGACACCGCTAACTAACTTCAAACATATAATTGCTTTTAAAGTATAACACATTGATTTCACAAATAAAAAATCCTCTACGAATGTGAATGGTTTAACTTTAGGAATGTGAATAAAAAATCCTCTACGAATGTTGACCAAAAAGTCATAAATAATTCAATTTGGTAGTTTAGTGAACTAAAGTATCATACTATTAATAACAATCATTGTAATATTTAATTAGGGGTCACACTTACATTCTAACACTATTCATGTTTATTGAACTATGTACACCATCACGCAACATTAGTCATGTCTACACTATAAAGTTGCTCAGAGAGCTATGGCGAAGGTTATACTCAAAGATTCTCTGATGCACTTGATTCAAAATGAAATAGTTTACTGAAGAATCAGTCATTGAAATAGTTAAAGATAGCAAACTAAACTTGCTTTAGGCTGGTTACATTTGTCGGCGAATCGACAACCGTTGAAGCAGAAGAGTGTTGGAGTGACCATGATTTGGCAAACGTAGTATTGAACACCGCCCTCTGACCAGATAAAGTGATGATTTGTGTATTGCAGTAGGTAGAAACTTTATACGTGTAGTCGACCGTATCTTGCCTGGGGAGACCTATGTTTAACCTAGTGATGCTGTAGGTTGATGATAACAATGATAATGACAAACACGTAAGAACATATACATACGTTGCAAATATGTATTTTTTTAATTTTATTCAAACACTGAGGGAGTTTGACATAGAATCTCAAGTAACCATCAACTCATTCTGAATGTGTTCCATGCTTAATGTTTTTAAATCAATCTATATCTTTTTACATTCGTTAACGTCAACGACTTTTGTTATTTGAACAAAATGACGGGCTCCGATAACCAAGAAAAATTATATTGTTATAACTCATATAATTTAGTTAAATATTGCTGTCTGCTACTCTACTATAATGTTAATTTATTTTAGATGATTCATGTTTTAAGCATCATTATCGAGAGTGTACAAAATAATTAAAGACTATGCTAGTCGATTTTAATGCTAATAAATTTTAATTTTCGCTTATTTTAATTTAAAAAATCATATTATAATAAGCATTTGATCATGCAATATAACACGTTTTTTTAAATATACATGTATGTACATATAATAAGCAAAATAATAATTAGGTACAAATGAACTTAAACAGTGTAGAAACAACAAACATGAAGCTGCCAAGAAGTAAGAATGAAAAATAAAATAAAACAAATTACTAATTTATTATAATAATTAAAAAAAATCAAAAAAAGAAAATGTGGGCTAGGTATGTCTTTACATAATTTGAAAGTAGCAATGGGAATATTTACAGGAATATATTAATTGTAATTAATAACATTATTAACTAAGTGTTTGATTTTATACATACATTATATTTTAAGGCAAGCGAAAAAATTCAAGTTGGACGAAAGTATCTATTTCATATACTTATATGTTTAAAAACAGTAACTTGTGTAGTTTATTTAACACTAATGGACGCACCTCTTCAAATCCGTTTTTGTTTGTTAAAATATCCATGGGTAAATCCCATATTTCACAAGTATTCTCTATAAGGAACTATAACTTGTACTGAAGAAATATAAATTATTTTTTGCGCAAAAAATTTAGCAATATTACAAAACTCATGCTTATGAACAGGCAGGTATTCCTTCGACACGATAAGTTTTAATGAACAGATGGTAAAAATTTTAATTACTACTTTAAAATCACAATTTATTTTATAAATGAGTCATATAGTCGTAAACTGTATCTGATATTTTAATAGTCTTACCTCATACATAAATTAATAAAAGCAAGGGTGCAATATCAACCAAAAGATCAAACAATATACAATACATACCCGGTACCGTAATAATTAAAATGAAAATCGACACAAAAGCAAATACAAACTAAATTAGTTGAAAGCTTTTATGTATTCCATATACATATGTAAATAGAAGCCAACAAATGAAAGTGGTTCTGTGTCAGCGTGCTATGAGTTTTTGAAACAAAAGTTTGCTTTTGAACAAGCGAGAGCGTAACTTTGAGACTTTAATATTTTCAGGTATATCCTTATTTTTATGGTCAAAGCGAAGAAGAAAACATATGTTAGGTTGATAGACTTGAGATTCTATGTCAAACTCCCTCAGTGTTTGAATAAAATTAAAAAAATACATATTTGCAACGTATGTATATGTTCTTACGTGTTTGTCATTATCATTGTTATCATCAACCTACAGCATCACTAGGTTAAACATAGGTCTCCCCAGGCAAGATACGGTCGACTACACGTATAAAGTTTCTACCTACTGCAATACACAAATCATCACTTTATCTGGTCAGAGGGCGGTGTTCAATACTACGTTTGCCAAATCATGGTCACTCCAACACTCTTCTGCTTCAACGGTTGTCGATTCGCCGACAAATGTAACCAGCCTAAAGCAAGTTTAGTTTGCTATCTTTAACTATTTCAATGACTGATTCTTCAGTAAACTATTTCATTTTGAATCAAGTGCATCAGAGAATCTTTGAGTATAACCTTCGCCATAGCTCTCTGAGCAACTTTATAGTGTAGACATGACTAATGTTGCGTGATGGTGTACATAGTTCAATAAACATGAATAGTGTTAGAATGTAAGTGTGACCCCTAATTAAATATTACAATGATTGTTATTAATAGTATGATACTTTAGTTCACTAAACTACCAAATTGAATTATTTATGACTTTTTGGTCAACATTCGTAGAGGATTTTTTATTCACATTCCTAAAGTTAAACCATTCACATTCGTAGAGGATTTTTTATTTGTGAAATCAATGTGTATTATACTTTAAAAGCAATTATATGTTTGAAGTTAGTTAGCGGTGTCAACAAATTGTTAGATATACCAAATAGAATGTATTCATGTGTTCAAACTCACAAAACTACCTAATCTAAAGTTTTAACGAGAGTAAGTTATTATTGTCATACAGTATTTGCTAACTTCAATGAAATGAACAACTTAAAATAAAAATAAGCAGCAATTTTAAAAATAGAAAAACATTTCAATTTAAATATAATAAAATTCCCGTACATAATTTTCAAAGAATTATTACTAGATATATTTTTATAATATTGTTTTAAACATTTTTTAAGTGATAGTAAATAATTTATCCTGTTTGGCACACGCTGTTTTATTCAATAATTGAATGCTGTTAATTGGTGACCTATTAATATTATTCTCAGGTTAGGTACTGAAAACACTGAATCGATTACCAAGAGAAGCAATTAGGAAAAAGATATGTTAATAGTAGCACTCAAATCTGTATAATAATTCTTAATATTCTAAGAAAGGATATAGCGTTGGTAAGCTTCTTTTTGAAGTGAAAACTTCTTTAGCACCATTGTGATTTGACACTCGATGAAACGAAACAGCGACCCTGAAAACAGACACACATACATATATCTTTATGATTTAGCCTATGAGATAATGATATCGAATACTTAAGGTTGTCTATCGCTTCTATCGCTTGTGAACTGCACAAGTATTTTTTTGAATACTTCCATTCTTTAAAATATACGTAAGATGTTTATTTTTCTCCTTTCGTTGTTCATTAATAAACATTAAAAAACAAAAGGCTTCTGATTTTGATTCAAACCTTTTAGGGACTTGAGAGATTTAAGTCTGAGTACTTGCCCTTGCCCCTCCTCCAGGTCAGGCGAGGCTCGTTTAGTTATAAGATCTCATGCAGTTTTATTAAAACGATGGAGAAAATTAAATGAAATAAACTTTATGGATTGTTGTTTCTAGTTTTGAACACATAACTTTGTATAGTACATTTTTAAAGTAAAATACAAAATATTCGTTATTTTTGTTGAATTTTACACTGTACAAAACGTACCTATACCTAAATGAGAAAATATTCAATTAAACGTTTTCAACTTGGCTTTGTGCCATGAATATATCTACTACAGCTGTTCGAAATTAACAACTGCATACTTCCGTATCGTAAAATATGTAATGCGGAGATAAAAAAATGTTTATTTACACTTTAATTAACAGTAGCAAAACAAAATCATTCAGGTTGTATGATAAGAAATGTTTTATATAAATAACTGCATTATGTGAATATTGTTTTTACTTTCTAATATTGGAAGGGATTGTAGTTAAGAAATGGCTATTATTTATGCTCGGATTGTGTGGTCGTACCTTTTTGATTCAAAGGTATTGAGCCTTTTCATTGGTTCCTCTTTACCTGAAACCATTTGTATATTGGTTGAGGAAAGGGTGGGGAAAGGGGACTTCGGTGTATCAGCGCAAACACTATACGCCAATGGCGGTACTTCACATCATTTCGTCGGTCTCCCACGTCATTACGCGAAAACTACAGAGACTGCTGGAGCTACTACCGAGGTGGCTGGATGACTGACTAGCTGTCAACGTGGGAAATACAAGCGGCTTCGTAACCACTGAGCTGAGCTAAACGCTATGTAAGTAATAATGTCTAAGCAAGTTACCTTAGGAAGAACCCTGTAGATGAATTCGTGGTCTATTTGGCTCGGCCAATGTTCGACTGAGCCAATAAAGACAGACAGCACAAACACATCAAAAAATTTGCACCATTACACATATGTCCTCCAGAGGGACGACCGCTCCCGCGTGAACTCCTCCAGTAACAACAGAACTCCTCCTTCACTACCGATAAAGCAGGCCGAAGACAAAATCGAACCCAGGCAAACCTCATTAAGAGACAGCGTGAAGCCAACTCAGAATACCTCAACATGCCACTAAAAGCAGCCAAAGCTGATTCTCATGCAATGGATGTCAAGGCATGTACCTGCACACTGTTAAAGCAGGGCGCAAGTGCAGATGCCTCGAAATAAATGAATGAATGATTTTAATAATCTAAAAATGTTTAGATTGAGTTGAGATAGTAATGTATATATTACAATCTCAACTCAATATATTATATAATTAATTATATATTTATATAAATAATTTCGATTGGGATACGATATGTTCTATGTATGTATTATGTATGTATGTGTATCACATTAATATGGCAAGAAAGAGATTATACAATTTTATTCTTTAAAAATTGCTAAAAATTAATCATTTCATCACATATGTACATATGTAGAGTAGTTAAATACAAAAATTTGATGAAGACTGGGAATACATATAAATAATATTGGCGCTTGTTACACCATGAGAAAGATAATAAGTTGAATAAAAATATCTTATTATTAAAAGTTATTAAATAAAATTTTGTTTAATGTATATATTTACCGTAACAGGGCTGTTCAGAGTTCAGTGTGCACTTTCAATATGTTTACTATAAGTTTCACAGTAAAACATTTCTTCTCATACAACTTATATGATTTCGTTTTGCTACTGTTAAATAATTACATAATTAAATTGAAAATAACAATTTCTGAAAATTATAATTGACTTTTTAAGGTTTTGGTAAATTAGACAACCGAGAATTAACCCCTATTTCAACATATTACGGCACCCATTATAATGATTATCCCCAATTTCGCTCTGGAAGGACAGTAAAGTGCTTCACGGGTCCCGGTTTCCTGTAATTTTCTCTAATGTTGAATATTATGACTCCTCAAATAACCTCAAATATTCTATAGTAATATGAGTGAGCCAAAATGAACCAAATGCAGTTATATTGTAATAACGTACCTATATGGGTTTTAGTTTTCCTTTTTTTTAATATAAAGATATATATTTTAATATAAAAAAAAATATATATATATATAATATATATATATATATATATATATATATATATATATATATATATATATATATATATATATATATATATATATATATATATATATATATATATATATATATATATATATATATATATATATATATATATATATAATTTTTTTCACGACGTCAGAGCGCAAGCCCGATACTTACCAATTGAGCTATTGCTGCTTAAATATATGTACGTATCTTGAAACTTAAACGAAATGATTGACCACGGCTTGCATCGCAATGATATACGGAGAATTATGATAGTGATATATGTATTATGATTTTTGGATCTAAATATAATATAATCCTTAAAATTGAAATGCAGATGAATTTGTAAATTCGTAAGTAAAACGAAATCGAATAATAAATTTATTTAAATTATTATGGGCACTTTCAGTGAAAATAAATCTGCAATTTCATAAACTATTAAAGCAAAACTAACCGGCCATGAAATAATTAAATTATTAACTTAAAATGATTTTCTATAGAAACTCTCATCTCGTATATTGTGAAAACTATAAAAGAATTCCTACATTTTTAACAACTTGGTAAATTATAAATTTGCTTGTATAATATATGAAGAATAATTCAAATTGTAATAATATGTGTTGTCAATATAAACAACAAGTAACTAATCTATGTCAATGACCTTATCTTCCGTCATTTCGTAGTTACACGAAAGTAGTCTCCAGAGTCTAGCGACTTTTATTTCCGATTCCATAAGCGATACATAAAAATGTTATACTGAGAATACAACTTTATCACATTTTTTATTTGTGTGAACATCTCTGGGTACAAAAGCCGCGGCACATATCATTTTAGAACTTGCAAAGTGACAGTCGCGAAATTGAAGACGAGATTAATCAGCAACCTACATTAACCCCACACCCCGCCTGCTCGCCTCCTTCATCTAATAAAGCAATCTGCACTGATGTTGAGCAGAGAATAATTGGATTCTATTTAAATTAACGTCCTGAAAATAGGCGGTGTTAAGAATGAAATTCTGATTTCAACTTTATACAGTTCTGTTCTTATATTTCTATATTAAAATTTACTGAGGCGAATTTTCTTGCAATTATTTTGTGTCTCCATAAGTCTGTCACACGAAATATTCCTAAATCGCAATAAAATTTTAGGAGTATGAATTCAAATCTGGTTTGGCAGACTTCCCATCTTTCCGAAAGTATTATCATTCTTATTCTTCTTACTTACTACTTATTCTCTAGGCAGAGAAAAGAAAGAAAGAAAAGAAGAAGAACTTCTTCTTTTCTTTGATGGCAATTAGTTACAACTATTATGCCAGTGTCAAGTAAAATACAATAATATCCAATCTCTTCTCAAGTCAGCTTATCACGTTACGTTTTGATAAAATAGTGACCATTTTACCAAAACCTTCTATGGACTTTTTCAGTCAACTTAAAAAGTTACGATACACGTATTTATATCATATCACTTCCTTTATACGCCTTAAACGAACTATATTGCATAATACGCCACCACAATTAAACAATATAATTGATAATAATATAAGATTATGAAAATGAAATAAAAACACAACGTCACTGATGTAAGTTGGCGGGAAAAGTCCAGGCAGGGGTTCTCAATCTTTTTTATACTAACACTCTTTAGTCTAGGCTAGGAAAAACATTTGGTATAATTAATGAGACGGATAAGCTTGCTTTTCTGAGGATAAGAAGCGCTGAGTGCGCGCCACATGCACGCACTGACTCCTACTACGTCATGTTCCGCTGACGTAAACATACCGTTTCGCTACGCCCCTGGGACAACACCACGAAGGTGCGTCGCGACGGCTAAACAGAAATGGAACTCCTGCTTTATGCTCCTGCGAGTCATTTCTGCTGAAGCAGAACGTCGTGGGGAAAAGGACACATCTTTATTATTTGTATGGAAACTGAAGTTCGTTTATTTTTAGTTCAACTCATAATACATTCTCATTTAATATTCAACTCAGTTTATCTTTTACACAACTTAAATAGAATACTATGATTACATTATAATTGTCATTTAGTTTATATAAAGAAAATTTTGCCTGCCTGCGTAATCTAATAAAATTACTTTTAATGTAAGGGCGATTCTGTAATTTACCCCTATTAATTGCTATTCCAAGACCGACGGTGCTCAATTCTATCCACAGTAGCAATAAATTACTGCACGTTACCAGAACGAATAATAAATATTATTCACTGCTTCTAATAGCAAAATATCAAATGTATTACTGGTAAATTTGCCTAAACTACCTCGATTTACATGAATTTCACTGTTTCATTTCCTTTTTTTTACAATTTGTTGTATTTTTCATTATAATAGAACCACGATTCGTGCTCCTAATTATGCCCTGATAACTATTGAATTAAAAAAGCTATATATCGTAAGATTTCCCGAATGATGTTTTTAAATTTGTAGTTCAAATACATTATTTATTTACACGTCTTGTTTATTTTTGATACATAAGGCGGACTTAATGCCAGGAAACACTTCTAATTTTTAGCTTATTCAGGTGTTGGGTTTTGTTGATGAGTGATAAGATTAACCTGCAAATTTGGATGAAAAGTGATTTCTATTTTCCTTCTATATTTCAAGATAATTGTTTTATAGCACTCCTAGTTAACTTACACTTTTTTTGAGGTCACTATGTATAAGTAAAAAGGTAAAATTCGTAAACAAAAATTAATACAAACTCATTTTAATAAAAATATTAAAAACGGAAAGAAAGATTATTAAATGCATAAAAAAAGGAATATATTGATGGAAACTTGTCCTCATTTTGTATTGAACCCTGACATTGAATCTGAGCTATTTAAGGCATCAAAAAGGTTAATATCGAATAAAACGAATGTAAAATATATTTCTTATATTACTTGATTACATTTAGAAAAGCTGGAACGTAGAATAAGGCTTTGTGAATATAAACAGTCACAAGTTCTTTTTTGCTACAAAGGGAGTATCCGCATGGATGAGATATTGCTTTTGTAATTGCGTACTTAAAGTGCTTTTAGATATCACCTGTGCTAATGGCGCCTTTGGTAGTAGTACAGCCGTAATGTTCCATGAAACCATGAAGCATGATCAAAGCATTTATCGCTTTAAAAACAATAATATAATTTTTTACATGAACGTAATTTTATTCATAATATAAATCTGTCATCTTGCTAAGATCGCAATAAATGTGATTATTGTTACATAAAATATGAAACCAATATGTGTATATATTTAGAACCAATATGTGTAGATATTAGATATCTAAGTTTATACTTTGACAATAAATTTTGTCATAACTTAATTTAATTTTAAAATGAAGAATATTTACGTACGTAATATTTACTTTCAAATTTTTATTATAAAGGATTTTTTGTTGGTTGATTTTCCGAACAATTTCCACACTATGCCTTCCTAAATTGGTTTTTGTATATGTACAATATATTACTATGGTACGCTACCTGTTCAACCTTAGATATACGAAACTCTTATAAAATCACCATGCACTTATTGACTAATATCTGAGAAATCTTAGAAGCATCACCAGTGCGATTATAAAATGACATGTATCAAATACATGTATGTACACATACAGAAAACTGACTTTTTTCATAAATGTAGCAATTTCAGATTTTTGAAAAGATATAATAATGTCTAAGTGCGAAAATTTCTCTATTTCCTATAGATATACAGAAATATAACAGTCCGAAGGAAAATATTTTAGCATAAATGGACATTTTAATATTTTTAATACGCATTCTATAAATTTAATATCTAAAATTATTATCGTTTCCGGTTATCGATCACTGAAACTAACTTTGAAAGCAATTGATTAAATTCCAATAATGTGTAAGCCGCAGGGACGTTCTCGTAATTGTTGACTGTTATAGTATGACGGGGCCTGTATTAAATTCAAATTCTTCATAAGCACTTTACTATGTTAGAATGTATATATTACCATAGTTATAGTGAAATTCTGAAATATATATATATACTTTAATTAATAGTATTTAATAAATAATATTCGTGGTATAATGTAACATTGAATTCAAAAAACAATCTCAGTTCATAAATTTAAAGAGTGATGTCTATAAACAACCTTTACATACTTCTTCGACTTTGAAAAATATCAGCTCCATATTTTCATCCATCACCATATATCTCCATGTGAAGCATGAAAACAGCATTCAAGCATCGTTTAAAACATTTTATCTATTCTCAAAGATGGAAGTTCTTTTCTATGTTTTTCTTCATCCCAGTTAATTCAGAGTATATGAACACAAGCAAACTTAACTACACGTTTTCAAAGTAAACATCAAGAGGAAACCTGCAAGGTGGAGATTCAGAAAGAACTTCAAGTCTGCTCTTTATTAAGGAGCACTGTGATGCATTGTATTCCACATCTTCTGGTAAAATGAGGAGAGTTCTGTGCCAAGTAATGAAGTTGTAGGTAGGTATTTCACTAAAATTCATTGATATTTTCCAACAAGTCAAGCGTTTATCTAGAAAACCATTATAATCAAAATAATTTGTGGAGAAATAGTTTAACCTCTTACCACTGCACTGTATTGACATATCGCACGACATCCAGTTTCGCAACCATCTGGAAGAAAAGGCCAAGCTGGCCTCGAACAAGCTAGGTGTGCTCAATAGAGCGAAACAGTATTTCACATCTGCCCATTGCCTCCAACTTTACAAGGAACAAGTCAGGCCACACATGGAATACTGTTCTTATCTCTGGACCGGGGCTCGCCAGTATGAACGTCTTCCACTTGACCGCATACAAATTGTGCGATGCAAATCGTCGATGACCAAGATCTCATCGATCGATTGATTCTCTAGGGTTGTGCAGGGATGTCTCTTCTCTTAGCATTTTTTACGGCTTTTAGCATGGAGTGCTCTGAGGAATTGTTTGAAATAATTCCTGCCGCCGAATTTCACAACCTTGCAACTCGCCATAAAGAAAAGTTTCATTCTCACCATCTGGATGAGTAGCGATCAACCACGGTGCGCTTTTCTCGAAACTTCTTTCAACGCACCATCACTCTATGGAACGAGCTACTTTCGGCGGTCTTTCCGAACCAATACGACATTGGCACCTTCAAAAAACAAGCCTATACATACCAAAAAGGCCGGTAACGCTTCCGTGACATCTGCGGTGTCGCGGTTGTCTATGGGCGGCGTTGATTGCTTTCCATCAGACGGCACGCTTGCTCGTTTGCCTTCCTATCCCATAAAAAGAAACTGTGCCACCTTCAAACTACTGGTTATATAAACAAGTACCATCCTTACAAACTTAATTTTTGAGTCCAGTTATGCGGATATCTATGAGCATACCGATTACCAATACGTAATTCGAGTGCTAGTAGTTAACCTAATGTAATAGGAGTAACTAAGGCTCACCGAGTTCGTTGGCTGGGCCACGTGGAGAGGATGGGGGAGGATCACGTAGTCACGAGAGCGTATGTGGGTCGCCCAACTGGACGACGTCCTGTGGGCGCCCCAGGTACCGCTGGAGAGACATGATTGAAGATGACTTGCGCAACTTTCAAGTCTGTAACTGGCAGGAGGTGGCGCAGGATAGGGCAAAGTAGCGTAAGATTTGTTCGAAGACCAAGATCCATTTTGGGTCGCTGCACCAACAAAGTTAGTAGTTAAACGGCTTTACTATAATAAATTTATAGGGAAGTGCGGCCATTTCTCTTAACATATTATTTTAAAGTTAAAAATAATTATAATTTTGTAATATGTTAAATTTTATTGTATTTTAATATCATAATTGATAATTTCAAATAAATAAACCTTAGCAAACAATTTTATTCAGTTTAATTAATATTCTATAAAATAAATACAAAATATTTTATTTTCTTATATTGCTTTATGCTACAATTCAATTTACTATTATCTTGTGATGCGAGCCAGCTTGTCCGCATGCAATTAAGATAAACAATTAACATATACAATATACTATTTACACGTTTGGTAGAGATTTATGAGTACTGTCGTAACGTGTCGTAAATCATTAGGTACTGTTTCATACCTATATGTCACAAACTGTACTGCTCCTTAACACAAACGATGAATAACGTAATCTTAAATCATTATAAGCATTATATTTTAAAATATTTTGAACTGAGACGAAAATTCTAATATAATCGGTACATATATTGAACGATCGAAATTTTGAGAAATGTAACACAGTGTCTCTAGCACCGTCAAATAAGTTTATTTTTAATATAAAACAAATAATTAATCTTCAAGTAGCTAGTAAAATTATAGCGCTGCTGGAAGAGGGGTTTAACCAATGTTACGTCCCACATCAGTTAAACGTGAGTTGTTCAACCGTCCAAAAACCTGGACTCGATACCAAGCGACAGGTTTCTCTCAGAGAAAACAAGGTTCTCGGAGAAAACGTTGCATACGATTGCTTTTCAGTCAGGCGCTAAGAAACCGCAAATGAAGTTCGCTCCAGACCTCAAAAGAAACCTTAAAGAGATACGAAGAGCACAAATTAGGCTATGTACCATAAGGAGGAGGCTTATAGCTGCTGATATACGTAGTCGACGACCAGCACGAGCCCCTGGTTACTCCGTCAGCACATAATTAATACAATGTTTTTTACTAATTTTCAATTTTATTTATAAGTACATCATGATGAGCAATGATAGGCAAAGTGCATAGTTAACAATTGAGTCTACTAGAGACAATTTGAGCTTCTTAAATAAAAGTTATTCATGAAACGCCGCCACTACTATAACTGTGGCGGCAATTCAAAAAAAATATCCTATTTTAAGATCCATAGTTTTATCCTATTGTATATCTGCAGTTTATTTATTCTAAAGCTTCTTGCTACAATAATATAACTATAATTATTAATAATTAGGCACATTTTATTATTATCATTTATTTTCAGATTCCTAAAATCACCGTATATGTAAGGATTTTATTTGCTCGGTTTTAAGATGCCATTCAAGTAGATAACTGTTGGAATAGAGGCCGCGTCTTGATAAACTTAATTTGGGACGGCGACCTAACAGATAGACAATTTGCGTAGAGCGGCTGGCAAAATTCAAACGTGTAACTGACGATCATGTAGGCTCGCCTTTAGGGAGGCCTATGACGAACAGTGAACTCAGATGAAAAGTGAACATAATTTGACCATTTGTAGAAAAAATATTTAATATTATATTATATAATCTATAGTCGACTATAAGATTATATAATATAATATTAAATAATTTTTATGTATGTTTCACTATTGTGAAGTGAGTTAACGTATCACATATTTTTTGCTGTGAAACATTTTTATGTAATAGAGTAATTAGACAAATTGTGATGACAATTATATTTATTAAATTAAAATTTATCAACAAAATTTTATTAAATTTCTACAAATATCTTAAAAAGTTCCTACGTTATTTATTACAAAAGCACTAATAGTTCGCAACAAAAGGCACTCGGAATAGATATCCTTGAAAGTTTCTAAGATTTATGGAAAAAGTTAATTTGACGACGGCAAGGCGGAGCAAACGTGACAATTTCTTTTATTGTTCATTATTTTTATTTTGCTTCCAAAGGATTCTTTTTCGTTTTTCATCCTCTTTATGTAAACATAAAATGGGAAAATATTTTATTGTCTCATTATATATATTTTCGTACAACATAATTATCATCTTTCTAACAGATATTTAACAATGATATTTATTATCTCCATTTTGGCATTCCAAAAACCATTGTTCATTTATTTAAAAAAATATCCATAAGACTTGTTTGAAATCGCAGCATTTTATTTCTATCAAAACTAGAAAAATACAATAGGAAATTAAAACTTTTTATAGTTATGATTATGGATAAATTACGAATATATAATATCTTATTATGTATGATTGACAACAGATTGGCTCAGTGGCGGGGCCTTGCGCCCGCGGAGTCAATGATCGCGGGTTCCAACCCCGCATAGGAGTCTGGTAATCCCCCCCCCCCCCCAATCCGCATTTCCTTTCCTGCCCTTTGCTATCTTCTCTATCCTTTCCCTTCCTCTCCACCAATCCACGGTATGCCGTGCCAATAAATGCGTGGCTAAGGGCGAGCTTAGTCGCAAGCATGCCGACCTTCCCGGGATCGGTCACCCCGGGTACTATGGTGCCTTACCTCAGTATGAAGGGCTCTGCTGGGGTTGACCTCCATCCTCCGTTGCGGCTCGTGGTATTCACTAAAGACGAATTTAATATACCTAATTTGTTGAAAATAACGGCGACGTGGTTCGCCACCCATCACGTCCTGGTTCTCACGAGGGCGAAAAGCAACTAAAGCCATCCGATGATTGGTAGCGGACGGAACTCTGTGGTCTCTGCCAACCCCTGCGGAGGATAGGCGTTAATATATAAAAAGAAATATTATGTATGATATGGTGCTACTTCTTCAATTTCAACTCCAAATAAAAAACTTCTTCGACTCCAAATAAAAAAATATTAAGTTTTAATAATAAAAATAAATAAAACTTATAAACCTTGGAAATAAATAGTCCCAAATCCTAATCATTACAACTGTAGGATTTCAAACTCGGAACAAATACAAATATGGCTAAGATAATCAAACCTGCGACTCATGGCCCGAAGCTAACCTCATTCAAGTCGTTACCCTTCAGTTTGCCGTCTTGTGGTTATACAATTTTTTTATCCTACAATCTTTACATGTCGAAAAGGTTTGTCGTGATCATCATGGCAAATATTAATTGTTTTGCGACGTGAAATTTGAAATAATTTACTATGACACGCAAATGAAAATAGTTGTTACTGGTCACGCGTGAATGTGAAAACAAACTGACACAATGTGAAACTTACACTTTATAAACTCAAAGTATATAAGATGCATATGCATGCATCTTTACTAAACAATAACTTGTGATTACCTGTAATTTTTTGTTCAAAGTAAAAGTATATTAAACTTTGACGAATTTTGTAACTTGTATATTAATTATTTACTTTACTGTTGACTGTACCTTATGAATGATAAATTATCAAATAGGTACCGCAACTGTTTTCCATTACCAGTAATGTGATTGCTGGTTAATTATTCTATAAGGTAAAGATAATTGAATGAGGGATGAGGATATCCAAAGGGAATATAACACAATTAGTATTAGATACAAATGGGTTTACGAACAAAGACAAAAAGATTAGACTAAAGAATTGACGTAGAGAAATGTTTCTACTACCTATAGAGCTTATATAGACAACATAAAAACTATCTTAGTTCTTTACACTAGTTTCCTTACTTTATGATTACGAAAAGCTAATATGTAATATACATACTTTATGATTACGAAAAGCTAATATGTAAAATATACAACATATAACAACAACCATTCGTCTTTAATAAGTATATACGTTAAAATTTTGTGTGGCTACCAAATCGGAAGGGAATAAAGCCACCTTATTCTTTCCCATAGGTGTCCAAAGACAACTATAAGAGTATACACGATAGTTAACTTCGAGCAATCTACGATACCCAGTCTCGTATCCCACAGAAAATGGCAATAATTATTTCGGCGAAATGAGTTTCATTTCTGTTTAGGCTAATTAATTCTATGAATGACTGATATTTTCTTTTAATTTTCATGTCATGTTTAATTAGGGATTAAGGATAAGCGCTGTTGCGTGTAATTTAACTATTGTATCTCCTTCATTGTGCTACACTTCATTCGCTCTGAATTGTGAAACAGTATAAACTATAAAGGTGATACTACGACGGCTGTTGGAAATAATGAAGACAAATTGTGAGCTGTATTACTCTTCCGTTCAGCGGGCCATGTATTGTCTGCCTCTGGCAATACTCCAATGAAACGCCGCACACATTCATTCACGGCTCTATTCACTTTATTTTCAAAATGAATATTTATGGAATAGTGAATATAAAATCAAAACTCTCAGAGAGATATTATAAATATTTTAAGGTATAATACATTAAAAACATTAAATTACGTTCTTCATTTTAACTATTACATTTACCACCGGTGCTATTCGTATAACACAAAAAACAATTAGTTGGAACTATTACCATATAACAATAAAGCTAACTAAGAAAAAGAAAAACAGATTTCAAAAGCAGACGCCGATTGAAGTCAAGACTTGGGTAAAATGGAAAAAAGTCACAAAAAGACATTACAATTTCGAGTAACAACACGTGATTTTTAAAGAATATTCCAAAATAAATATTTATGGGTGTGAAAAGCTTTTGAAGTATCTGAAGAATAATTGCTATTTATTGCAATTATCGTTCACTAAGCTGAAATGCCATTCCATTTTTATAATGTTTGTCTATTTGTGCGATTTAAAGTGGAAAAGGCCGAATCAATTTAAAATGCATAAAACTTTTACGGAAATTTTGGAGGTTTTTATGGGATGTTTAAGGCTAGGTTTTATGCAACCTGTTTTTGAAAAAATAATGCAAAACTTTTAAAATAAGAGGCCTTTAAAATGAGAGCAGTTTAGGAACTTAATTTGTTCGTATTGCATAAAACTAAACGTGAACATCGCAATGAGTTTCAATATCTTCTATACGTTTTAAAGAACATTAAGACAAGTACCATAAAACAGCATACATCCACAACAACTAGAATGAGACAACACCCGGCAGAACATGTTTAACAAATAAAATATCATTTTTCAGGCCTTTATAAATACATACATGTTAACCATCAACTTTTATATCTTTAATCTTTTGTGATCTGTAATACCAA
Source organism: Baronia brevicornis (assembly GCA_031353405.1). Lineage (NCBI taxonomy): Eukaryota > Metazoa > Arthropoda > Insecta > Lepidoptera > Papilionidae > Baronia > Baronia brevicornis. The sequence continues at coordinate 26,567 of JASFAT010001654.1, forward strand.
ATTAAGCGATAACTATAGTAACATACCCGTTTTTATAAATATTATTTATATCACTAACAAGTCCCAAAACTTGCAATCTATTTCTATATATTTCTCATTATTTTCGTTTTTAATTTTTCAGTTACGAAATATCTATTACATACTTTTAAAAAGAAGTAATTTGCCATAACATATATCTACTACGGTGGTTCATACATATCCATGTACGTGCTATATGTAAATTACGCAGTGAAGGATGGCGTGCCTGAGAGTTTTTGAACTGAGAGGTTGGTTTTAACAAACAACAATGCCTGGCTGCGGCGCAAATATTTCTCTGCGGGTGAACATAGGTATTCCAAATAAACATTTGAAAAGAATGCAGAACAATAAATTTAAAAGCGAAATATTCAGTATATATTGCCATATGAGTTAACTTATCCACAGTTAACTTATTATCAGGGGCCATAACGAAGTGTTCTTCTGGTCCTAGGGTCGTAGGTTCGATTTCCGCATCAGGATGTATATTTGACCTACAGAAAGCCATACAAATCTGGGGTTTATCCTTGTCATTTGTGTGTTTATCGTGGCATCCATGATAAAGTGAATCCCAAGGCTATGGGGTTAACCTCACTATACGTAAACTCAGGTAAACTATACGTAGTAGAGTAAGCTTAAGCTTTACCCTACTACGTATAGTTTACCTGTAATGATACCTACTTAAGGGAAACACAAATTTCATTCTATTAAAGCTTATTATTATTGAAAAGCTAATTGCTAAATAACAGTTCAAATCATCATAACAATAAAAGAGAAAAAACATTGAGAGGAATTAAAACTAAACTAAATCATTATTAAAACTAAAATGTTAATTTTAATAAGGATTTAATTAAACATTTAAAATATTTTAAAATAATTGCTGAAAATCAAACAATAAAAGATTTTATAATAATCCGTCATAAGAAAAAATCGCTACAACTTTTATAACAATGACTTCTATAATGAGATGGACTACAGTGAACTGCTGACGACGCAGTGAGGGTCGATTCAAGGAAAATATTTTTTTGCTTTTGTACGTTTTTACAATAGACCGGACGTGAGGTGAGGAAGCTAAGGGACAAAACCTTCTTAATAATTGATTTCATATTTTGTTTAGTTCAAAAAAACTTAAACGAGTAATAAAATTATACCCAGTAAAATGAAAAAAGGGAAAATTGATAAAGGGATCAAAGTTATCAATAAAGGCAATTTCTTTCTTCTTCAATAAAATATTTACGAAAAAGTAATCTACATTAAGTTTATTGATATTATAAATACATAAACAATAGTAACTTTTTAAACACTTTATGAAATATTTGCAATTATTTTGTCATAAAACTAATACCCACTTCATTGAAAAATTTATTAGTAACCCAAGTAAGATATTGCAGAAAATCATCGACTGTAATGTTTTTTGTTGTGTTAAAGTTTATTAAGTGAATGCTAGTTCAATCTTTGTTTAACGCAATAATTTGTGTCTATTTAAAAACCATTTTATTTTAGATAAATAACGGTACACTATCTTCAACAGACATGATTGAGATTTAGTGCACCGGCACAATCAATACTCTAAAATTATCATGACCTAAGTAGTATAAAAATACTGTATTTTGTAAACTTAGTCCATTAAACTAATTAATTTTAGCCGATTAGCTCAGTGGCGAGACCCTCCGCCCACAGAGTCAATGGTCGCGGGTTCGATCCCCGCATCGGAATAAATATATGTATGGATTTATAAATATTTATTCCAAATTTGGTAACCCCCCCCCCTAATCTGCATTTCCTTTCCTGCCCTTTCCTTCTCTATCCTTTCCCGTCTTCTCCGCCATTCCACGGTCTGCCGTGCCAATGGATGCGTGGCTAAGGGCAAACTTAGCCGCAAGCTTACCGACCGTCATGGGATCGGGCTCCCCCGGGTACTATGGTGCCTTACTTCAGCATGCAGGGCTTTGCTGGGGCTGACCTCCATCCTCCCTTGCGGCTCGTGGGATTCACTAAGACGAATTTAATATACCTAATTTGTTGACGATTTAAAATGACGGCGACGTGGTTCGCCATCCGTCACGTCCTGAGTCTCGTCGAGGGTGAAAAGCGACTAATGGGAGCAATTCGCTGCGATGAATGGTAGCGGATGAAGCTGTGTGGTCTCTGCCAACCCCTACGGGAGATAAGCGTGAATATATAAAAAAATATTAATAATTTGTATTTCATATATTAACAATTTGGTAATAATTGCAAATTGATTTGATTCTTAGGTCGCTAAAGGAAAATCAAAAAGATATTGCCATCTGTAGCTGTTCTATATGACACCCACGCAAAATTGGGATGGTCTATTGTAACGGAAGGTTACATGTTTTAATGATGTAATTGTAGTTAGTTTAAGTATAAGTTAAAAATATTAGTATTAGTACACTAAACATTATTCAAATTTAAATATTTATTCTAATGTAATAAATAATGATTTATTATAACTTAAACACGATCTGCCATCGAACATTTTTTGCTTGTCATACGTTAAGTGTTCAAAGCAACGCGGTGACAGATTAAGGGAATGGGTAAACTCAAGTAGGTGTAGGTGTGGCGCTCGCGCCTTCGTGCTATTTCGGCCTTGTTCGTGTGCCGCTCGGGTTTTTTTATGGAAGTTACTGACGGGTGCCGAGGATCGACACCACCTCAGTGAGGGTTCGTCCGTTATGGAAATATCAACAGGAACCATGACGTCTCTTAAGACCGCCCTCGTTCAGTATTTATTTTAAAAAGTGCAGGAATCAAACCCCGTTTTAGGGTAAGTTTTAAATAACACTTGTTTGTTTAATTTTTATTTTGTAATTCCGTTCTGGTTTTAATCCACCACGACAATCTCGACATAATGCTTTCCACGAGTTGTCGCTGGTTAACCAGAACGGAAGTTGATAGGCCAAGTCGTAATCGATGGGTATCTGTCACTTCCAGGGTTTCACCTGCACATTTTACCTGCGGGGTTCTACCTGCCAGATTTCTACCTGCCAGCTTTTACCTGCGGGGTTGATTCCACCTGCGGTAATGATTCTACTGCGGTGCACAATGTAACGGAGGGTGTCACCTGTGATCCAGGGTGCCACCTGCCCTCCACCAGTATGTTACCTGCGGTGCAAATGTAACGGCAGGGCTCTACCTGCGGTTTATTTCTTTGAGTGCTAGCTAGCTCAGGGATCGACATTTAGGTGTCTCAGCGCATCCTTTACAATCGCTGAGGGCAAACCGCTGTCAACTTGCAGGGTTCTACCTGCGGCTTTCTTCTTTGAGCGCAAGCTAGCTCAGGGGAGTGTTATTCCGCTTACGTGGCAAAATCAGATCGGCCGTTTACCCACGACCTACAAATTTGTATCTCACCTACTTGATTCTTTTTTTTATTTTTTATGTAATAAACATTTCTTTTTACTGATAACACCGTGGTTTTATTTGCAAAACCCAGGTAGGTGTTGCACTGGCGCCCAACGTTATCTAATGTTATAATAGAAAGGTGTTGCACTATTTCGCGTCAGGAATTACACAGTAAAATTCGTCTGTATGAAATCCTGATGGACAAATGAGCAAACAAAACACATTTAAGAAATAGTACAATCGAACACCGTAGGACAGTGGTTTTCTACATTTACCTTATGGTATATAAGGAACTGAATTTAGTTACAAAAGCGAAAACGTGGCCACTTTTATTTTCTTTCACACACATTTGGATCTTGAAGTATCTATCATTTATATAATATAACATCTATCATTCCCTATTCATATTCAACCTAATTCTATAATTTATATAATAAAATATAACATATATTCATATTTGAATATCTTTTACTTTTTTCAATTACATATTACTATTTAAAGAAATATTGGGAAGCAGATTTATCTAGACCAGTAACAGATTAAAACGATCTCGATCGCTCGAAACTGCCAATTATGTTCCTCGCATTAATAGTCGTCACATACCGTAGAGATTAAATGCTTAGTTCTTTATTTAAGCGCTTACTACTTCTATATTTTGAATTCTAGAAGTAAATGTTTTTCATAGATTAATAAAAAAATTCACTTCTCACAGCCGTTACGGTCAATGGTTAGAATATCTCAATTCTGAGCTCAGCCGTTTTAGATTATTTGAATCTATCAAAAATAAAATATGTTTAAAAGCAATCGTAATTTTCCGTGTTTGCTTTTTAAAATATTCTCTAAATGTATAGCTACTTTTGCCATTTTATATCATGATGTATGTATCTATATTTTTCAAAAAATCACATATTATGCGATAATTCTTACATAAGAAATTATATAAGAAATTCTTTGAAATCATAAACATATTTGACAGTTTTAATAAGCCAATTCGTTCGAGGAAGTACCTATCACACACTTGCACTTCTAAGTATGAAATGTGCTACTACGCTTCGTTATGTGACTGATAAGAACCCAAGGTCCAACAATTTTCCACTTCTTTCACTTACCACTCTCTTATCATACCTTCGTCCGCATCATTTTCATATCATATATCTATAATAATAATGCAAACTGTTCAAATTCAAGGAATGTATTTTCATAAAAAAGCCAAAGCTTCGACAAAATTATGCAAAAATACTTTTTATATTTCCTATTAACAAATGACGCCAACTCGTCACTTCCTCCACGAATTAATTAAAAAACTGCAAAGCTGACAACTCATTAAGGTATTCAAAAATTTATCCATCTACCTAGTCTCTTTTCAGTTTTAATAATTTTATCCACCCGACTTAAAATCATATTAATTTTGTTAAACTTATACACTTATATTCTCCGGTTACAATTATTTTCCTATATAAATAAGAGAATAACTGTATAATAAATAAGTACAAGGATTATTAATGGAATCAGGCGTTACTTTGCAGAAATCCATCGCTATGAAGACAGTCAAAGTTTTACTTAGCTAAAATCCGCGACAAGCAAAACAATAACAGAAAATTAATAATGGAAGGAAGGGAAAGGATAGAGAAGAAAGGAAGGGGCAGGAAAGGAAATGCGGATTGGGGAGGTTACCAGACTCGGAATAAACATTTATAAATCCATATAAATATTTATTCCGATGCGGGAATCGAACCCGCGACCAATGACTCCGCAGGCGGAGGGCCCCGCCACTGAGCCAATCGGTCGTCGGTCGGTCGGTGTTGGGGCGAAACACGTGTCGTTTACAAGATGGAAAAGTGGTAGTGTGTGTTTGATGTTGTGTATAGTGGTTGGTGAGTGAAGAATTGATGGCCGATTTTCGGTAAGTTTTTGGTTTAAGTTCCAAATAAATCCAATTCATCCAGCAGAAAAACACACATTATTAATTTTCTGTTATTGTTTTGCTTGTCGCGGATCTTAGCTAAGTAAATCTTTTGACTGTCTAAGTACAAGGACATTGTACAAAAATGTTCCTTAAAACGGTTATCACAATTATTTACATAATGCAATAGTTTCTCATTCAATTTGCAAAAATACTATTAGTAGCCGCTAACGAGGCCTCGGCAGCGCTTTTAGTTTAAATCTGAGGATCTTCTACAATGTTGATTGGGATAACAAACGAAGTCTAGTATAACCGAGTTAGCGTTGATATTAAAAAAGGTAGTTCTTACTTATTGTTATATAACAAACTTAGTCCATAATAGTTTAATAAGGTTTGTTTTACATGAAAAGTCTTGTCACAAACTCCTTACGATAAACAATTATGTTTCTTTCTGAAAACAATTTCAGCAAAAAATCTTTATTACTTACGCAAAAATGACAAGGATTAATAACTGTCCTACGAAGATAAACGAAAATTAAATCTGCTGTCATTAATCGAATTTAGTTAAAACGCGCCGTCACTACACAAGGCTCTTTTTATAGCGCACATTTTTTTATTTTAAGCCATTTATCTTTTAGCCGTTAGACACCAACAACTAACGAACATACCTATCGTTATATAATATTGTTAACTTGTAGTCGCCGATTTACATACTCGTAATTTGGCGGAAACTGTATGGCGATTGAACGTAGACTTTCACGGCTGTCTCGTTCACCCATAAATATATGCATATATATAATATATACACTTAACTCCTTAGTTAAATGTTCCCTTGAATTACTTGAAAATTGAAAATAAAATATGAACGTTTAAGTAATTTTTATTACATATGTATTATTAAATATTACCTATCTATCTAGGTCCTGTGGAATACAATACTTACAGTAACATGGACGTAGAGTTTTTTCTCTAAGATCAAAAAATGTTAAAAATAGTATAACAACTATTCAGTACCTTCGCAATGCGTATGACATTGCGAAGGTACTGAATCATTGTTTCGCGTTATGCATGTTATCGAAAAAATATCTGATAATAAGTAAAACATAAAATAAACAATAACTCATACCTGAGTTAGTAAATAAAGATCCTGATAGCTTATAATTACAATATATATTTTATTATTTTGGTTAAACGAAAGTAAATATCCATTTATTTAGTGCAAGAGAGTATTGACACATTTTAATAGATGTTATTAGTCACATGATAAAAATTAATGCAGTGCAGTGCACAAAATCATACCGTACTTGTCGATACGACGTGGCAAAGCGTTTTCTTACTTTAAAGTGTTACCAATTTTTTTACACTTGTAATATTCTTCTCATATAATTTCATATTAGTATCAACAAGACAGCTTTAACCTTTCGGACATTCGCCTGTTGGGTGGACTCCTGCATGACAAGCATATTAGGGATTCTAGATTCGGTTTCATAATTCAGGTAAACATAGCCAGCCGCCTGTCATCTACGAGACGAAACGGATTAGTTCTATTTTATGCTACGAACAGTATGACATACAAATTGTCCTATTAAAATTAAATGCAGTATAAGCTTACTAATTAAGAGTTTTTTTTTCTTAAATAATTGCGCCATAAAAAGAAAGTCTACGTACACTTGCTTATACGCGAGAATTAGTACAGATCTTTACAGCCATACGCTGTAAAGATCATGCATGATATTTCAAAAAATGAACTAAATATTAATGCTACCTATAATAAAATGTATAAGTATTCAATTAAGTTAGTTTAACTGGGCTTTGTGCCAAGAATATGCAGCTGTTCAAAATTAACTACTGTAGGTTCCCGCATCGTAAAATAGTTTAATCATACATGAAGCTTAAATGGCATTAGCAATATGCAACAAGCTTCTTAATGTAAAAAAAAGAGAAACAATGTTTTTAATATTACTAGAATTTTTATTAAATGGCCTGATTTCCAATTAAGCTCATAATAGTAACGCTAGGAAATGGTTCACGTAAATAGTCCAATGAAAGATAGAACTCCCGAACCAATCCGATCCTTACCAAGTTAACTACTGCTGCGAGAAAATAGAAATCTTAAAAAATAATTTGTACAGAAGTATTGATGCTATTTAATTGTTATAAACACAAAACAGTTAGCTCATTAGTAACAATGCAGTTAGTGGGCGGCTCCTCGTGGGAAATATTTTACATTTACCCAAAAGAAGTACGTCTGAGAAATCAGATGAAATGTTCCCTTTAAGGTAGAACCCGCTCTCTTTCACCCTTTTCAATGTTCTCTCGTCTCTCCCCCTACCACAATCAAATAAGTATTTCAAACATTTATTTGATGATGGCACCTGGCAACGCTTACTGTTAATGGTCCACGTACACTGGTAAAATACCATCAGGTGAAAACTTGACCGTTAAACGTACTAAATTTCCTGGCTAAAAAATAATAATGGAATGGTCATGACACCATCAGTTTGTCTTCATAGCTTCAATTGCGAATCAGCCAGATAGATGTACTCTGTGCAAGTAAGATTAGAAATTGGAGCGTCGAGATAACTGATGGCGAAGTAAATGATTTTAAATACATTAAAAATACGAAAACGAAGTAACCGTTTTATTTTATAACGGAATAAAATTCTGCAAGTTCAACAAATGGTTAGTGGAAAGAAAGAATGAATACTGAACAAAAAAGTAACAAAAACGAATAATTTCTTCATTATAACCAACCTACTTAAAAGTTTTCTCAGAAAACCATTAACAAGGGCATTGTATTCCACTGATTAATTGGTATCGAAAGAAATATTTAAATAAAGTAAAATATTACGACTTCTTAAATGTATTTATTTTAGACGAAGTAAAAAACTAGCCAGAAATATCCATAATTTATTTTCAAAATAAAATATACAAGCGTCATTGTTATAAAAATACTAGCCAAAAATATCCATAATTTATTTTCAAAATAAAATATACAAGCGTCATTGTTATAATTCTGATTGAAGAGTTTGATAAATATTATAGAAGGTAACAGGATATTAAATACACACTTGATAGATAACAGACATTAAAATATATATTTTATTTTTGAAATCATCAATATTCTTCTTCTTCCATTGGTATTATAACCATATATATTGTTTTGGCCCTTCTTCTTTAATAATCCCTATTCTTGGCAACATACCTCCATAGCCTAGGTCTTGCCACTGCCACCATGTCGTCGTATATGCTGTCGTTGCACACCTTTTATGATCTGCCGCGTGGCCTGTTCTGCTGTGAAGTCTATTTGGTAAAGTTTTTAAGAAACTTCACTCTTTGATCCAATCCAAAACTTAAAATATAGATCCACAACTATGAGAGTTACCATATTAACGCTATATAACCTATTTCTTACCGCCTTCATTCTTATTATCACCCTTGTCTAAGAATTGTAAGAATAATCTTACTTCCATAAGGAAAATATACTTAAGTATCACAATGCAACAATCTCACTAAAACTATGCAACTCATGCATATATAATTTAATAAAACAAGCGAGCAAAAGTGCGCCACATATGGACCGATCATATAATATGGACTACGGGCGTTTCTCAAAAAAGGTTCGTTGTATTTTTTTTTAATGGGATAGGAGTGCAAACGAGCAAGCGAGTCACCTGATGGAAAGCAATAGACGCCGCTCTTAGAAAACTACGAAGCGTTGTAGGCCTTTAAGATATGTGTAGGCTTGTTTTTTGAAGTTGCCAATGTCGTATCGGTTCAGAAAGACCGCCGAAGGTAGTTGGTTTCACAGAGTGGTGGTGCGTGGAAAGAAGTTTCGAGAGAAGCGAACCGTAGTGATCGCCACTCATCCAGGCGGTAGGGATGAAACTTTTCTTTACGGGGACTTGTGCGATTGCAGCAGGAATTATTCCAAACAATTTCTCAAAGCACTCCCCATGGTAAAAGCAGTAAAAAATGCTGAGAGATGAAACATCCCTCCGCAGCGCTAAAGAATCAAGCCGATCGGTGAGATCTTGGTCATCGACGATTCGAATCGCACGACCTTGTATGCGGTCAAGTGGAAGAAATTGATACTGAAAAGCCTCGGCCCAGAGATGAGAACAGTATTCCATGTGTGGCCTGACTTGTTCCTTGTAAAGTTGGAGGCAATGGGCAGATGTGAAATACTGTCTCGCTCTATTGAGCACACCCAGTTTTTTCGAGGCTAGCTTAGCCTTTTCTTCCAGATGGCCGCGAAACTGGACGTCATGTAATATATCGATGCCAAGTATTCCGATACGGCGCCTCACAGGACGTCGTCCAGTTGGGCGACCCACATACGCTCTCTTGACAGCGCGATCCTCCCCCAATCTCTCAACATGGCCTAGCCAACAAAGTCGGTGAGCCTTAGTCAGTATAAATCCATGTCTATATTTCTAGTAGGTGTTACAATCTTAATAATTGCTTTCAGCAAGGTAATGGAAATAGAGATATACTACATACAGTTAACGCAGACTCAATAAAAATTTTTCTTTTTCGACATATAAATATTTTACTGACCAGAAAAAATAGTGAAATTTACTGCGATATAACTCCCTAGGAAGATAATTTTTAATAATTTTAAAATATTTCTCGTAGAACAGTTGATTAGCCCAACAATAAAGATAATGTAAACGCGACAATATCCATTGAAGTAGATTTTAATAAGTTAGAGCTGGAGAATTTCAAAGGTAATTGTGTAACCATGGGAAGCATTATTATTCTTTCAACATTAATGAACGGTTCATTAACGTGCCTATAGTTTTTATTCCTTCATTTGATGATAATAGTAGGTACTGTGATGATGAAGACAGAACACACTACTAAAATTTTGCTGTTCATTTTTATTAAATATAAGGTGTACGTACAATAATAATTCATAATATTTTTAAAGCTTTATTTACTATTTCATGTTACCTAGTACTCTTCCTATCGATCGAAGTTTTCGCACACTCAAGGTTGTGTATTACTCATATCAACAATACCTTGCAATATACTAATAATGTTCACTTAGCACCAAGGATCCGAGATAATGTATGTGGAGGTCGGGTAGTAGCCCCTGGAATACAGATAATTAATTAGTAAAAAAATAATTTATCACGTTTTGAAAAATAAAACATTGCAATACCGTCATTCATGCCAGTTTTGAGCTATATTTGAAGTTCCAAGTTTGTAACTCTTTAGAATTAATTTAAAATCTATTGCAAATTCATATTAACTTAAGATATCAGAACCGAAGTACATAAGCCCTAATTAGGTAGACTATTGCCACATAATTAATAAACTAAAATTTACTTCACAGTTCGAAAACATATTTTTCTTTTTCTTCTTCACTCTTTTTTTTTCTTCACTCTTTATCTTCTATTCACTTCCTCAACCATATGCTTTTTTACCGGTCATAATCCGTCTAATAATGTTGTAAAAATCTTGTAACTAAAAGTGCTAACCTAATCTACTTATGTATGTACTTCGAATGTCAATGCATCTGTCTTCTGGTGTTACAGATATCCGTTGGAGGCAGTGATTAGTTTCAATCTCCTCTTAATCTTTTGCTCGCGTACCAATTTTTGGCATATTATTTATTTTTAATATCCTAACTTTGTCTACCAATTTTTAACGTTTTACGATAAAATTAAAATTTTATATTATAAATTAAATATTTTATATTATAAAAAAAATAATAATATATAATTATAATTTTTTTAACGTTTTACGATAAAAATTAACCTAATATTCTAGTCTAACTAGTCTAGTTCTAGTAAAACATTGTTTTTTAATTACCCATAACCTCCACGGCCACCCAAATATCCGCCATATCCTCCTCCATATCCCCCACCGTATCCTCCGCCGTATCCTCCGCCGTATCCACCACCGTAGTATCCACCATAACTGCCGTAGCTCCGGCCATGGTAGCCAGAAGCCAATGCTCCTCCAACAAAGCCAGCGCCCAATGCTTTAGCGCCAACTACACCAACGCCTAATGCACCGAGGCCGAGCCCTGCACCAATTACTCCCGCCCCAAGTGCACCAGCGCCTATAAGAAATCGATTAATATATGTAGTTAAATGGTCATTTTAAAGTAATAACTTAGTAAAATTAATTAGGCCTCAGATGTTATTAAAATGCCGTAGAAATCATTACCTAACAACGGAAACAATATTTCGTTCCAATGAATATGTTATATAAAACTAAGAAATTTTCAAGAAATACCATTAAATTCATTGCAAAAACTTTTTATATTTATTTATGGACTATCAATAGGAATTACATTCATGATACATTATAATCCTAATTAAAGGTGGACAAAACATTCACAAAAAGTGAAAGCAGACATATCAAATATTTGTACATAAACTTAAATATTAGATTTGATACAGTGCGTGAATTATGCCACACTATCGTAGAAAATATCCAAGTCATTGTTAGTTTTATTTATTTGTGGTACAGTTTACACAACGATCGAAGCGCGACATTGAACCCAAAACGCTCCTTTTCTTTACATTGAAGAATAAACTTACATTTTGTTTCAATTTAAACTATGGGTACAGCAAAGTTAATACAACTTTAAACCTATGTTATTCTGCAAGATCTTATACAAAAATATCAATGACAGATGCTTCCTTCTAGTTTTAAGGTTATCCATATGAAAATATGCTAACCTTTGTTCATATGTGTGAAACTTGTGCTTCATGCCAGACATAAACGCAACATTTTTTACAATTTTTTTTGTACCTTTTGCAGAGTCTTCAATATAATATTTGACCCCTTATGCCTGCAGATAGGCGGGATAACTAAACTCGGTATAGTTATGATATCAATCATAAATATCTGTAGATATGTATATTTATCCCAATATGGGGATCGAACTTGCTACCACTGACTCCATAGGCGGAAGCCATTACAACATAACATTAGTAACTACTATATTTGTATACCACTGCAGGATAAAGGCTTCTTCTATTTTTTAGGAGAAGGTTCGGAAAACACTATACTACAAGGCTAAATTTTCAATCGGCAGTTTGTCTGAAACTGAAATTTAGAATAACATTTCAGTTTTAAAATTCGCTTTGTTCGATCTACATTATAGGCGAATAAATAAACAAGTGTCAAATTTATAGCACATCCGCAACGGGTACTCATATCCTCACTAGAATATCAAATAGTATTGGGGTAAAACATAATGTTATTCAGCTCAGAACTTTCTGCATAGTGAACATAACATTCAGAAAGGAATGTCACAAACGTCAGGTGCAATTTTAGATATCGTTTTAAATTTTCATCCATAAAAGTTTCTCACGTCAATTTTTCACTCATATGACCAAATTTTTATTTACATATTATTTTTTGTTGTGCAAAAAAATTAAAATAACAAATGAAATTTAAACGTTTTTGGCAAAATATGAATTCAGGTTTCAAGATACACGAGCGTACAAATTTTCATTCTTTTTTTACATTTTTTTTTATTACAATTTTTTTATAAATTCTATGATAAATCCATCACACAATGCAAAGGTGGACCTTACGTCCGAGTTTGAGAAGTGCCACATTTTATAGAATTTAATTAACATATAAAAACAACTAACCAAGAAGGCCAAGGCCTCTCTTCTGTCTAGTTTGGATCATAGATGGTTCCGACATGACCAAACTCCTTGGTTGCAGCGCTGAAATCAGGGGTCCATTCTCCATTGCAAGTGAAACTGCGCATGCGACCACTACGCCGAAAATAACTAGGGTTGCTTTCATTTTCTGTAATAAGTCATAGGCATATTGTGTTTGCTACCAATTTGAAAAGTGAACAATAAATAATGCGTAATAATTTCAATAATTTCATTAAGTCATGCATTTCTATTATTGAAATAGTTGTATATAATATAATAAAATAATGTATATTATTTGCTTTAAAATGAATTGTTTTGGCTTTTTTGCGGCACAAAATATTATACATTTTGTATGTATTTATGAAATATCAGTCATCTAACGCGTGAACATTTCCATCTTTTATTATATATTACTAATAATTATTATTTATATGGCTTTAGGTGCCTATTTTATATCATATAAATGTGTATCAATTTTTTACCATGGTGATCGTTTACATAGGTATAGATTTTATGAAGGCTTATCTTAAACATACTAATGCTAATAATTGTTTGATATCAGAAGTAGTTTTATATGATATATGCATGTACATATACGTGTTTGTGTATCCATATACATATCAATATTAATGTATATATGTACATGTATGAAAATAGTATATTTATGTATTGAATTTCGATAGCCCATGATTATTATTAATTTTTTTGTACCTTTAACATATATTTTCCCATTAACCCAAACGTTAACTGCTAGAAAAAACCTTCCGGCATTCAGTTCGCTTAAATTCACCAGCGTAGTAAATTTGTATAAAAAAATAAATAAATAAATAATTTTGTGACACTAAAAAATGTCAATTTACAGTGTTTTGTTATGAAATTGTTTTTATGTTAAACATTAAACTTTATATATATTAATGAACATACCTTGGTACTCAATCGACACCTTTCAGTAATTCAAACCAACGGACATCTACTGATCGTAGTTGACCTGTCAGCCTCTTTTATAGGTCGACAAATGGCCGCGTATATATATTTTTATGGGTATCCCATGGTAGTAATTTAACTATTTTAATGCCCCAATCTAAGATCTATGTATTTATATCAAAATCTACATCGTTTCCAAATTATCAAATTAATCGATAAGTTGACAAATTAAACAAAAGGAATTTTATTACTCTGATTTATAAACATACGTTTCATTATCATTATCATCTTTAGCATCAAACACAAACTCACAGAATGGCGTACTTAGTCGACATAAAAAAAATATTTTTAAATAATAATATATATAAGCTGCTTTTTGTTTTCCCATATTCTTATGAAAAACACAAACTAGCTTTACTTTGGTAATATTATATAATATTTAAGAATGTACGTTTGTTTATATTAGCGAACTAAGAATGTGACCGGTTTTTTAACATCCAGGCAGTAATAACGAGCAGTTAGAAATTTACAAGAGTAATGATTATTTGATGACAAACAAATTAGTGTGAACTTAAATTTATCTTGAAGTATAATATTTAAATAAAAAATATTCCCCTGGATTAAAATAGCAAGAGGAAGCAGACCTTCCAAAGCGCATTGCTTTGGAAGGTCAGCTTGATGGCATGATGATTCATGATTTGTATCATCGGAGTATGGAAGTCGCACTCTTGCCATGACGATATTCAAGAAGGACTTATAAGTATTTGTGGTAATTATAATTAACGCGAGTCATAACTATTGCTTATTGTTGATTTAGATTAGGTAAACATGGGTTTTTTGGTACACTTGTGGACAAAATTGTCATGCTACATATAATCATAGATTTTAGTACATTTATTCTATAGTATAAATAGGAATGACATTTATAATAACGCTTTCCAGTTTATAATTATTAATACACATTTGTATGTTGTAAGAAATGTAATATATTATAAATTACCTTTATATATAATGGAAATGGGTCTCCTGATTGATGAGTTTTGTTTGTTTCATTTCGTAATCAATAGTTAAACATCATTTTAAAGACAAACAAAAAATTATAAGTAAGTATATATCAGATAAGTTAAATAAGCAATTATGAGTAAAGACTATACAGCCTTCACTTTTTATTTACAAACTCTCATTTTAAAACATGCGAAAAATATGCATCTCTTTAATACAAGAATTATTTTATTCTGTCCTTATAGAAAAGTCTTGACACAAATAATTTCACACATAAAATTTTAAGTGAATTCTTAGAATAGTGAGTGAGATTTATGTTAAATAGTAAAAATAAAAAAGTTCCACCTCAGTGGCTAGTGCCAACGATCACATCGAACACACAAAAATTATTTAATGTAGAATCTCTACGTTTCCTATATCAATGGCGAAAAAATAATATCGGATACTGAACGTTATTTTTAAAGATAAGTTTTGTTGCTAAAGTATTGTAATTATAAGAATATTGTAAAAATAAGAATTATGTTATAAACTAATATAAAAAGTCTGAATTTAGTTCATTTATAATTAATAATTTAACTTTATAAAACTAAATTTTATAACTCATTTTCCATATCTTTATGTAATTTATATTTACAAATTATTTATATTGTAAATTTTATTTATAGGACTCAAAAATTAAAGTAAAAAAGGCGTTCGATACGAACCTTTTATACTTTAATTTTTTATTGAATATTTATGATAAATATTGTGTTATTTCAGTTTAAATAAAGATGAGTGCTTTGAAAAGTACACTTGTCTAAAACGATGTTCTTCAATTTGTAGTATTTTTAATCTTATTTTAAAAACCCCACTATTTGTGAGTAGGAGGCCAACGTCAAGAGGTGGAGTGTTACGGCTGTATTGCTGATGAACCCCAGGGGAAGTACAGAAGAGGTGCCTTACACAACCTTAAACGCTTTCTTGAAGGTTTCAAAAACGATTTAAAGGATATATGCGACATTTGATCCATCCATGTGACTAGAATCTGATTTTATATTTATAGCCACTGAATTTAAAGTTTAATATTTAATATACTATTATTTCAGACAGCATTTTATTAACCCCAGGGGAAGTACAGAAGAGGTGCCTTACACACCCTTAAACACTTTCTTGAAGGTTTCAAAAACGATTTAAAGGATATATGCGACATTTGATCCATCCATGTGACTAGAATCTGATTTTATATTTATAGCCACTGAATTTATAGTTTAATATTTAATATACTATTATTTCAGACAGCATTTTATTCAAATTTAAATTTATACTTAGTGGTTTTATCAGTATAAATGATTCCTACTAAAAAAATTTGAATAGATAAAATTTTAAATAGATACAACTTAAAAAGTGATAGAATACCAAATTATTTCAACTACACCTACAACACTATTTTATTTGCCATGTTAACAAACGCTTGACATCAATAGACCAATTATAAAAGCGAACCTACGATGCTAAATAGTAAGGGTAAGTCCTGACCACAGAGGTTATCACCCTTTCAAACTTAAGGAATACTAAAGAAACTACCGCAGTTGAACAGATTGTTACGTGAGGTCAAAGGTCAACATAATTAAAACACAATATATTATTTATAGGATTTAATGAAAACAAAACACTATCAATCTATTGTCACTGTTTTTGTCATAAATATTATGACAAAAATGAACACATTAACTATCAACAGAAACTGATGAACACAGTCGAAGGGTTTTACAGATACGTCACAGTGTGTCATCAATTTGGTTATAATAGCGCCTTACATTATCTTACTGCCAAGTAAACTCTCGTTACGTGATAGAAATCATGGGCACGTGCCTCATACGGTGGTTACTTAAAATTACACGTTGAAGTTAAATCTTGAATTCCTATTGGACGCGGATGGTTTACCAGAAATGTCACGGATTTGTTAGCTTAGCCCGACCATCTGTAAAAAGATACATAGATATTAAACTTATGAATATACTCGATTTTTAAAATCAAATAACATTTAAAATAAATTACGAAAAACAATATCATTACACTACTAAAATTTATTGTAGTAACTTTATTATTACTAATATGAATATTAATAGGTAGTTAGAAGAATAGCGCACCATACTTTAACACTACATTGATTTCACTTGACGTTAACAATTATGTACAACCTAGCGAAATAATAATAATAATTCTTTCTTTGTATAATGTGAGGTATAACAAGATTAAAAAAGACGTTTAAAAGCTCCGTCACATTATTAAATAAACACTAATATTTTTTTATTTTACTTATATATGTATACATAAATATCGCTTTAAAATTTAAACTTGTACCTAAAATAATTGGATATGTCCTTAAAAGCCTTAAAAAATAAATTTTATACAAGTGTTAAATCATCAACAGCCTATGAAAGTCAACCTCTAAATTAGTTAGATGCAACTCCTCCAGATGAAGTTGACAGTTCAAGCTTTAGGATGTCATTAGGCTCCTTTACATCGCCAATATGGTATTGCCAGACTCGAAGAAAATAAATTAGACGAAGTAATTCACAAAATTGGTCTTCAACTACTCAGATCCTCTTTTAATGAAATCTTTTTCTGATTTATTATACAAAGTATTATGAGTAATTTAATATATTATAAAAGACCTGAAAAATTTACTTCACAATGTTAACACAAATTTATTTATTTTTTCTATTTAATATAAGAATTCGTTTATTTTATTCAAAAGCGAATATATTTTTTATTTCTGTACTCGCATGATATAAAGTACAATGGAATCCGCATTCCGAGAGAAATACAAAATTCGGGTTTTACCGAATCGGTAAAATCTCCGTTTACGATATCGTCATTAATCTAATAATTATTATTATACACACAACCAGTTTGCCAAATTATGTTAAATATGTAAACGAATGAAACCGGCTAGTTACCTAAAACAAACATTAGCGAAGGTACATACGTATTTAAGTATTAAACGCGTTGTCAGCTAAATTATTTATTTAATAATAATTATTATTATTCTTTATTTCCATAATGTGATATATAAAAAGATGAAAGAAGACTTTATTTACTTATTTTAATAAATAATTCCTATTGGTTTATTGCTTTCTTTATATTCATATCAAATACAATATTTAATTGCAGTTTTATATTAACTCGTACTTTATTAGTAAATTTCTCCTACATATATCGTATTCAATTATATAAAATTGCTTTATGACAGTAATTGTCAAAGTATTTTTTCAAATTTAGGGTAAATTATACAGGTTAAGGCAAGGCGGCTGGCAGAGACTGGATGCGCGTAGCCGAAGATCGGGCTAGGTGGCGCGCCTTGGGTGAGGCCTATGTCCAGCGGTGGACTGCCGCGGGTTGATATTGATACAGGTTAAGATTTTAAAGTAGATTATAGTGATTATATTATATAGTTTAGAAAACACATAATTCAATTAATATTGATCGTATGTTTGTAAATAATGAAATTATTACTTTGATCTTTGCTTAGAAACAAAAACCAATGAAATCGTAAATGTAGTAAAATAAATAGAAGCATATATGTATACGTGATAGTAATAGTGTAGAAGAAAATAAGGCAATGATTAGTATCCATCCATTGACAACTTACCCATAAACTTCCACGTTCCTTGAAGGAGCATGACTGTAATGTATCCCAAATTATTAATTAAACCACAAAATTAAAAACCTTTACAAAAATGATATGCTTATATTATATTCATTAACTGTTCAACTTTTTACTAATATTGTTTGATTATCTATAGAATAAATATCCTTTCCAATACAAACATCTAACGGAATGACGTTTACTCCTTACTTTGAAAAAGTAATATTGCTCTCTTTAATACGTTAAAGTTTTACTTATATTCTTTAAGGTCGATAGTTAATCATGTTAACTGATTCCAAAGATAAAAATTATTCAACAAGATTTCTTTGAATAAAATCACACCGATAACTATGACCTTGAGTTTACGGGTTAAAAGTCACAATCTTATAAGTCATAAGAAATTATAGCTTTATTCCTCGAAATGTGTATGAATAAATTAAAGTTAATGATATTGTATTCTAACTAGCTGTGTATAAAAGTAACGAAATTATATAAGTATTAAAAACTTCATTTTTATGTTTAGCTCTTTTGTTTTCATTTTTTATGATTAAAAATTCAAATATTATGTACCTATCTAATTTTGGTCGACATTGGATCATGAAACCGTTATTAAGCAAAAGCATGAACAGTTATGACTGAGAGATTAGTTCAAATGAGAAATTAATAAAATAATTATAGTAGCGGATGTTAGATGTTGTTAGATTTTTAGATTAAATGAATTTTTATGTGTTGTCGGGGTACTGACGATTTACTCTTCAAAGCCAGGGCGCCAGCCAAGCCAGCTCCTACTGCGCCGACTTTCACTGCTTTCAATCCCAGGGCACCTATAAAAAAATATTAAGATGATAAAAATATATCGCATTTATAAAATAATACCACATATAATTGAAATACTCAACACTCGATATGAATTTGAAATTTTTTACCAAAAGCCAAAGGGGACTAAGGGGACGAAAATAAACATTAAAGAATTTTGGTCCTAAATTTATTAGAAAAGCTTAACCGCACAGCTCATAGTTACTTTAAATAGTTGTATTTCTTATAATTTTACCATAAATTTACCTCAGAATTTTACCGTATTCCTTTTTATCGTCCTTACTTAATTTAACTTTATCATTAAGAAGAAGCATGACAAAACTAGGATAAAGCTTTATTTTAAAGGATATAGATATTGAAACACATTTTTGATCCTTCAATTATATTCTCGAATATAACTCGGATAATAATAACTGAGTAGGTAGGTATTCACACTAATTATTAACACCTACCTTTGTCCCTCTCCAAAATGTAAAAGCAAATATAAACGTATTTATAAGTGCCCAATGTAAATGATGTCGTTACTTTATTAAACAATGTTAATGTAGGTAAATACGTATTGTTATCACGAGTTAAACAAACGCAATTCATTGCCGAATACATTGTTGTTAGCTCCCACCGAACCGACCACTCAATAAAAATAGCTTGTACAGTCAACATAAAAATTACGTGCACATATAAATCCTCCTTCTTAAACATCCCTTCCGGTCTTTTTGGACTAGTACACACATAAGATTTATGTATTGATATTTTTATTTTTTACATATTATTAATCTAACATGTTCCTATATGCTTAGGTTTATTGCATGTAAGTGTACCACCGTACTTGCCGATGTTTTTTGTACTAAATGTATGATATATGTAATTTATTAAAAAGTAAATATTAAACTTACTAAGAGATCTTCACATCAATATTTGATCATCAAATGATCTAAAACCTATATATTAGCCTCTAAAAATATACATTTTTTATTTTGATTATATACTTCATTGAGAAGAAAATAATTTATTTATTTTCTTTCTGAATAAAAATATAAACTAATTATAGTGATGTTCACATTTACTCTTAAGAAAAATAAGTCGCAGAAGAAGTGCTACGCTTTAAGCCCTAATTATTTTTCTTTTTAATCTGAATTAATTATTGGCCATATTTCTATAAGAGCCGACTGCTGTCTGATCCCGCACTCCAGAGATGAATCCCCCTTCATGTGCTTCTCCTCTTATATCCTTTCATAGATATAATAAAATAATAACGAGACGGTGGGTATAATTAATTAAGGTTTAACTTGATAAAATTTTTGAGATGCAAAAGTTTTTTTTAAATACATATTAAACTAGAACAAAGATTCCTAACGACGACGGTACCACTCCCTTGTAGGCACTGAAGCTTTTCATGGCAGCGAGTCCAAATGCAAATGGCAAGTGTTATGAAACACATCTATTTTCATGAAAAAGATTTTATCTAGCCTTCAAAAATGTTTATTTAATTATTACGGCGTTAATAAACATGTTTTCTAGTAAAGGCAGTCCATAAAAGGTTAGGAACCTATAAATTAGAACTTGATATATATATAATATACATTACAAAAATACAAAAACTATGTCACACAATGATTAAATGAATACTAGGATACCCTTAAAATATATGTACATATTGCGAAGCAGTCTAGTATGTAATGTGGATTTTCCTAATACGATTCAATGCAATGGCTGCTCGACTCGCAAATGTAAGTTAATCTTAAACACACAGGGACCTACTCGTATATCTTCTTATTAGATTTCGACATTTGACTTAAATTCTAGTTTCTTGAGATTTGTTCAGTTACTGACATAGAATACTGCTACCCTATTTCTACACAATCGATGAATGATAGTGTCTACCTGATAGACAAAAATTGTGATTCCCAATCTGGCTGCCAAGCGAGGAGATTAACACAATAG
Source organism: Baronia brevicornis (assembly GCA_031353405.1). NCBI lineage: Eukaryota > Metazoa > Arthropoda > Insecta > Lepidoptera > Papilionidae > Baronia > Baronia brevicornis. Next base: position 47,799 of record JASFAT010001654.1, read on the forward strand.
GGATACCTCATTTGTGAGGATGGCTAATGATGAACAGTAAACTGTGACGTATGGTGTTGGCATATAAGATACATGTTAAACTTGACGTTAAGCTGGACATGTAGGTACCATACACAATTATACTAAAAATGAAAGTACTCTAAACAAGCTAATAACTTAACAATTGAAAATGTAATTTATATTGTGACATATGTATATATATATATATATATATATATATATATATATATATATATATATATATATATATATATATATATATATATATATATATATATATATATATATATATATATATATATATATATATATGTATATATATATATATATATATATATATATATATATATATATATATATATATATGCACCAAATGTATTAAACTAAGTGACATTTTGTGATTTAGTAGCGATGCACTTAAATTATCAAAACTGTATAATATCAGATGTATAATGCCAAACATGACAACAATGCTAATACAATAACAGGTGTTTTCTGACTCATAAACCATATAGTTGTGAATTGATAATGAAGTTCTTTTCTTCATCAAAAGTTGACAGTATTAGAAAAACAGATCAAAATAAAACATTATTATAATAAAAGTTTGAAGCTATATAGAATTATAGTAATGCCGTCTACTTAAAATACATCAATAATTACCAAGCAGTAACTTTTTCTTCAATAGAAGAAGACCTCTTTTTGTCCTTGGGCTCCTTTCCACCTCTGGTGCATCGTAGATCGAGTCATAAGCAGCTAAATGACCATGAAAACCAGCAACGTCCGCCGCAGGTTCGTTGTTAGTACTAGCTATGGCAGTGGCAATGAGGCACGTCAATGTGATGATTGTAGTAAACTGCATGTTTTTAATTCTGAGAATATAACAATACACGGTTAATTTTTTTGTATTTTCTGTTTTTATGTACTTTTATCTGTTTTATGCTTTATATAAAATACAAGTCTTAAAAAAAGATTAGTTAATTGAGTAGAAAAGAGGAATTTAATATCATCTTCATAAATATTTATAAAATCAAATTATTAAGGAAGTTGGGGAAAACTCCCCAATTTTATTCAAAACACCTGGAAACTTTATGTTATGATTGTAGCAATGAACTACATAAACTGGCTAAATATAAGTGGACTCCACAGCTAATTTTATAATGGTGCTCTAAAAAAGCTTCTGCCATTAGACAACTCAAAGAAACTATTTCTCATGTATGTTCCCAATTAGGGAGGCTAATAGTCATAAAGAGTTGTAGCGCCGAAGTAGTGTTTCCAAATTCTCATTCACTATTATCACAGTTACATAAACACGACTATTCATTCATCTAATCATCTTATCAGCCTTTAAAAGGCCACTGCCGAGCACACTCGAATTTTGGAAGGACTCTACTCTATTTCCTCTACATCAGCATTATGCTTTTTAAAGAAGTTATGTTTTACATAGGTAAGTTCAATAATGATTTTAAGGAATACGAATGAACCTAGTTCCAATGCCGGAACTTAGGTACGAGCTCAAATAGTTATTTCCTTACAATTTTTACATTATTCTTTACAATTATTAGATAGAGCAAACTACCAAGTACCTACTTGTAAAATAACTGAAGACTTGTATCTTACAGAATGCTTTCAAAAATAAGAATTTTATATTTTTTCTTGAGCTAAAATTCGGCTGACCTTTGTGAGAATTTTCTTTTATTGATAAAAAACTATAAACTGAGACGATTATTGATATAATATTTATTCCTAACATTATGTAATTTATGAATACGAGGAAAGCACGGTTCAATCGAATGTACAAAAACTATTACGCAAACCTTAACTCAAGAACTCATAATATTGACTCCAAAAGGAGTCGTCAAAATAATGTGTTTAACTTTGCATGTTTGCCGTCAAACTAAACCAAGAGGCCTTGTTGCTGTTGAAGTTAACAATGAGATAATCATTAACATACAATATTTGATACTAATGTGCTTTTAGAAATAATAATTTTCTACTTTATTTTAGGAATAACTAAATCTTTTTTTATAATATAAAATAAATATAGTATAAATAAAAACACGTAAAAATTGTGTGATCACGTTTAAAATTGTGTGATCACGTTTTTTCTTTTCTTTTCTTTGATAGCAATTAGTTATAACTATTGTTTATATTAGTTATAGCCAGTGTCAAATAAAATACAATAATATCGAATCTCTTGAAATGTAATCAGCTTATCACGTTACGTCTTGATAAAATGGTGGCTATTCTACCAAAACCTTCTATGGACTTTTCAGTCAATTTAAAAAGTTACGATACACGCATTTATTTCATATCACTTCACTGATATGCTTAATCGAAATATATAACACTAATACGCCTTAATCGAATACACCACCACAATTAAACATTTTAACAGATTATAATATAACATTATGATAATGAAATAAAAACACAACGTCGGAAAAGTCCTTTAGCTAACCTATCAACAAAATAATACATATATTTTTATCATGTGTGACAATATTATTTTTTTTATTAGTTTCTACTTTACTGTAGAAGCTAATAGAAATAAATCGGCAAATTTAATTATAAACGAAATGCTAACGGCGAAAGATAAGAAAAAACTACTAATAAGAATTTCAAATGGAAATCGAACCAACTGTCTTTTGTATTTTATGAATTGTAAAAATTCTAATACCATTCTGCTAGTCAACTTTATTCGTATATTCGTTATTTAATGAATATAAAATAAACTTGTATAACTGAGAAATAAATTTATAAAAAATAGTTTAGATGTACAATAAATAAGGCTACCTAGATTCTTAGGCAGCTAATGAAAGAAAAATCACAATAGCAATTAACTGCTATTACCTTTAGTAATTTGATAAGAACACACCACACGACACCACTGCAACCACACACTGATAGATGACATGGACGAAGCATCGAATTCTTATATAGATTGCAATAGCGATGCCCGAGGGGAGGGCGATCAGCGATGCATATTCGGCAGGTACGAAACTCGTTGCGTGGTTCAAGGAAGGATATTAGTTTGTCCACAATGAACTTTTCGGTTTAGGGTAGTTTTATTGACGGTGATTGGACTTTATCCTATTGGGACTATTCTAATTGTCTATCATAATTGGTGAAAATGGGATTACTTTCTTAAAGAACTTTAAAGCCATAAGGCTTTAAAGCCTTACTGCGTTCTTTGATAGCATGCTCTAGTGTGCTTTTGTATGTAAATCCAAGCAAGTGTTAGACATTAAGAAACCAGTAGATACTATTATCATAATTTCATCATTAGAGGTGGTCCACAACTAGACATAGACCTCTCGCACAACGTCCATATCAGCTGATCTTTCAGGCTTCATAGTAACTTATTGTCACTTAAATTTACATTTGAAAATGTATCTTTTTATGAATTCGCTTTTTTATTTAATTTAAAAGAATTTTAAAATATGTTATATAGATACTACTGGTTCTGAAATAACTATTATACAAAGTTTATAATATTGTAGGTGAAACGAAACTCTCTGATACTTACAATTCAGGCGCACATTACCCTGAACGAACACAATGTAATATAAACGTAAATGTAAAATACTTTTTTAAACGACCTTTACCGGCACAATTTATTCCATAAGAGATCTACAGTCAAAATTTATTTTCACAAAACAATTTTAACTATTTTATTAAAATTTAATAAGAAACTTCCATTTATTTAATTTTAATAAAATATATAATACAATTTTAATTATTTTTTTTCACAGCCCACATATGTCCCACTGCTGAGCACGGGCTATTTCTAAGCTTATCCACCACGCTTGTATACCTTACACGTATATTATATATTTACTACAATACGAATACAATTATGAAATAATCAATAAAAAGTAAAGTAAAGCAAATAAATTATTTACTGCATATAATATAATATTATATTCTTAACTTAACATTAATATTGGTAGCTCTAGCTAGTCTACTTTATTTCGTGAGTGGCGTTAGCTCCTACTATTTCTCGTTTGTCTTCCTTAATGGTCAGCTGTAAAGTATCGATGTTATCTTTACAGCTTTAGTGCTCAAAGGATATCCGTCTTAAAATTTTTAAACTAAACGATTACAGATTACGTACATTGAAACAAAAATAGACCACAGAATGCAATAAAATGTGTTGTAACATTGTTAGTACAAATGCTTAATTATGCAGTAATTGTACGTGCCTACCGACATTTAGCCGCCTTTGTACCAAAATTGTACATTATGGATAAATAAATAAATTAATGAAAACATTCCTAATACATAATTATTATGTATTAGGAATGTAACATATTCCTCTATGTTGATACTTGGCAGGGCCGCCTGTGTACAAAATCTATGAAAGCCTCTCCTGCCCCGGCGCCCCTAATGCCCTGACCCTGGCCTGTGTGCGCCGCATACTTCACACATAGAAAGCGGGACGATCGTGGTTATATAATGAAGTGTTTTAGCCTTAAGAAATCAATATTCTATTTTCAATAATTGCAGAATTCAGTCATCATTCATTGTTGACTTTTACATTTATTTTCCCTATTAATATCGCGAAGGGTCTGAAACAAATAATCTTATCTAAAATTTATTGCGAAATCTACGTAAACGAAGTCACGGACAGTAACCAGTTTAGTATTAATTCCATTCAAGTACGTCCGTCCATATTCGTAAAAGTTACTAAGCCTGGTAGGTGTAGGTGTGGAACGTGGTTGTTACGTGCTATATTAGATGAACATAAATACATACGTATTATTTAACTCATAAGAACTAGTTGTTTTTTTGTTGTATAACACAATAATAAAATACACATTTTATCCTATTTCATAAACAAAAATCAGGTACCTCATTAGGCCTTCAACAGGCTACGTCTATTTGAAAAGTCAATAGCCAAATGCTATACGTAGCCGTAGTAGGTTAATAATCCTCAAAAATATTTCAGGTTCAAAAAATTATTTTATATCTATTTTAGATTACAGTGAATTTTTTCATTAGATATTTTAGAGATACATAAGGGCAAAGGTTTTGCTCACTTTCCTCGATTAGTAAACAAATCACCTTGCTTAAATTACTAGTTAGTATTGTAATCAGTAATCTTCGAGATTTGGATAACATGAATTGAGCCACATAAAAGATAAACGCTGCCTAACCGAAATGCGCTACCTAGCCGATCTTCAGCTTCACACATCTAGTTTCTGCCAATCTATCTGCGCAAATCGTCAAACCGGCTACGAGGCATCCCACACTACATATTATTAAATGGTGTGAATGTATAAAATACTAATAGAAAAAAATTAACTATCGTTAGTTATATGCAACGCGGTACAATAACTGTTTAAGTAACAATACTTCGCTTCCTGATAAGTTCACAGTATCGTGCGTTGCTCGCCGCGCACATGCTATTTCTAATTACGTCAAATTACGTGGCAAAAATGACATAAGATCGTTAAAGTTATGCCTTACCAAACGTATACCTACGTGCGTTGCTGCTACGGACTACAAATAAACCTACGTTCACGCCGTGGCATTACAAATTGCCTTACTTTGGTAAACACGCTTAAACAGACATAAATCTTAAACAAGCGATGTAACCCCGAAAGTAGTCCATGCGTAATTTGTATGTTGATGTATATGGTCAGCATGTGTCAGTTTTAACATTTTGTTAATCGTTCTATTTAAACTAAGAAGAATTATAATGGTGAATTCAAACTTAACTCTTATTCCAATAGCTCATATGTAGATACATTAGGTTAATTAACATAATGAAAAAAAATCACTTTCAATTATTTTACAGACTCTGCTTTGTGCTTTGTGTTCACAGAGTAATCGATGCTTGCTGCTCTAAGCAGGTCCACACTCTATAAAACCATGTAAGAAAGATTTCAAAAATATGCCTAGACAGTCAAACGTAGTGTGACGATACCCCATAGCATACTATAAAGCAGAGATGGCGAACCAATGCAAAAAACCAAATTGAAATCCGAGCGTAACTACAACTCATGCATCGGTTTTCATTTTCATTTGATCTATTTTGCAACAGCAGAAGTCGTTCTAATTTGCTCTTTCATTTATAAGTAAACATATATGGTTGCCATATTGAATTGAATTGAATTCAAGTAAATATGTAATATAAGACTGTTACCTTATGTTAAGATTGTTGTATAATAGTGAAAGACTATTTTTTTGCAAAAAAGCTTATGTATGATTATCGTATGCGCGGAGGACGGTACAAGTTAATATACATCGAATGCACGCAACGTTTCGCCTGTAACACAATTCTACAAAGCTATTGTGCCTCTCATTACTTTTGTACCTGGTTTTCCCTATTCAATTTTTTCCACGAAGTCAAAATTGTTTGTGTATTGACCACATTTAATATTAATTTGAAAAAATGCCCCGTATATATATATATATATATATATATATATATATATGGATATTTATATATATTTATATATAAATATATATATATATATATATATATATTATATATATACGGGGGTATATATATATATATACTAGAATTTATATAGCTATATAAATTCGTTATCCCTGCTATAAGGCATAACAGTCCATATTATCTACATTTGAACTATCCAACAATTGCCCATTCCCTTTGATTCCATGGCAGATTCGATTTAGTAGCACAAAAACTCCTACAATTTTACTTTCCATTGATCTATGACTGATTTTAAGCTCGTAGGACAGGCACAATAGTTATAAAACAATCCTGCAGAGATTTAATCTCGAAATCTCCTTACTCAACGATATACGAACTTTATCCTAATCAAAATGCAAACCTAAGAAAAGAGACTTCTATTATAGATATATACACAGTTATAAACAGTGGTATAGCAACCACGCCTATCATCATAGCAACACCCGGGGCAGTTGTTGATAATGTCACACCAACCAAAATCCAATAAACATGAAGTATGATTTTAAATTATTTAAAACATTGAAAAAGTAACTTCTCTTATAAACACTAAAATTTATATTTTGAATCTCAAATTTGAATAGATTACGAAATCTCAATTGGGGCATTGTTGCCCGCAAGTATTTTTTTATTAAATTTACTGAAACTCTTCTCATATGAAGCAAATGATGTGCAAACTATCATAAATTAATATCATATTAATTTAGTGGGACTAAAATTTGGAAGAGACTCCCGAAATTTTAGACGCAAAACCCCGATTCGCAATTAATTAACAAAAATCTAGAGATCCAATTAGAAACTCTAAGAGTGGCCGCTTAAAAATGTTATCGCAACCTTGGTATCTCTAAAAATAGTTTGTTTCTGATACCTTATTATAAAAATCAGTAAATTTTGACGTAGATAATTTTAATTATTCAGTATTTGTCAAAAGCAATGTTTGCACAATAACCTAAAAGGACGTCGATCTACTTTGGGGTTCAACATTGAATCAGTCAAAATATTCCAACGCATCTTCTAAAAGAAATATTTTTTATTTTACATATAATATAATAGAATTGATTTATATGGCTTGCAGTTAATATTATTTGTCGTTACAAATCGAGTGTACCCTCCAATACTTAAGTAGTAAATATATAAATATTTTAGCACTTTTTTAAGGTTGCTACCCGGACCCGGCACTCGTTCCCCCGCCACCCGGCCTTTATTACACCAATGTTTATGAATCTGAAAATATTTTACATATTTTCATCGCCCTACCTAAGAGGCCTCTTGGTCTAGGGGTATGATTCCTGCTTTGGGTGCAGGAGGTCCCGGGTTCAAATCCCGGAGGGGCCCTTTTTTTTAATATATTTATAACAATTAAATTTATTTTGATATTAATTTAAATATTTCATTTACGAAATTTAATTTTTATTAATATCTATAAATCTAAAATAATTTATATGGATATTAAGCGCTTTATTAATTCTAAAAAAATTAGTGAAAAGTTTTTAGTAAAAGGTAGTCTAAAAAGTTTTTGAATGACATAAAAATATTGAGTATTATTTACAACTTTTATCACCACATAATATAAAAATAAATCACGGATTACACACTTTAATGTTTTTATTTGAGAGTCATCTGTTAGCAATACGTTGAAGTAAATCATTAAAATTACTTTGTATGTTTTTTTAATTATGGTCGTTAACTATTGGATAATTTGAATTTAAATTTTTAAATAACCATTGACCGTGTACCGATGATAGATAGAGTATATTTAACCTGATTTGTATAGGTAAGTCATAAAAGGACAGAATTAAATTAAAAACACACATAAAAAACAAAACTGGAGTAAAAAGCTCCATAAAGAAGTCAGTAATGTTTTCACCTTTTGACATTGCAAACAAAATCATACAGAATACATCTAATTATATAGAATAAATTTGATCAGAAATTAAGCACTAGTAGGGCCATCTATCTACTGATGTCTTTCTTCACGTGCGATAATACTCGTTCGCATTGTTTAATGTCAAACTAAATAATATATAGATGTCGCCAGTATCGTCGTAACAGCTGATGTTTTGCTTTCATTCGTTGCTAGCTTCATCCGTGTCAATATACTAAAGACTACAAACAGACAGTAAGAGTTAGAAATTCGTGTTCCTTGTGTATTGTGTTTGTGCGGATTCTAACAACTTTAAAAGTTGATTTCATGAACTCAATTTTTGGCTTTCTACTACAAGTTACGTGACAAAATTGCCCATACAACCAAGTTTTTATGATAATATGTGTATAAATATTGTGTTTTCAACTAATTCTTTTCACAAAGGATAGTCTGAGCTTTGATTCATCCATCAGCATTTCACCTGCATAATATACCAGCATAGGTTAATTGTAAGTAAATATTTGTATTATTTTTCTTTGAAAATTCGTGACTAAAGCTTTTTATTACTTATTTTCGTAATAAGGTACTTTTGCCCAAGCTCAAGGCTTTTTTTATAGGTTAAACGTCACTATCTTATGTCCTTTTATAAAATCTTAATATATTTATTTGAAGAATAACTGTTACTGCAAAACAGTTCTTCGTTATATTTAATACTTATATTTACTGACGGCGGTGAAAACAGTATTCACTAATTTAGTAAGAACCATAGTTGAACACGATGAAACTTGTCAACGTAAAAATAAATAATACACGGATACGGAATACATTAACTTTTAAACATTAAGAAATAAAGAATTTGTGAAATTAAGGAGGATTGTAATAAGGTTGATTATGTACTTAAACAATCTTGTAACCATTACATAATATACTGATCAAATGAAATAAATTGTTTATAAACAGAATATCAAACGATTTGTTTTAATTAAATAATTTTATTCAGAATGCGCAAATGATTTATAGACCAACATGACAAATATAAAAATTAAGATTAAACTATACTATTAATTTTTGCAAATATTAGAATATTATTTTTTTTATTTAAATAAATAAGTCGTTATATTGCCTGGAATGAGTTTAGGGGAAATTGAAGCTCATGTGTTATGGGTATTTACTAGCTAACCCAAAATACATTATTAAGATTTCAATACATAACTGAATATGTATGTTTGTTCGACACTGCAGTTCATTTGATAACAGCTAGTAATAAATAAAGTACTACTATTCTCAGTAGGTTTGTCAATACTTCCACATTATAACATTGTGAAAGGAGAAATGATATTCCATCTTTGATTATTTCTGTAAGGAGCTAGCCAGTTTATGTATGTTATCTGGAGTTACACTAATATATTCATATAATTTTGTAATGTAATGTCTGATTGTTAGTTTTCATAGTCATGCCTATGAATAAAACAGTGATTTTGAATGAACTGTAAAAAAAAAAGTTATTAATTTGTAGTTGATTGATTTTTAAATTTCTACTTTTTTTTTCATTTGACAAAGAAAGAAAAAGAAATTTTCATTTGACATTGTCAATTTCAAATGTGGTTTACCTTTCTTCATTTGATGGGTACTAAATAATATAATAGTTAAAGGAATTTTGAAATCTTATACTTCTGTAAATCAAATAAACAAGTTTATGTATTGTTTTGAAATACATGTGGACCAAAATATTACTATTATTTATTTTTTGTGTAATTGATCTTTTGATAAAAGAGGTAACTATTCATTAATTGTAATGGAATAATTTTCTAGTATAAAACACAAACAATATTGTTCAAAATATAATAAACAATATTATTTGATTACCAAGCAACCATACCTATATTTTGTAAATGTTTTATAAAGAATATATAATTTGACTGTTTTTATGTATATACAGGTTAACAATGTATGTTTTATGACTACATCTAAAATTATTAGGCTACTCCTATTTCTATTTATGGACAAGTGCAATACCATCCAATAATAATAAGAAACTTTTATTGGTTATATTCAATAAGTAGGTATTCAAAAAAATTAAATGCAACCTGATCAACTTAACCCTGATAATGTCTTCACTATATCCTTAACACCTAAATTAAAGATATAATGATAATACATATTTAATTTAAAATTAATTAGGAGTGTCTTTATGATTTAAGAATGTATTTGTAATGTTTATTTTGGTTTTTAAATAATGACAAAAATAAACAAGTTGAGTAAGAATTATTTACAATAAACATTCTTTTATTAGATTTTTAAGAAGGTATATAACCCATTCAAAGCATGCAGGCCATATGCACTCATGCCCTTTAGAACTTGATTGATAAGACCACCTAGCAAGCACCTAAGAATTTAAGTTTTCTCTGGTTGATAAGAAACTAACAAAAAAATATCAGTTGAACATATAAGTTGAACAATTGAGGCAGGAGGATAAAGGAAGAGAAGGATAGAAGAAGCATGTGTCGGTCAAAAGCAAGCTCATGATCACATACCATCAAATGACCCACATGGTTGTGTGCCTGCTCTGCTATAAAAAAAAGAAGTCCCTGTCTTCGATACTAATAATAAAATATCATCATCATTGTTATTATACTAACTGAATAAAACTGTATTCAACCTTCTGTTGCTCTTTGTATACAAGCCTATACAATTTACTCTTGACCTAGATGGAAGGACCTAATTATTCTTCAATAGCATTTATCATGTTTCTCAATAAACCAGTTGGGTTTATTTCTCACAATACAAATGATATATTTTTCCCTCTTATTATTTGCTAAGGAAGTGGCTTGGGGATGATTGTTAGCTTTCGAAAACACAGGTCGTATTTATATAATTTTAACATCAGGGGAGATATATCTATGGCCTACAAGTATTTCTTTCGACATGGGGTTACCTAGTGTGAAACTACATGAAAACAGTTACAAGTTAAAGTTTCAATAATGTGATGCTCATCAGAAATAAATAGCATGATAGACAATCTTGACAAATGTTATTAACCATATTATGTTTATTTTATAAAAGCAATTTACAAGACTACTATAATAGTAAGCGAAATTATAATACTATTAATAATACCGTATAATTTATTCAACGGTAATAATAATTTTTCTACTAGTGATAGTCGTAGTCGCCCAAATGAGACGGTTTGAACCGGAAAGTACCACATCCTCTCAGAATATCGGTGTTAAGTGCTGGGATCCGATTCAACACCCAATATAGGCCCGTGATGACGTCGAGTTTCGGAAACCAGCCTGTTACACCATCTACCATCTATTTCCTTGTTCCTGTCACATTACTTTCTTCTTCCCCTCCGATCACATACATACGTCCACTTCCAATATTCAAATGCTTACCCTAAGCTGGACAATACGTATCCATTACAGACTGATTTTTTTTACAATAGATAGGACAAACAAAACTTGATGGACTTCTATTATTAAGAGTTCGACTTATAGTTACTCGAATAATTAATGTATCCAAGATCAAGCTGGATACCTAGTATTTTATTCGTAGGGTAGAAACTAAAATCATATTTACGAAATTGATAGATGTAATTTAAAAAAAAAACAAAGTGTTAGATCACTAGTCCTACATATAGGAGTCTGCTAACGAACAAGAGCAGTCTGTCGCAAGGGCGTTGCGCAACCTGGCGTTGCGGCAGCCGCGTCAGGTGGGTCCAACGGACCGAGACACTCTAGCGCAATTTTAATACCATATTAAGACAAACTGCAATTTTGTGTATAGCACTTACTTTCTTTGTAACTATTCTATCACGGCCATATAGTATCACGCCTTATATAATCTACAAAAAAAAAAGTTAAGCTACTTTTTCACCTATTCTCATTTTGAAGGAATGTTTATCGAAGTCTACCTTAAAAGGACAATGCGGACAAAAATCAAATTAAAATATATTAAAAATGTTCTCTTTTTACTGAAACTTGTGGAGTGTCTTTTTTTTTCATTGACACATTTCGGATGTGTAACAAAAATATTCTGTAGGGTGCAGACTTCCTCACGATGTTAACAAAATTACTTAATAAATAGATTTGCTTTCGTTCCAAATCGACGTAGGTATAATTAAAAATTATAAGAATTAAATTAAAATATGAGTGTGTAATTAACGCTAACGCTATTCGTATATAAAAAAGATTTCCATGACATGATGCGTGACATTTTTGAGAGAGCTACGATAACTTACGTACTTGTCTTTTTGCGACTATAACTATATTAATGGTATAGTATTCGCGAGAAAAATCTATTAGTTTTAGAAAACTTTTAAGAAGTTTGAATTCAGTATATATATATATATATATATATATATATATATATATACATATATATATATATATATATATATATATATATATATATATATATATATACACAGTGCAAACTATATAACGACCCACAAGGGACTGCATATTTTGACGTTATAGAGAGCTGTCGTTAAATGGAGAGAAAAAAACATCTGTATTAGAAAAAGAAAAAGTTTATTTCAGACTAGTGTTAGTAATTACATAAAAAAACAATTCTTATGTGATCGCTATTGAGTATAGTCTGTTATTTTTGTCTGACGTCTTTTGCTGCACCAGTAATTTTGTTGTATTTTTTTAATTATTTTATTCATATCTTGCGATATTGAGGCATCTTGGTGATAAAGAAAGTACTTTTCCAATAATTTAACTGCTTCCAGAGCTTCTTTAATGCTCGGCGGAGACTCAGGCTCATCCATCTCATCTTCTTCATCTCCTTGTGTTGATACTCATTTTTTCTTACCGAATCGCCGTTGTAAGCAATCAGTCGTCTACTTCGATTCGTTCGGCAGGTTTGAAGATTTTCTGTAAATTTTCCTGCCATGTTGAACTGTTGAATCCATTCAGTTAATGGAAGGGTGTCGTCGCTATCAAACTCCGGTTCCGTTTCCACCTCATCACTCATACAATTTGTACATAGTCCAGCATGTCGAAAAGAGTGCTGTATAGTTGTGGTTGTCATTTCTTCCCAGGCTTTAGCATACTAATAGAAGTTTTACCCTCAGATTCGACTAGCTCCATCAATAATTTCTTTCTGTCGTTTCGTCTTTCTGCCGACAGTCGATATATATATATATATATATATATATATATATATATATATATATATATATATATATATATATATATATATATATATATATATATATATATATATATATATATATATATATATATATATATATATATATATATGTATGTATGTATGTATAAAAATATATAAAATTAACCTTTGGTTGATTGTGTCGTTATTCGCATGTAAACATTATCGCGGCGTGATCTATATAAAAGTAGCGTGTTACACCCAAAACACAGGGTATTTAGTTAACTTATAATGGCTCAAACCCATTTGTTAAGACAAATTTGGAAACATAATGGAGCCAAGCACGATTTCCTCAGTGGTAGGTACATCGCAACCAAAGCTAACAAGGACAAGGCGTTTCAATAATTACAAAACCAATGGAACGTGAAAAATAAATTTAATATTCTTTATTATACTCTTTATTCCAATAATGATTGTATAAAATAGACATGTTATGTTTTTACTACACATACATAAATGTAGAAAATATATTCTATATAATAAATATATTCAATTATATTGAATGATAAATCATGTAAATAAAATAACAGCTCATATGTCTGTTATTGTTAAAAACCAAAAAAAAAATTTTTTTAAATTATAATTATTATAGATAATAGTAAATATTATTAAAATTCCCTCTTCAAATAAACAATATTTTCTACAACTAAAATGAGATGTTACAATTAAGATTTAACTAGGCTGTTTTTCATTGTAATAAAAGAGAAAAACTAAAGAAAAAATCACTTTAATTAGCACGTGGTTTCAGGGCAGAAACTGTTTAATCTTAAGATTTCTGAGATTTCATATCGTTTCCCAAAGACAGAGATTCAAAACTACAAGCAGCAAATATACTCTTGGATATATTTATTAGAGGAAAACAAAAAAGGTTAAAAATTTATGTCGTACTAGCCATACATATATATACTTATTATATAAATATAAATATTAAAGAAATAACGATTAGTAAAGAATAAATCAAATATATGAGCACTGGCCTCAGATCTTGACTAAACTGCCACTTTACTACTGTTCTTTACTCCTTGCATATCGAGTAGTAAACCATAAAAGGAGTTGATCGATAAACTACATATGCACCAATATACAAGTCTCGATAAAGTTTGCTTTGTCACTGTTTTTGTAACCTCCGCCTTATAAGGTGTTAAGTTAAAAAATATGTATTTGCTTAATTTTCACTATATATAAATCTCTTTAGAAATGATAAGAATTTCTAAAGTTATATATCGTGCCGTAATGTCATTCATAAAACTCCGCTGTTCGATTTTGGCAACAGTCGCATCTCTATAATATTAATTATCAATCAACCAAAAGTAATAACCTAATAACCGAACCTATGGTTTAGCAGATGTCTATGGGCGGCATTGCTTGTTTTCCATCAAGACATACTCTAGTTTATTTTCCTTCCGTTCCCCTTAAAAAAAATAAGACTAACATAAAAAAAACCCCATTGCATATTAACACATCATTCCATTTCCATAACTTAATAAGTGAAATAGTACTGCAAAGTTAATTTTAAAAAATGATAAATAAATTTTACCTACCTATTAAGTAAAGTATTTCAAACCAAATCAAATATATAAACAAAATTACACATAATTTAATTTTTTTAAATAACAAAATATGATTAAAAAGCCAAATGAAATAGATCCTGTGCATACGTTAAACACATTGGTCTAAACGCAATTAAACGTATAAGGACAAAACATTTTAATCAAAGGAGTTAAGGGTTTGGCCAGCACTTATGAACTTGCAAGGTCACATTCAGCTTTGTAGTAGAGGGCCCCGCACCGATGACGCACCCCTTACCGCATAACGATGGAATCCATTTATTAAATCATTATTGAAACTCGCTGTAGCCACTTTAATTTCTGCATTCGGTAAGTATGGAGGAAATATGGGCAAACATTTACATGTTCAATCATTTTTTAGTTTTTTTTTCTCTAAGAGTACCTTTTACATAAACCTGATCTAAATGGAGTAACAAACTGCGTGCGATATATGTGACTACTAAGATATTTATGTATATCTACTATTTGTGTTACTTTGGGATAAAACCAAAACAGTAGAATGCTAATGCAGTAGTAGTTACTGTTTTGGGTGTGTGTTTGTAATTTGTTTTAGTGTGTTAGTGTAGTTTAAATTCCAACAATCATTTTAAAGACTGATCAGTTTTATTTTAGTAATCATTAGGTTGAGCGAGAAAATTATGTTGATTTTTCTGGCAACCTTTGAAGGAATTTAAAATTTTATTAAATGTTTTATTATTACACCCACAAAGAAAAATAAGGAGTAGACATCTTAATCTGCTACTCATTATCTTTTTTTTTCTTTTAAAAATTTATTTTAACGAAAAGTATGTTTACGCTTGGAGTTGTGCGGTAAATTAAACCAGTATTAACCTCAAGTCTTCGTCTTTTACTTTAACATAAATGGAAAGTGAACGCAATTATCATAAATTACAATAATGGTTGGTAATTAAAATAAACTTTTGTTATCTAGAAAATATTTAAAACCTTTGAAAAATATGTAAATGAAGACTAAATTAATATGAATATGTTTTTTTTTACATTGAATGTTTAATAAGAGTTTGTAATGTGTGCATTGGTGGCTGGTAGCGAATCCCAATTATTTCCCTAATTAAAAATAAGGTAAATTCCTTGAGGAAATTTAATTTCTCACTTTAAACCACCTGGTTGATTATAAAGAAAAGATATGTTATGAATTCTAATTCACTAAAATCGCATAACTGACTACACATTTGCACAGCAGTGACCATAACCGTGGACCGTTATAGTCATTGTTGGACGGCAACGATAAAAAGTGATTATTATACTTTTACCGCGAATGTAAATCTTTTAAAATGTCTGAAATAATTATATTTGTCTTGGAGTATATAACTCATAGAATCCAAAAATTCGTCAATATGTTATATTGGATCGTGGAATGGAAATTGGCAACTTATAAAACAACCAAATGTTGTAACAAAATATTATTAGTTTTGCCTAATTAGGTTATGTCGACCTTGGACAACCTTATCAGCTTCCGTGATAAAACCGGTTACATGTATTTTGCACATCGAGATCAATTCTTTGCTGACATGGCTTGCGCGTGTTTTACACTGAATATTAAATGGAACGTGAATTTCAAATCACACGTGAAGTAAGTCGAAAATACTTCGTGTGATTTGAAATTCATCCAAAATATACGTTTACGTACAATTTTGTATTAATATTGAAACAAATAATATAACTTTTTAACAGCTTACATTAAATATTGAATAGAAACGATTCGCGATATTTTTGAGATGACAAAGAAACAACGAGTAAAGTAATTATCAGCCACCGACGGCATCGTACAACACGCCTAACGTCTAACGTGACGTGCTTTGAATCCGTTAGCGGAAAGTAGGCCGCAGAAATATGCTTTTCAACATTAAATATAGCAAGCAAGGAGTATCTGAGATTCATGAACATAATAATACCATATTAACAAGTTGAACACCACGCACAATTTTACGGGGATTGTCCACGGCGCCACCATGAATTTTCTATTGCGATACATATAATGATGAAATATTATCTTTAATAGATAAGTTAGAGTGTATAACCATATTTGACATGTCAATTGTTCGGAATTAACCAATCAACCAAACCAACCAACCAAAATCAAATCAATTTGGGCACGCCGGTCACCGGTGACCGGCGTGGCACCCGTGGCATTCAAGTTATTTTTGACATTCTCTTATTTTTACTTCACCGATAATTTATTAACCCACATGGCGTCACTGTCAAGTTGAGAACCGGTCACCGGTGACCCTCGTTGCATTCAACGTCTTAGTTATTAGGTGTACAAATAAGTTTCCGCAGTTTTTTATAAAAAATTAGGAATTTATTGTAAAGGAAAAGTACATTACGTTTTATTCAAAGTATTTTCCATCATTTGCCACTACTTTTCCCCATCTTTCTGGCAACATTCGGATACCCCGTCGAAAAAACTCTTCATCTTTTGACGCTATCCACAAATCTACCCAATTTTTGGTGTCTTCATATGATGTGAAGCGCTGCTCAGACAGACCATGTGCCATCGACCGGAACAGGTGATAATCAGAAGGGGCTAAGTCTGGTGAATACGGCGGGTGGGGTAAAACTTCCCAGTTGAGTGTTTCCAAGTATGTTTTTACCGGCGCCGCAACATGTGGACGAGCATTATCGTGTAAAAGAATAATTTTGTCGTGTCTGGAGTAGTAATGGGCGCGTTTTTCCTTAAGTGCCCGACTCAATCTCATCAATTGTGTTCGGTAGAGAGCTCCAGTAATGGTTTCGCTTGGTTTCAGCAATTCATAATACACGACACCAAGCTGATCCCACCAAATACACAGCATGAGTTTTTTTCCATGAATATTCGGCTTAGCTGTCGATGTTGATGGTTCGCCGGGCTTAACCCATGACTTTCTCTTCTTTGGATTATCGTAGTGAATCCATTTTTCGTCACCAGTGACTATACGATGCAAAAAACTCTTTTTTTTATTCCTGGCAAGCAGCATTTCACTCATGCATAATCGGCGTTCAACGTCTCTCGGCTTTAGTTCATATGGAACCCAATTTCCTTGTTTTTGAATCATTCCTAACGATTTTAAACGATGTGAAATTGCTTGTTGAGTCACTTGTAGAGTAAGTGCAAGTTCTTTTTGCGTTTGGGACGAATCTTCCTCCAATAGTACTTCTAATTCCATGTCTTCGTACACTTTCGGCCTTCCACTGCGTTCTTTGTCTTTAACGTCAAACTCACCGTTCTTAAACTTTTGAAACCATTCCTGACAACTTCTCTCACTTAAAGCAGCTTCACCATATGCTTCTAGAAGCAATCGATGCGCCTCAGCTGCAGATTTTTTCACATTAAAGAAGTAAATCAAAAGTTCCCGCAAATGATGCTTATTCGGAATAAAACTTGACATTTTTGCACGAAAAAAATTACGTGATGCTGATACGGAATCACTAGTACTTTAAGGTTATGGTGTTGCCAGATGACTAAACTTGGGATATTACGTTTTACATCTGACAATTTTTCCATAACCTTCTGGTGGGGCCATCTTTTGACAAACCGCGGAAACTTATTTGTACACCTAATATTTTTGACATTCTCATAATAAACCATATACTGATAATAGCTAAAAAAACGTCAATTGTTTTTTTTTTCAGTAAAAATAAGTCTGGCATTCTCAAGAAATTTACCGCAATAGAAGTATTCGTATTTATAATTATTATTAAAATTACAATTCAAACGAAATAATAACAAAATATACATCTATAGATATAACACAATTTTTTAAAAATGTCGCCTACCACAAGTCCTTTCGTGGAATAAGTTGAATAAGAATGCTCGTCGCAAACCAACCACGTTGCGCACTTTCTATTGTGAACAATAGGATACCTATTCATTCTAATTGAGTCTTTAAGTATTCGCAATAAAGTTTTATTTACTATGGTGGCTGCAGCTTGTTCAGGACACAAGCCAAACAAAGGTTTTTGAAAGTGAGACGAGAGCTAATAATTCCTAAAAGGCAGGTGCAGGACATTATTATAACTCGTATTCATCTTAGATAATAAATAAGAGAAAGTTCTAAGTGCAAAAATCAAAATATATTACATAAAATAAAGGATATATTAATAAATAATGAGGGGAAAAAAAGGGGAAAAATATTTTTACATACATATATGTAAAAAACATTTTTCCCAAATAGAAGCCTTTTTTATTTATTTTAAAGTTAATTTTCATGGTCCAGATTATACATTCAAGTATTATAAGATAATAGTATTTTAATTCATCAAGTTGACACCAAAGTTAACAACAGAAACAAGTGTTATTCGCAGAAAAAGCCAACCGATGAAAAATTCTTCTTTTATTCTTCCTATCAGGGTTGTTAAACTGTCCGAACTAAAAACAAAAAATGACGAATAGCGTAGCCATTACGTGACTTCTAGATATTTTATGGAAAAAATATTAACACAAGGGGGCTCCCATTATTTATGTGAACTCAAAATTGGAGGAAGGATCCAATAAAATCTCTTCAAGTATCATCTAAACAGAGCGGGGGCATAATTTAAAAACAAGGTGAGTTTTTAAAAGAACTTTAAAAGAACATAGATTTCTACACAGGTTTGTCCCATTACACTTTTGGCTTGTACCATTTTACTCAATGAAAGATTCTCATGATTATTATTAAAAACGTTTATTTCGAGAGGAAGAAATCAAGTAAAATAAAAAGATTCAGATTTAAAAGAAAAAAACTTGTTATGATTAATTTAGTTTAAGTTATATATAATACATAACACATATGAACTTTGTATTATTTTTCTATTTTTTGTAAATATTTTAGTCTTTTAAAAACTGAAGTCTAAATCTTACGTCAAGGGGAGCAGGAGTCCCGCCGAATCTCAATCTTACCGAATGAAAGGGGTATAAATTAAATGAAAAACAGCTTATGTTATAAGCTCATAATGCTACTGTTATTAAAAATGTATGGAAATGCTTTATACATATCAGTTAACTTTGAACAAAGAACATGTTAATCTTGAATCAGCCAATAAACGGTTTTGTTTGTAAACGTAAACGAAATAATTATTTTTAAAAACATAATACCAACCATATTCATATGTACATAAGTATAGATAGTACAAATGGGTCGGCTCGACCGGTGAGGTACTCTCATATAATATCGGCGTTAAGTGGTTACATTTTACTGTATTTCCACTTTTATTACAGAGAATGCTGGGATCCGGAGACCCAATTCCTTTATTTCCTTCTTTTCCCATTATACACATCGTTGTCCTAAGGTAGACAACTCATATTCAGTGCCCTTCGTATTGCATGTGTTCATGTGCGTCGGTGGTTGCTTACTTTTGACCCGCCTTCTCCTTTGACTATCTCTTCCGTAAAATATAATTATAACAATTACAAAACTATTAATTATTTTTACTTTATAATTCATTGCCATGCCTACAATATTTGGTTATTCTATATTGAGTTACTTGATTCACATATAATGTGTTATTAATATTTCTATACTTTTGTTTTCGTAATAAACATTATTACACGTTTCCTTATCCTTACAAACATAGACATTGAGGACATTCTAATCAAAGTTAAGTTTTCCCACCTTTCGACTAAGATTTTAACCTACATATCCAAGATACGACAATAACATAGACTGTAATTAAACCTAAAATGTGAGAATGAGGGAAAAAACATTACGTATAGAAGTTGCATGACCACTTTTAGCGGTTATAATAGAGGTCAATTGAAGTGTCGCTATAGGTTCATCGAACTAACTGCTAACCCCGCGGACTACACTACTCCCCGCAGATGTTTGACTGAATTTGCAAAAAGAATACTAATGCACCCTCTTACAGACAATTTAAAAAAATGTTGTCTGTTTAGAAATATAAGTGTATCTACTGAATTAAAAACGATGTGATTAATAATGTATATAAGAGTACTTATATTTTAACTAAGACGTTAAAATTATGAATTTATCAGTAACAGGGCGATTAGACCGAACTTAATTCAATAAGCAAAACTAATAACAAAAAAATACAATATAGTAATGAATTATAATTTTTTTCAATAAATCCTGATTAGAAGATAATGACTACAATATCTGTACATGCACACAATAGTGAGTAGAATTAATAAAAATCGCTATTAATCCATGAATAGACCAAATGGCACACTGTACCATACACCCGTACCAGGCTCTTAGAGAATGGAAAATATTATTTGCATGATACGGTTAACTGACTGCTATAAACCTTGACCTATTCAGTATGCTATTGAGTCCTTTATTGTTTCTTTACTCGTCAGTGTAACGATCACAACAGTTCTCTTTTCATCACATGTCGGTTAGCTACTTGTGATCGTCATGAATAAAATAATTGTTTTAATTGTAAAATAACATGAACTTATTAAATAATCATAATAAAATGAACTGAATTATTAACCATTATTACTTTTACTTTATTTTAATATAGCTTACTGACTTAATAATTACATCAGATACATAATTTGATGAAGTTTAGTTCTTAGATCAGTAAGCGACATTAAAATAAACTGAAATAAATATCAAAATAAGAACGAATCACAGTGCATGACATGACGCTCTTGCTTTTGTATCCCTACTTCTTTTAAAAAAAATTAATATACGTAACTGCTAATATTTTCTTTGCTACATATGTTGTAATAACGTGAAACTGTTATTTATTTGTAATCGGTGATAATTTCCGCCAGGTAAAACTAACTTCAGTCTCAAGTGATACCAGCTTATCATAGAAATTAAATAATAACTAAAAAAAGTAATGTAAAAAATGTTTAATAATTATTGGTCTGCTACAAGTCCTGCTTGACAAATCTCATATTGAATTTAAGGGCGCGCTGCAGAGGCCAACTATACTTTATACTGGTTTTTATTTTTTGTTTGTGACTTTGTTTTAATGTAAATAGATCAATTGAGATCTTACTCCCCGTCGTTTACTGCTCTCATTTCTAATAATTCAAATCTTACCCGTTTCTAAGGTTAAGAACGCACCTATAGTGGGTGCCCTTGGTGTTGCCAATGTCCATGGGTGGCGGCGATTACTTATCATTAGGAATAACTACCTAAAACACACCTAAACCAAAGCGTTTTTTTTGAGTAAATGATTCTTCATACGTACCCGTATCCCTATGAAAGGGCCTCTCCGATAAGATATCATTCTGTCCGAACAATGAGGTTTTTAGCCCAGAGGCTCGACACCTACACTCTGCTCGCAGGGCAAAGGATTGTTTTAAGTTAATTTTTCGCTCATTATTATGTATGTTTGAAATGGCTGTAAATATTTAAAAAATTGAATGTTACAATAAGTTAATTTTATAATAACGTATTGCAACAATTAAACGAATTACGCAATACGGTAATGAATCAGTGCGAGAGACGAGCGCGAGCGGCGATGACCCATGAACGGTCGCTCACCTCCGCGACATCAAGTCTAAGCTGTTTACGGGCTGTACGGTAAACTATGCAATTCATATCGTAAACTATATACAGTGTTACTTACAACGTATATAACATGAGTTAGCGTCATGTAAATATCTGATCTACATACTATTAGCTGCAACATATTTGCCCACGTCTAGACTACAGGTGTTTTATAATTTTCGATAGAATACAGTGCGTAGCTGAAGATTGTTTTTTAAATTTCACTTCTTAATTTACTTTAGCCATAAAAAATAACATTAAACTTAACTTATTAGATCTGTTTCCCAATATACTACATGTACAATACAATATACATATGTATCTGATGTATGCGCCTGCATGTACATATACCAAATACTCATTCTGTTGGGCAGGTTGATTGGCGACCCCCATGACAAGTATTTTTGCGATGGCAGGCGGCAGCATTTTCTGTCTTTGGGGTCGCCTGGTATGGTCTGTGATAATATCGCCTAGCTTTTATTTAAGTAATAATTATCAAATAACTTAAATTAAAATAGCGTATACTTAAACGCTATGATATGTAGCAGAGGCTTTATAATTTTACCTCCACTCAAAATGTTTTTGAAGAAAGCTTGAAAGGTTTGCATTAAATAGACATTTAATTACAATCTCTACCAAATATTAAGCATGTTTTACATTAAATGCAGAAACGTCTAAATATAAGTTATCGTTTATTGCGATCTAGCATTGTATTTTATCAAAAATATGCAATTAATTTTGTCTTTGTCACTACGGCACGTGTTCAAGTGAAAGCTAAGAAAAAGTAACCTGACGTTTTCTTGTCCTTGAGGATTCTTCTTGACCTCATGCCCAAAAAAGTAATGACACACAAAAGCGGAAACGTCGCGTAGAAGATACTTCATTTTATATTTCTATATGAAAGAAAAATTAAACGCAAATGCACAAATAATACAGCCATGATACGGATATGATAAAAGAATCACATTTTAATTAAAGTATATAAGGTGTAATTATTTACCAATGTACAATAAGTACATGCGTAAACCTTATATAAACATAATTTTCGATGTTTATTGTAACTAGTGTTTACCAAAATTTAACAGCAAGTTGTTTATAAATGATAAGTGCGGAGGCGCTGCGAGGTGCTCGTATGGAACATTCGCAAATTACTCTGAACAAACAGTATGGCAACAGATGCTTCAATTTCGTCTTTTGTACTTGTTTATACCATGAAGATAAAAAAAGATCACACATGACTCTGAGCGAGCTTAATATTCGAACCTTGTTTATGATATGTGTAGAAATAATTTTACGTTTTATATATCTACATAATAACTATTTCTGTATTCAAATTGAAAATCGATATTATACTACTATATACGATATTATTTCTTTCTAAACCGGATCACTAGCCTTGCTGAGCCTTGCTGAAATCGGTTTATACGGAGATAGATATTTCATAATATACATAAGAACATTGAACGAGACTGCTTGTAGACTAAATGTTTAAATTAAATTTTTACCGCATGTTTAAGCGATAGATCGTATACGAACCATCATCAACACTCACACGCACCCCGGCTCTAGCCGAGCACATAGAGTAAGGAATAGTTCTACGCCGACCGCTTACACGAGATTCTCTCACGTACCCGGTCAGTTCTCACCCCCTAGACCTTAGGACCTAGATGACTAAAAGGGACTATAATTACTTCGGTCCAATCCTCCCCTACACGTTTAACGTAGCATGATGGCAAAATTAAAATTGGCACACACATGTGTACCTACGACACGGCCATTCCCAAATATATATTACTTGCCCGCGGGCCCAGTATTCGATAAAACTATTAGAGCCAATAGACTACCAGCATTAATATCTTCGAAACAAATAATATTGAATAACAGACACATGTTAAGAAATTTGTGTTATTGATGCCTCACATGCGTGCTACGTATTAGCTGTGATGTGATGGTTAGCAAACTATGTCATGAACTATTTGTTTTGCTATTTGTGATCATCACAAATGAACATTAAACTAAACCTTCATAACTTCGGGGTTAATTTATTCTTTGAAGCTATCCTAGTCGATTTGGCTATAGTGACTTCTAATAAATTTAAGAAGTGTCTACTGTGCAGGATATACATCTAAGAACATAATGCACAAAAACAGAAGGAAATCTTTGAACTCGTAGCGCAGAAATCAAGTCCTCTCACAACTAAGCTAAGCGGTTATCCGCAATTTCAGTCTTTAATCACAAAACCAATATATCGCTATGTTTGTGTGCAAAAATACCCAAAAGAGCTATCAATAAATGAATTTTTTACCAGTTGTCGCTCAATGGAACTAATATAAAATGGTGGTAGACAATATGACATTAAAAGTTTGATACTTTATGTACAAAATACACAAAACGACAGTTCTTAAATAATTTTAGATCCTGTTTCAACAAGTTGAAAGTCGATATTGCAACGCCAAGAATGACAATATGACTTTAATCATACGAGTAGATCTAATGCGGCATTGGCGTTCAAATCCAATGTGGCCTAGAGACTATCCCTCAATGACGTAGTACAGGCCGACATTTATAGGCTTGCCGCGATGAAATGATACCAGTTTTTAAAGAGATAAATAAACGAATTGGCTTGGTAGGAATTTTTGATTATATAGTATATTTTATAACCATTACTATTTCGATCAAATCAACAACTATATAATTATATTGTTTGTATATATAACTAATGTTTTAGCCTATAACGTACAAATATACAATAATGCATCAAATCCTTACGTTATAGTAATAAAAGTAAACATACCTACATGTTCTCTTTTACTAACAGCCGTCACGTCCAGTTAGTAACTAAGTAAGGAAAAGAAAAACAAAATATATAGAAATACATGGTATGGCCTCCGCAGTCCCCAGACTTAAACCCAATAGAACTATTGTGGGATGAGGTGGATGGACAAGTACGAAAATGTTGTCGTACATCTCAGGAAGACTTACGAATGGCAGAAGATAACGAAGACAACATTAGAAAAATTAGTAGCTATTAGGTGTACAAATAAGTTTCCGCAGTTTTTTATAAAAAATTAGGAATTTATTGTAAAGGAAAAGTACATTACGTTTTATTCAAAGTATTTTCCATCATTTGCCACTACTTTTCCCCATCTTTCTGGCAACATTCGGATACCCCGTCGAAAAAACTCTTCATCTTTTGACGCTATCCACAAATCTACCCAATTTTTGGTGTCTTCATATGATGTGAAGCGCTGCTCAGACAGACCATGTGCCATCGACCGGAACAGGTGATAATCAGAAGGGGCTAAGTCTGGTGAATACGGCGGGTGGGGTAAAACTTCCCAGTTGAGTGTTTCCAAGTATGTTTTTACCGGCGCCGCAACATGTGGACGAGCATTATCGTGTAAAAGAATAATTTTGTCGTGTCTGGAGTAGTAATGGGCGCGTTTTTCCTTAAGTGCCCGACTCAATCTCATCAATTGTGTTCGGTAGAGAGCTCCAGTAATGGTTTCGCTTGGTTTCAGCAATTCATAATACACGACACCAAGCTGATCCCACCAAATACACAGCATGAGTTTTTTTCCATGAATATTCGGCTTAGCTGTCGATGTTGATGGTTCGCCGGGCTTAACCCATGACTTTCTCTTCTTTGGATTATCGTAGTGAATCCATTTTTCGTCACCAGTGACTATACGATGCAAAAACTCTTTTTTTATTCCTGGCAAGCAGCATTTCACTCATGCATAATCGGCGTTCAACGTCTCTCGGCTTTAGTTCATATGGAACCCAATTTCCTTGTTTTTGAATCATTCCTAACGATTTTAAACGATGTGAAATTGCTTGTTGAGTCACTTGTAGAGTAAGTGCAAGTTCTTTTTGCGTTTGGGACGAATCTTCCTCCAATAGTACTTCTAATTCCATGTCTTCGTACACTTTCGGCCTTCCACTGCGTTCTTTGTCTTTAACGTCAAACTCACCGTTCTTAAACTTTTGAAACCATTCCTGACAACTTCTCTCACTTAAAGCAGCTTCACCATATGCTTCTAGAAGCAATCGATACGCCTCAGCTGCAGATTTTTTCACATTAAAGAAGTAAATCAAAAGTTCCCGCAAATGATGCTTATTCGGAATAAAACTTGACATTTTTGCACGAAAAAAATTACGTGATGCTGATACGGAATCACTAGTACTTTAAGGTTATGGTGTTGCCAGATGACTAAACTTGGGATATTACGTTTTACATCTGACAATTTCTCCATAACCTTCTGGTGGGGCCATCTTTTGACAAACCGCGGAAACTTATTTGTACACCTAATATATATGTAGTAATACGGCGGTCTCTATGCTCTTGGAACACTCACTTGTTGAGTCGACCTTAGATCGATAAGAAGACCTAAGATCGATAGTAATGTACAGAAAGGCGGAGTATATAGGTATGACAATATCGGTGCTGATATTATACTGATAGTATACCACTCTAGGCAAACTTGTCTATGAGTAACAAATTAATTTTATTGTTTTATACACACATCGTATATGAACTTATTAAATGTGATTAATTCACAGAAATAACAATTCAAATAATACATATCTAAAAATATGGATCGAAGATTTTTGTTGTACAAAGATAAACTGACATTTATAAGCAATGTTATATGGATATATAAACAAGTGCCTCTCACCTGCTAATATATGTACATACATACATATATCCATGCAGTCAGATACATGATTATGTAAATCTTGACCTATTGAATACTTTCGACCCCACTTTAATATACGTAGGTTTTATTAAAATGTATTAGAACCCGTCATTGCAAAAAAGCTGATTTTCTATCAATGCCTTCATGTTGGTTGCATTAAACATCTGAGAATTAAAATAATTATTTCTACCACTTGGCAACGCTTAGTTTTCTGTAAACGGTAGCGATTCTACGAACTAACTGTATCACGCAACTAACCTAGAATATCCTTTATAACCTATATTCCTCTCCTTAAAAAGAGAGAATTTCATCTTATTTAAAATAAAGCCTTAAAATATTGTTAATAAACGCTTTTAATTATGTATTATAATAAAGATTTTGTCTTCTTAGAAACGTGACGTTCACAGTTCACAACACCATTCTACTTTAATTTTTTCAACTATTTATTTCTCGCTATACGGTTCTCAATTCATCTACTAAGTTAGGCAAACTTATTGTAAGCTATACTTCAGCGAACTTCCAAATATTCATTTGGAAGTCCACCGGTATCTATATATATTTAGAATTAGCTTGAACTCTGATATACAAATACATATCTGATTGAGAAGGGGAAAGCTTTTACAAGTGTAAGAAATTGATGTTAGTTATGTATATGTCAATGTTTAAAGGTTTCGAATGAACCAAAAATAAACATAAGATGACGAGCTAATTAGTTCAGTAGCAAAGATACCGCCTTCCACATCAATAGTCGTGGAATTGATTTCTTCATCGGAATAAATATATCACCGCAAAAAAGTGAAAACGTAGTTATACCGTAAAATGAAAACTTAGCACCAAACCCCAAAAAGGGTTTTTAAGATTTCTGAAAAAATTGCATATGATCAATCAAAATCAGTCGGTTTCTACGCTTTACAAAATTTTCTATTGGTTGTAGAGCTGTGAGACCCAAACCATTCGACGCAGCATTTTGTTTTGATCCCGAAATGCAATAAAAAAAATTGACATTTGTGTCATATACAACGTTTTCACTTTTATGCGTCGTTATGTTCGGCCTACTGACCCCACCAATCCGCCTTGAACAAACATGGTGGATTAATGTTCAATACTCTTAAAAGGGGAGGCCCGTGCTTCACAGTGAGGCAAAAGATGTACTGCGAATCCATCAAAAAACTTTCATTGACTTTCTTCAAACTCGTATGTAACGAGTAGGTACATGCGGTGCTACGACACGCAAAACAATGACCGCTTAAACTTTAACCCGTATTGATAATAAAACTAGCAGGTCAGTCAATCAACCACTGCTGTACTACAAATACTTTTATCTGTAGAAGTGACATTTATACAATATATTGTGGTGAATATCTTTTTGTATTAATGTTCCAAAAGAATATATGTTCCATCCCCATCATCTGGATGGCTAGCAGTCTACCACCTTGTGATTTAGTCGCAGTTTTCTGCCACGAACTATGGGACGATGTACCACCTGCGGTGTTCCCAAATAAATACGGCATAGGGGTATTCAAGATACGAGTGTATGTGTTCACAAAAGCTCCGCGTGCTCGCAAGATATTTGGCCTACTAGTATTTATTCCAATTCCCAGTGTCTCGGCAATCCGCCTTAGATACGTGTGGTGCGTGAATGGACTGCACATCCTAAAAAGTAGATGCATATGACTACGAAAAGTTATTACCATACTTTGAATACGCAAGTTGAACTTTTTTACGTGATATTAGTTATATTTTAGGGACTCAGCTAAATTATCGATTGGACAGATTAATTAAAAATTAACACTACCGAGCGCGCCTCTCATAAGCGCGCATCTCTTCGCTTGGCGCCGGCAACACAATATTTGTTTATAAAATAACTAAACAATAAATAGATATAACAAATTGGTTTCTCCGACTAAATTAGAGCAACGCTGGAGGCAAATGACATGTGTGCATAATGTTGTCATATGGTGGCCTCGGTGTCTTACTGGCTAATGATTGCGTAGGAAATGTAGTATTCCTTTAACGATCTATATTAAGGTAAACATTTTTTAACATAAAATTGTATTTTTTTATATTTACTCCCAAACGTTTTACACTTAAGGACTTACAAAATATCTTACAAAGAACAGTTATAGAAAAGACTATAATAATTAAAGCACCAATAGCTCAAACAGTAAAGATTGCGTTTATGATCGGTGGTCGTGGGTTCTATTCTACCATTTGACTCAAAACCATATAAATCAAATTTTGCTAGCACAAACAAACGGAATGGTTAACAAACAAAATTCGAGTTGTGTCAAAATATAATTAGTCTTCCATATTTAAAAGTTTAGAAATAAAAAATACATTTGAGATTAACTAATGTACTTTATCAAGGGCTCTGCCATATTTTCGGTGGTCATTTAAAATTAAGTTTTTTTATTAAAACAATGTTATATAACTACTCATTTTTGATTTTTTTGTAGAATAAAATATAAACTACCTCTCACTCTAAGTAAAACATAATTGATGTGGCTGCAATCATAACATGAGTATCAATTAATTTTTGTTCTTATTTATTCCTTTAAAAGTACCTTCAATATATGGGCAAATTTCAATTGACGATCCACACACACACACACGCACACACACTCACGCTCACACACTCACGCTCACACACTCACGCTCACACACTCACGCTCACACATACGCGCACACACACACAGTAGCGCGCGCGCGCGCGTGTTCACACGCACACAATATCACAAGTTTATTTATGTGCTATCCAAATAACATTCGAGAATATATATACAGAGAATAAAAGTTTTGTGGATATAAGAGGATAAAAATATCGACTTACAGTAATTATAGATTAACAAAATAACGCTATTCGTGGGTATTTGAACTTAAAGTCTTAAGACGCTAAATATGTTTTGTTTAAACAGGTGGAGCATTGCTTTTGCGCGAGGCCTAGTATGGGCGTACGGTGAGAACCCAGAACTGAGCCAACGAGATGACAGAAGGCGACAGACAGCAGAGCGCGGGCGGCACAAATGCTGCCCCGCAGCACAGAAAAGGGCACAGGTGCGATCATTGCCTTTCACATCACAGGTTTGGGATTATTTTCTTTCAAAAGTAGTAGTTTCTTTTTCAACTGGTAGTCCCAGCAGTTATGTACACAGGTTTTCAGAAATTTTAATAAAATAATTGTAATAAAAAGTTATTTAAATATATAAAAGAAGTTATAAATTAGAATGATATCTTATTAGGTATTCAAGTTATTACTTGATCATAACACAGGAGCATAGCAGTTAGCATTAATAATAAATAATCTAAGATTTGTAACAATTCCTTATGGCACTTTACCGTAGGAATCGCTGCTAATGTATGTATGTGTTATTATGCACAAAATGAGACATTAATGAAAGCTCCTAAAAGTGAGGCCCAAATTTTTACACATTGTTGTCTTCCTATGACATTTGTGAAATATTAATTTTTTTGATACGTAATGTTGTTTCATTTTTTAAATTTAAATATATTACTATTTATAAACTTATAATGGATGTCATGTCGGTGAAATAAAGTCCAAAGCAAAAGCGTACTTTCTTGCTACCGCTGCACACTTATGCAAACATAAAATACAATAAGTATATCATACTTCATAACGACGATAATGAACAATTATAACCCTACACCAAATAAACCTACACCAAATACACTTTCTACAAAAAGAAGACACGATATTTGTCATATCTTGTTTACTATGTAGGAAACTTGTTTTATAAAATTTGTTACTAAAATCATAATCGCATCTAAACCTACTTCCAAATTTATACAGTAAATACAATGAGTAATGAGGGCTTATCAAAATATATTATTTGGCTTTTAAAATTATTTACAAGACATTCTTGCAAATAGTCTTTGTCTCGGTTAGTCTTAATTGGTGGTGTAAGTAATGTAAAAAGAAAAAATATTATATTTCGCTCTTTGGTTTTCGAGCTAAGAATTTCGAGTTCAATTCACGAATCAAGATTGTACATTCTAGAGGTTATTTCTCCTTGATAGGAGCACTCAGTATACAAAATATACTCTTAACTTTACAGACACATATAAATAGTTTAATGTATGAATAGAGAAGCACAGCTTACTTACAAATCACACGACGATGATAGAAAATTTAAGTAAGACCGCAAAATAAACACAATTCCTGAACCAGATAACGTATGTCATCGAATGGCTGATAGTGTACAGTTTGCGACACCTGGCCCACATTCGCACCTTACTCTGATATCATTTAATACACAAAGCTTTAAGTTTAGTCATCCACTTGTTAAGATCACGTTGTTACGTTTACATACCAAGATAGTTATGAATATTCCACTATTGTACACGAGACCCTTGAGAGATTTATATTTTGGTGACGTGAGATCATTGCTTGAACACACTTTACTGCTATATATTTGTTGGCTATTAAACTAAATCGTTAACATTAAGGGTATTAGTGTAATTTTTAGTTTGCATTTGTGAAGTCAATGGAAAACTCAAATCGTAACCAATTAAAATTATTAATGGAAAGGTTGGTACAGGACTAAGAAGTTTTATAAGTTAATTCTAAACTACTAATTATTTGGTGTTACTTTATCACTTATATCTCCTCGACCCTAATTTGTACATTAAAAAACCACTGTGACAGTCCTTTGTCGGTATAACAATCCTTTAAGTAAGACCTTGATAGCTCTACTGTTTGTATCAGGAGGCAAGAGTCGATGTATGCGATGACAGGTTTGTACGCCGACTCGACATGTGCCGATGGTACACACGAAGCCGGGCCCAGTACGCCGCCACACCTGGCACATCCACCGCGAGATTCTATCAAATGTCACAGCAGGAATCCCTCAGCCGGCATTTGTGACAGGTAAAAGAAAGTGCCATAATAGAAGTGTCCTTTATATTATAAAAATAATGTAAATGACAGTTTTATTATGGCAATCAGAAAAATAAGCTAATTTGATTAAATACATTTAGATATAGCAGTAGTTTCAAAATTGATGATAAATTAAAAATGTATAATATATTCAATTTTACTCCTATATTGATTAAAAAACACATATCGTCCACCTAATTATTACACTTCGTAAGTCAAGTGAGTAAATTTATCGGAAACAACACAAAACTAGTTGTCTTTCATAGTTTGAAGAATTTTTATAAAACCATTTTTAATTTAAGTATAAAGAGTTATCTTTAGGTACTTCATCGGATGCAGTTTAAGATTATCCGTTAGGTGGTATCATAAGTGAGGAATGAAACAAAACTTTTTTTTTGAATTTATGCATTCTGATAATTAGGCCGACGATATGTAAATTGCTCGCGATGTTGCAGCCAGAACCCAAGAGTTTATTTTTGTAACATCAAATAACCAAACATAGAATTTAACACTATACTGCAAATGGCGGATTGGCTCTAGTTTACGTAATTTAGTACTATTAATTCGTAAATTAGATTCTATCATTATTTTATTCATCATACTAGCTAAAATCATCATACAGACTACACGGCACTTAAATAAAAAGCGCCATAAAAAGCTGAGCTTATACTTTTTTATCTATATGTCTAATACTTAAGTTTTTGGTGGTCTTAAATAGATAAATTTAAAGAAAATATTATTTCCTTATATCATCAGACAGAACACTATTACATGACAATAAAGTATTTTAATTTTGATACTTAATTGTAATGTTATTGACCTTACGGTGGTTCTTTGTTTTGCAGAGAGCGCGAACGAGAAAGGGAAAAAGAGAAACCTCACCAATTGTTCCCAGAAATATTAGACATTCCTCATGACGCACGTGACTGCGGTATCCTGTCGTGGAGACCGTTATTTATTCAGAGATTCTCTAGTATTAAAGTAAGCCATTGACCGTAATTTAACCATCGGAATTTATTTATGAATTCATTTAACAGCTTCTACAAGTTTATACTACATTGTAGTTTCCAACAGCTAGCTGAATAAAATAATTATTAATCATAATTAGGACTTTTTAGAAAAAAAAATAAAGCAAATTTATTGTTAATAAAATGAAATTTCAGTAGTTGCTCTCAAACTATAATAATATATAATAAAATATATCTTATAAAATTCAATACTATGATCGACTTATATCCGCATAGTAACGCTCTTTTTTTTCGCAGGTATTTGTATTTTTCCTCTCGTTCCTAGTGACGCTTCAACAGGCTTTAAGTTCGGGATATATAAATTCTGTGATCACAACCATTGAGAAACGATTCGAAATTCCGTCGAGTCTATCCGGATTGATCGCGAGCAGCTACGAGATTGGCAATGTTATCACTGTAATATTCGTCTCCTACCTCGGAAGTAGAAGGCATATTCCAGTGTGGATTGCCGTTGGTGAGATCCCTTTTTCATTTCTTACGTGATGATAAAGACTTCCTTCTTATTTATGGAATAGAGTATGAAAAAATTAAAAAGAAAATTATTCTACCCCTTTTTTAGTTTGTGACTTTACTTATTTTTCTGTTGTCGCCTGCCTTATTGTGACTTAAAACAAATACATACATATCTTCACGCTTGTCTCTCGTAGGGGTAGGCAGAGAAGACAGATCTCCATCCGCTACAATCCCAGAACACCTTCCTTGCTTCCTCCACACTCATCCATCTTTTCATGCATCCTTCCTCGCACATTCATCGTAATGAAACGGCTCTCCTTTTGTTGCTTCTCGCCCTCGTGGGAATCAGGACAAGGATGCATGAAAATATGGATGAGTTTGGAGGAAGCAAGGAAAGTGGGCTTGGATCGTAGCGGATGGAGATCTATGGTCTCTGCCTACCCCTACGGGAGACAGCCGTGACGATATGTATGTATCTATGTATTTGTTATAAGTCACAATAAAGCAGGCAGTATGAGACAAATATAAATTATTCTACTAAAAATAACAAAAAGTTAGTTTAAGTTGCCTGGTAACCATTTACAGCAAACCAACGAAAAGTAAGCAAAATTTACAAACTAAAAAAGGGGTTATTTTTTAAAAACAACAATAGCTTCTAATTTGGATTTATTTTCATTCCCAGACTCTTTATTGACCTTAAGTAACATGGTACAAGTAACATGGTTTGGCTATTAAAACCTCCTTAGAACTAAATTATTACCAATAGTGTAGAAAAATCAAACCGCCCGGTTTTTTTTTGCAAAGGAGTGTATAATGTTTCGCCATTCCAGACATAACTACCGATAAAATATCTAAGCGGACATTTGCGCAAATTGTTTTAGGTGCTGTAATAATGGGTATCGGGTCATTAGTGTTTGTTGTGCCGCATTTCATAGCAGAAGCTAATAGCGAGATGTTGGCCAATAACAAATCGGATGATAACATCTGCCGACTACCGCGAGCGCTCGAGGCAGACATGGGAGGACTGGGCAGGCTCTCCCAAGGCCTGCCCCCGAGTAACTTGCGTCCCGACAATTGTATTAAAGTGAGTGAATAACTAGCATTGACATGACATTTTCTAAACTGTGTTATATAAATGTGTATGTTTCTAAACCGAGGTGTATATATAAATTAAATATTTATATATAAACCACATTATATCAAACACGTGTGTATAAAATTTTATTGAAAAGGTCCCAACGCATATTTCTCCTTGCACCATTCGCATTTTAAATTTTTTTAAAGACGTTTAAAACCTGTACCACTGATGTACCTGTGACCACCTTTACTTACAAGGGAAATATTATATAAAAAATAAAATAACTTATTTTTTTACACCGGAAAAATTTGAACTATTGGTTAATCGCTATATAATTTTATTTTTATGCTCGTTCTAATTATAGTTTTGAGAAACAAATTATAAGCCAACTCCCGAAGGGCTAATCTAAGAAAACTATAATAATGTTAAAACAAAATATGGTCTTTAGAGTTTAAGCCGAGAAGCTCCCAGTATAGTGTAATCGAATATTGCCCCCTAGCTGTTACTACATCAGCCACTCAACCACATTAACACACGCTCCTTGTAAAATTTGTTTTCATAGCAAAAAAAATAAATGTTATATAAAGCTGGCAATACATATTGGCCGAGCTTAGGTCAACTCAACCGTGGGCAATCGTGTGAACACTATTAGCCAAGCGCCACCGCGCCGAAGTGAAAAAGGTGATCGCGAGCGATTGCGAGTTATGGCAAGCTACATCAAGTGGCGCTCAAATACACGTTGGCCCTTGCCATCACTCGACTAACTAGGCAATCGACACCGAGCGATGGCAAGGCAACTCCTGTCTCTTGGCAACGCTCGGCCAACATGTATTTCCGGCTTTATGCGTAGTAAACAATGAAAAGATTACATATAACTTTGTATAACAATGAAGAGATTACATATAGCTGTATGTATGTAGAGTTCGCCGAGCACATTCGTGCCAGTGATGGTGTTCGTAGTCGCCCAACTCCTGCTCGGTTGCGGCGGTTCCCCGCTGTTGACGCTCGGAACTACGTACGTGGACGATCACGTCCGACCTGAATCCTCTAGCATGTATATCGGTAAGTCCCAAACAAACAATACAAAGTTTTTTGTACACTACTGGACCGGAAAAATATAGGTCGAACCATTAACACGAAAAAAAGAAAACTTATCCGAAGTGGTGCCTTGCAATTTGCATCCACACACTCTTTACAGTCATCTTTATTCGATATTATTTGTAAATCGTATGAGTATCTATCGAGGAACGAACAATTACTACACGTAAAATCCAATGCATAAAAAAAATTCTTAGCTTCTTTGCTCCCGAATAGTAAATAGATACACTTTTGTTTCCCAAATTTAATACTTTATAAATATTATATTTGGGAAACAATAGTTCGAATGTCCTTGTTCGACCTTCCCGCTGTGGTAGAGCGTAAAGTCGTGTACCGACTGGTGCGTCGCCCGTTACTTTGGCGTCGTTCCCATAAAGCGCGCAGACACGATACAGGACGTTGACCCGGTCGAGGCAATGCCATACAACCTTTTATTTTTATTTATAAGGCTTTAGTACATGGAAAAAAAGAGGCTTTCATTAAAAAATAAAATTTTAGGCATTTTTGATACATTACAATAATCGATGCTATATGATGAAAATGTGTTAATGCACAAAATTTCGATGACCTGATGGCGCAGTGGCAAGTGCTCGCTTTCTGAGCCGTAAGTTGTGGTTTCGATTCCTACATCTAGATAAATATTTGTTTATAACCCACAGGTATTTATTCTGATTCTAGGTATTTGGTCTTGTTTGTATATTTGTGTGATTATAATTGCACTCATGATGCAGGGAATCTGTGTGTGGGGTGTAGAGGGTTTTTTCAAATTCCAATACATTTGCTATTGTATAATACTAGTAGCATCATTGCGACGACCTTTTACAGTTCTCTGCTGATCGTGGACGTTTTCCAAAGCGATAAATTTACCTTAGTTCCACGCTGCATAGATAGGTGGGTCGACTACCGCACTGCCACGTAAAGTCGCAAGTGACGCTTGAGCCCATTAGCAGCCTGTTAGTATTTTACCCTGGTCCTGATAAGGATAGCCATACAAGACCATCAATAGTCGACAGCCTCGTTCGTCCCCAAATATTTTTTACAGTATCAAATATGTAGATAAATATTTACTTTTATATTCTTTTAAGTTTTCTACATAACGTTCTTGTACACCTTTATCAGTGCATGAATGTAGATATTAACTTCATTAATATTTCTATTTTGTATTGAAACGTGTTATTAAAATAAATATCCTAAAGAGCCCAGATATTTAGAAAAAGATTTTACAATTTCATCATAATAATTGAGTCGGCACTTTATTAATGTTTAAATAATAACGTTGTGTTCATCAACACTTTAATCTTCTCCTGGAAGTAGGCCTCTCCCACTTTGGGAGGCTTTACCCGCAGTCCTAATGTTGGCCAGTTGCTTTGACGCCGTAGCTTAAAGCATTACGCTCCAGTACCTCTGCTAGCATTTACCACAATTTATCCTTAGTCTTTATTTTATAACGGTGAGGTTATGACAAGTAAGGCGCTAAGATATCATTGAATCTCCTTATATCCCACATATTATTTAACGTCCTTAACGTGTGACACGAAGCCTAATAATTGAAGTTTGAACAGCTCAATTATGAGGCTTCCATCCTCAATCAATGTAGTCTTAAAACTATTATGAAGTGCTGCGTAAATGCTAGTAATATTAAGTTACTTTAAAGAATAAATGCTTATTACAAAATACGAAATGTGACTTGTATTGTATTGTTGTATAAATAAAATGGACGACACTAAACAACATCTCTTTGTGTATTGTTCCCGGAATGACTCTTAACATCATTTTAATCACACGCGAATTAAACATATTGTAATCAAAAAGTTTCACCTTATTAGTAACAAAGGATTCGGAATAACGCTCTTAAGATTGCAATGTAACAGTATTTTTATATCACCGAAAAGTGAAACTGGTTTTAAGGTACCTAAATTGTTATTAACAGCTGCGTTTATAGGATGGTTGCCAAATTATTACGTTGGGTTAAACAATTTTTTTTAACTTAACCTATTGGAAATTTAAAACTTTAAAACGTTAATGAAATTATTTTACATAGGCAACACTGATTTCACATGAAAATTGCAATTGATTAAACACCATTATTAATAACTGGAATATAATCGGTAATTTAATGTAACTTTTGAAATATGGAGAACTCAGTTATTAACAAATTAAATCGGTAGTATTTAAATATTATATAACTCCTAAAATATGCTTAACTCGTCAATTCATCTACAAACATTACTACAAAGCTGGTTAGCGCAGCGCTATCGCGGACAAAGTTACCCCTAATGCAGGTTCGCGCCCTTGACCCGTCCCTTTTCTATCTCGTACTATATGCCTACACTGCCTATTTTAAAACTATTATATGCGACACTACCAGGTTGTAGTGTTCTTTTAATCCATTAAGTATTTTATAACATTATATTTTGTACAAAAAATAGTCTTTAACCAACAAATACAAACCACCTTCATTTTTCTTTCAACATTATATTTCTTTTATATAATTACCGTATGTCTTTGTAAATCTCAACTTCTGAGCGTAAGCAAGCTGTTCTGCTACACATCGCTTATCTATGATGACTGCGTATTAATTAGCACTATTATAATAACATGCCTATTACTATTATTAAAAAAGGTAAGGGAGTATACAGGAATATGCTTCAAGTGCTCATTGGATAAGATGTATAAAAAACCTTTCAGGTGATTTTAAGTATAAAATAATCTTTAAAAACTTTTATAAAGCACTTATTATATTTAAAAATATAGAAAGCCAAATTAGTATACGAAATCTAAACATAATATGTCGAAATATAGATACATAGGTATAACCTGATATTATTTCATATTACCAATTGTATTTACAATTTTAATACTTGTTTATTAATTCATGTTTTATAGAATTGTAGTAAAAGCTGTTTTATCAGATTCCTCAACACCAGTATTTTATCATAAATAGAAAATAAAAAGTGAATGCTATGTGTTGCGACAAATGCTGAAAAAATTACCAGGCTGACTTGCACTATATCCTCTGCAATTTAAATTCCTTGTAAAATGGCCACTTTCTTTACCAATTTTAGCAAATATTAACAGTGTACATTGGAATTAAAGTAGTGTTAAGTCACATGACTTTATTGTAAATATAGCAACAATAACAAATAAATTCAATTTACTCCTACATATATCGTTACATTTAATTATGTTCCTGTAACGTTGATTTTTGGACTTTAGCGGGAATACTCGTATTACATTTTGTGTATATTTTTCATTATATTATGTGGTTACCGTCATAACATGAAGCCACCCCATTTCTCCCCAAGGGTCATTGTACTAGGTAAATATTTTTTATAATGTGTTATGTTAAAATTTGCTGCAGTAATTGGTAGAGTATAAATTATAAAAGAATAACATTATTGCTATTGGTTTATGTAATTAGTGAATTATACCTTAATCCCAGTAGTGAGAGCAATAAATCAGACATGTCAATTGGATTAGTGTTAATGTGGTTAACTATATTTTTACTATGGTACTTCTATAGCTCTAGCTTATAAATGAATCACCTGAATATGAGAAATCTGACAATCAGCTAACTACTGGCAGCTGCAATTTTTTTTATAACAACCATACTAGTCGACCAAACAATAAAAGGAGTGTCCACTATGACGTCATATGCAAATATGTCGGAGATGGATTGCAAAATTTAATAGGATCTGTGAAAGTTAAAGTAGAAAGAGAAATGAATTATTGAATAAGTTTTAAATTTACGTTAACTACGATATAATTTTATTTTTGTTCAAAATATATTTATGCCTTACTCTCACATTTTGGCTCCCGAAGATATATATGAATGCTATCTTTACCAGTATTAATTATGAAATTATTTTCTTATCATTCTTCGATTGTCTCCATTTTCCATTCTTATTATTAATTCAAGTTTTATGACTCATAATATTGTCCATTCAACCTTTGTGAATAATTATGTTTCCAGCCATTTAGAATACTGTTTATAAACACACCATATTACAAATTTATAACCATAACAAGAAATAATAACAAAGACTTCTTCTCATTCATTCCCTCAATTCTGAGAATGATGCAAATTAGTTGTTGCCAATTATCCATCTTACGCGTTGCCTGCACAGCAGCCTACATGGACATTTTCGGTTTCTCGATTTACAGAGACAAAAAAATAAAAACCAGGATCGAGAAATGGTCAGCGTAGGAACGATTACATGCTGCAAACGGTACTAGGGAGAATGAAGTCTCTGAAACAGAATGAAGGCTGAACGATTGATCGGACGATTTTATATATTATACTTTTAAGTGATTTATATTACTATTTATCACTTATAACGACCAACACTTAGTATCACATAATAATGTATTTATTTACTTTAACATAAATACTCATTTGCAAAAAAAACACAGGCGGTTTTGATTTTTCTGCACTATTAGTAATAATTTAGTTCTAAAGAGGTAATAGTTCTAAGGAGAATAGCCAAACTATGTTACTGGCACTTTATAAAAAGTCTGGGTATGAAAAAATGTTAATACCAAATTCGAAGCTTTTGTTTTTTTTTTAAAATAATCCCTTTTTTAGTTTGTGACTTTTTACTTTTCGTGGGTTTGTTGTTTGAGGATTATTAAGTAACTTAAACCAATTTCTTATTATTTTTAGTACAAAAATTTATGTTTGTCGCATCAATCTGCCTTAATGTAATTGAAAATAGATCTTTGTGTCTATTGTAATGGCAAAAAAGCAATAAAAGCTAGTAAAACTATAGCGCTGCTCAAAGAGGGGTGTAGCCAATGTTATGTCGCACAGCGGTTAAATGTGAGTTGTGCAACCGTCCAAAGAACCTGGACTCCATACCAAGAGACAGGTACCGTTCAGAGAAGGCAAAGTTCTGGGAGAAAACGTAGCACACAACAATGAGACAACTGCTTTTTAGTGACTCAGGCGCTGAGGAACCGCAAAAAAAACCTTGAAGAGGTACGAGAAGCACAAACAAGGCTATGGAAGGTGAGGAGAAGGCTTGTAGCTGATGAAATACGTAGTCGACGACCAGAACGGGCTCTCAAGTTACTCCGTGAGCACCGAATTTCTCGATTGAGGTTCGCTAGAAATTGCCTATCTGGCACACTAAAAATTGCTAACCACCTCCACAAAACATCAGGGATCTTAAACGTGTGATCTCGGTTGAGTTAAAACATATTCCGCAGGACACCGTCAAAAACCTGGTGGAAAGCATGTTAAGATGATTACATAATAGTCGTTATTAATTAATCATCTTTTTTTTATTAAAGTACCATAAAAATACTCATAGCTTTAATTACACTATACCCATAAAAATGTCCATTTTTACACGGATTTCTGTTTATATTGACTAAAACACCTATTCTGGTGTTTAAGTGTTAAAAAAATTTACAATAAAACAGACAAGCTAATGACGTACAAAAAATATTAATATTATTTATAGGTAAGCCAAGCTGTAAGGTGCCCTTTTTTTTTATAACAATTTTTTATGTATTCAGGAAAATTCATAATTACTTACCGAATACTAAATTATTCTTTGCTCATTAAATAACGTCTCTACAATTATTAAAACAACACTCCTCATTCTTCCCTTCATAGTGGACAATCTTATAAAATTTGGATTATATAAAAGATATCTTTGAAGTCTTTTATTTTTATACGCGTGAGAGAAAATCAGTTTGATTTACTTTTTTATGTAAAAAAATTGACAGGTTTTCTTCAATGTTGTCCTGAAGTACGCTCTATAGGTACGAGTCGGCACTGAAGTGACACTTAAAATTTACCTCCAAATAAGACTTCACTTTCACTTTGTATCCTATTTTTAACACCAGTACAATCTTACTTATATTACTGATAGTTATATTTCGTTTATTTAAACTAACTATGCCACCTTTAGAATATGACGAAAACTATGTATATTTAGGCAAACAAATATCTTTTAAAAATACTAGACAAATAGACGAAATTCAAAGAAGAATAAATATAATTCGAGAAAAATTTTGTTGTTTAAAAGAAATTTTAAAATCAATGCTCTCCATGAGAATGAATAAAAAAGTCATGAACTCTTGCTTGCTATCCTGTTTATCTTGCGGTTGCCAAACATGGATTTTTTAACAAAAGAATATAAAAAAACAAACCTTTCAACGTGCTGTGGAGAGAAGTATCTTGAATTTAAGGCTTAAACATAAACAAGGGTGCAAAAATATCCGAAAAAAACTAATGTTCTGGATGCCCTCCAACACGCACAGCGCTTAAAATGGAAGTGGACGGGCCATGTAGCCCGCGCTAGGGATGAAACATGGACCAAACTAAATGGGCTGGTCCATGTGGGTAATGAGGCAGAGGCCGACGAAATAATCAGCCTAGCTGGAGACGACTGGATGAGGCAGGCATTAAATTAGGATTGTTAAAGTTCTGGAGAAGGCCTATACCCGATGAGGGGCCGTAACCAAAATAGTTTAAAGTAAATTAGTTTATTATAATTTTTTCAAATTTAATTCCTTAAATACTTGGACATTGATGTGAAGGTTCATTTTTATAGCACAAGCATTATTTTAGTTTGGAATTGGTAATACAAATTAGTATTTGTACTTTGTACGAAACTGTTTACTAATGCGCTAGAAGATGTCTTCAAAACATTGGACTGGAAAGGACGTGGCATAAACGTAAACGGTGAGCACATCTCACACTTGTGCTTTGCCGATGATATCGTGATCTTGGCAGAATCGCTGCAAGAACTACAAGCAATACTGAACGGCCTAAATGAGTCCTCCAGACTGGTCGGTCTGGTTATGATTTTGGATAAAACTAAAATAATGGTAAACCACCATATTGAGCCAGAACCGACCATGATCGATGGTAAAGTTCTCGAAGATGTCCAGCAATATGTCTACCTTGGCCAAATAGTGCGATTGGACGGAGACAACAACGAGAAAGAAGCCGAGAGAAGAATACAGTTGGGCTGGGCAGCGTTCAAGAAATTCCGTCAAGCCTTCTCGTCGCCCATACCACAAAGTCTGAAGACAAAAGTCTTCAACCAGTGCGTCCTGCCCGTACTCTCTTACGTACTCTCTTACGGTGCCGAGACGTGGACACTGACAGTCCGTCTCCTCGCCAAGCTCAAAGTCGCTCAGAGTGCTATGGAGAAAGCTATGCTCGGGGTTTCTCTGGTGGACAGAATTCAAAATGAAGAAATTCGCCGGAGAACCAGAGTCACCGACATAGCTCTTCAAGTTAGCAGACTGAAGTGGCAATGGGCTGGACACGTTTGTCGAAGAACCGACAATAGTTGGAGTAGTCAAGTGCTTGAGTGGAGACCGCGACTCGGCAAACGTAGTGTGGGACGCCCTCCTGCTAGATGGAGCGACGATCTGCGCAAGGCGGTTGGCAGAGACTGGATGCATGTAGCCGAAGATCGGGCTAGGTGACTCTCCTTCGGTGAGGCCTATGTCCAGCAGTTGACTGCCGCGGGCTGATATTGATATTGAATATAAATTAGTAATATAGTCTTCTTTTAAAAAAATAAATATAAATAAAAACATTTTAATACTTCGTAGTTGTCTAAGGTAATAATAAAAAGAAATTATTTTAACTTTTTTAATAAATATTTAATGTACTGAAAATACTAATAAATATTGTACACTCGAATGTACAACAGGAGAATCAAAGGATCAAAAATTAATGTGCAATCTATTTATTTCAATTGCTGCATGCAGCTTTTCTTACTACTGCTCAGACTGTTAGCGTTAGTATGTGTGTGTTTGTGTAAGATAATGTTACTTATTATTTTATTTCAATTTGTTTTAAAATTATATGTTATTGATTTTCTATCTCCTTTTCATTATAGTGGCAATAAAATAATTGGTGTTGATATACATATAAATTATTATAGTAAAATCATATTATATGTTGAACATAATTTTAGGAAGTAGGAAACAATATTATAAAATAGTATTGTTTTATTTTATAGGGTGTATGTACAGCATGGCTGCTTTCGGTCC
This sequence comes from Baronia brevicornis, assembly GCA_031353405.1. NCBI lineage: Eukaryota > Metazoa > Arthropoda > Insecta > Lepidoptera > Papilionidae > Baronia > Baronia brevicornis. The sequence continues at coordinate 91,566 of JASFAT010001654.1, forward strand.
AGTGCTCGGTTTCTTGCTTGGTGCCTACTTACTTTCATTCCATATGGACTCATTTTCTGGCGCTATTATATCCATAGGTGAGTAGTTTTTAGAATAAATTTCTTTTTATTTCGCAAAAAATATGCTAGTTGTAGAAAATTTAGAAAAGATAATGTTGACTTAACACACAAAACTAGTAGATACATTAAATTAGATACTTACAATTATCTTTATACATAATTATTTTGTTTTACCGGAAGAAAAAAGAACGCACATAACAACAATTTATGCCTCATAATTACAATTTTTAAAGTAGTTCTTTTGCTTTGTCCATATGTCCATAAAAAAGGCAATTTTAATAATAGATGTAATTAATTGTGTTTTATATTTTTTTATCGTAGATCCAGGGGATCACCGTTGGGTGGGAATGTGGTGGGGCGGCTTTTTACTTTGTGGGCTATTGTTAATTTTAGTCGCTATCCCATTCTTCTCGTTCCCAAAAGTATTAGTGCGTGAAAAAGAGAAAATACGGCTCGTAGAAAAAGCAGCTGCCGCTGCAAGTGGTTCATCCTCCAAATTACCACCAAAACCTCAAACAGATATCAAAGATACCGGATATGGAAAGGATATTAAAGGTATTTTAGCTTCTGTGTATTTTGGGTATGTTTTTCTTAGTATTCATGTGTACGTATAATAAATAAAGATATAAAAAGATATAAGATCTCCTGCACGCGGTGCATCCTGTTACATAACAAACTTGGTTCTGACAATGAATTGAAAGCGGCATAACCGTCTTTGTACACACCAAACATAAATATTCACAAGCCTTTAGCTATACGCATTGCAAGTGTTTACCAGCCATCTGTAAACTTGGTTTTGAAGATTGGATTAACGAAGTTAACTGGTTTCACAGTCGTGGTGCGCAGAAAGACGTTTCACGTAAAACGCACCATACTAAATCAAGAAGGAAGAGATGAAACTTTTTTGTTTTGTCCCTATATATAATAAATAGAATATACCTATTTCTTAAAAATGTTATTATAATTTTTTAAAATACAAGAAAATATGATTTGATTTGTAAAATACCATAAATCAAATATTAACATTGATTTTAGAAGGCCTTTATATTATAATCTAGATTATACATACATATACAATAAAAAGTAATTACATATATAATGTAATAATATGGTTTTTACAGATATACCCGTGTCGATGTGGCGTTTGCTCAAGAACCCGGTGTATGTAGTGACTTGCCTTGGTGCTTGTATGGAGCTTATGATCGTGTCGGGCTTCGTGGTTTTCCTTCCAAAATATTTAGAAACTCAATTCAGCCTCGGAAAAAGTCAAGCTAGTGTATTCACGGGTAACTACATATTAATATGTCAACAATATTGTTTAATTTCCCCGGAGAGTTAATATTTGGCCTTCTATATGTTACCCATTTGATTATTTTAATATTTGCCATGCGATCTCCAATATAACAAATAGATCTGAATATCATTCAATCTACGCCGCCTATAGACATCCGCAGCACCATAGGCATTGCAGAAGCGTTGCTAACCCTTAAGGAAAATGTAGGCTTGTTTTTTAAAGGTCCCAATGTAGCTGATAAAATATAGCTGGTTCCACAATATAGTGGTGTGTAGAAAGAAGTTTCTTAAAAAACGCACCGTACTGGAGAGTCACTCATTCAGATGGTGAGGATGAAACTTTTCCTTGTGGCGAGTTGTACGGTAGTGGAATTGGAATTGAAAAGATAGCAATATACACATACATACAAATTTGATTACAGTATATTACGTTTACATATATTATATATATTCTATTTCGGTACCTTAACCCCAGCAGCCAGCACAGTACCAGCTCGAGTCTATATTTTAAAGAGAGGGTGGGCGGCTCTATTCTAGTGAATACTAAAATAGAATATGATGAACTGAGACTTTGTTGTATGATGAACGGCAACTAAAGCTCAGATTATTAATTTTTACTAAACTGATCTATAACAACTAACAGGGCCGCGAATAACTCTTATAATAATAGATTAAACAAGGTGACCATAGTTCCATATAATAAGAACCTTCTTGAATGTTGATTGGACACAAAAATCCAAATTATTTAGAGAAGGCACACACACCTCGTGTGCCTGCTCTAAATAATTTGGATTTGTTGGTAGAATGCCTCAATGGTTACTATGTTCAGTAGTAAACTACTGTCATTCTTTGTTGCTTTTTAAAGCAGAGCGGAGAAACGAGCATCGCCTCAAAAGCCGGCAACGCTTCGGCAATACCTATGGCACTGCGGATGTCTATGGGCGGTATTGATTGCTTTCCATCAGGTGACACGTCTGCTCGTTTGCCTTCTTATCCCATAAAAAAACCTGATGGTAAGTGATCACCGACGCCCATAGAAATCTGCAACGCCGAAGTCATCTCAGATGCGTTAAAAACCTTATGTGAATACATACGCTCGTCTCTTGACTGCCCCTACATCGTATTTACATGTATGGGAATAACTCAGATGGTAAATTATTCTACGTTGGCACACTTCGTGGCAAAAAACTGCGACTAAATTAAGATTAATGCTGTTCATGATCGTGAAAGTAGTCAAATGTCACATGAAATAAAACCACGTTGAGAGCTTTGTAATACCAAGAGGAAAAACTGCGAATCGCATAGACCTACATGATCGTTTGTATGTATACATATTTCGATTTGTCGATTTTTTTTTTCAAATTACCGATTGTGCCAAAAACCTATAAATTTATTTGATTTAAAGAGAGTTTTGCTAGGGACCCAACAATTATTTCGAATTATAGAGAGGTTTGAATTATCAAGAATCGACTGCACTTCTTTAGTTGAATTATATTTAATGTCTTTTTTCGTTTTCATAAGTTATATATGTATTTGTAAACCATGACGTTTAAAGGTATCATAAGCATAACCATAAATATCATCATCAATAGCCTGCGGCATCACGCATGTACTTTCTGCCAGCCGCCCTGTGCAGATCATCACCTGCCCAGGGGCGTCTCACACTATGTATACCAAGACACAGTCCTCACTCCAGCAGTAGATAGATAGATAGATAAATTAATTTATTTCCCTTTGCAGCAACACACGTGAATACACATTAAAATATTACATAATAAACAGTAAATACAGATAAGAAATGGGCAATGGCTCAGTCAAAACCTCAACTCATTGAGCAGAGAAACTGATTTTTTGCCACCGCCCGATCCTCACGAAGTTACAATGTAGCGCAACTTGAGAATCACGAGTCCCATACATATACTTGTGATTGATAAACATAAACCTACAATCTATAATCAAACCTTATATGCATAAGAATGTATTGAAATAAAGGTATAATATAATATATATTTTAAAAAATAAAACAGGATCAATCGCAATTCCGGGTGCCTGTATTGGCATCTTCATGGGCGGATGTCTCCTCAAGCGGTTGGAACTGCGGCCCAAGGGCGCCGTGCAATTTGTTCTCATCTCCAACACCGTGTGCCTCTCGTGTTACGCGCTACTATTCTTCCTCGGCTGTGATAACATCAAAATGGCCGGCACCACCATACCGTATACTAATAATAGGTAATTTATTTACATTTATATACCAAAACTAGTATAAACTAACCATTTTTTTTAATACTAACCATTTTCAATACGGGACGCCCATACTTCATATTGATATTAGAATTGCAAAAGTCTGTGTCTGTTACGCTTTCACTACTAAATTAATTTCGATGAGTGATTGATTATTCTGTTATTTAAATTAAATTTCTACTTTATTTTAAAGAACTTTAATTAATGACTACCATTTTTACTTTTGAAGAATAATTGAAACCATATTTTATCTTATGTTTATAAGCTTACCACACACATTTTTAACCTAAATGCAATGTTTACGATTATTAATGGAGTCAGGCGTTACTTTGCGGAAATCCATCACTATATGGACAGTCAAAAGACAGTCAAAAAGACTCTAAGGAAGACAACCGAAAAGTCTTTTCCTTTCGGTTGTCTTCCGTAGAGTCTACTATACCTGAAGATGCCTCGTGTTGGGGCGAAACACGTGTCGTTTACAAGATGGAAAAGTGATAATGTGTGTTTGGTGTTGTGTATAGTGGTTGGTGGGTGGTGAGTTGATGGCCGATTTTCGGTAAATTTTTGGTTTAAGTTCCAAATAAATCCACTTAACCCAACGGAAAAACACACATTATTAATTTTCTGTTATTGTTTTGCTTGTCACGGATCTTAGCTAAGTAAAACTTTTGACTGTCCATATTGCAATGTTTACAGCAACTTGGAGCCTTTCAAAGTAAATTTGACGGCAGCATGCAACTTCAACTGCCTATGTACCGAGACCGACATGGAACCAGTATGCGGCAACAATGGCCTCACATATTTTTCGCCGTGTCACGCGGGCTGTGCCGCTTTCTCTTCCCGCTCCAACTTCACTAACTGTGCCTGTAAGTACCGCGCACTTAAGGTCCATTCACACAGACCTGCTCGGAGAGGAGAGCAGATTTTGATCGCAATTAAAATAAAGTTTTGACCATATCTTTTTTTTATAGCAGAGTAGGCAAACGAGGAGCAGGTCACCTACAAGTAAGCGATCACCGCCGCCCAATAAACATCCGTGATCCGCACCGCCGGAGGCGTTGCAGATGTGTTGCTGGCTTTTAACAAACGCATAGCTCCTTTCTCTAATACCCCGTGTCATAATCACATGGGAACACCACAGGTGGTAAATTGTTCCACATTTCCACAGTTCGTGGCAGAAAACTGCGACTCAATCACACGGTGGTTGATGGCCAGCCATCCAGATGACGAGAATGAAACCTATTTTTGTGGCTCGAAGAGTTAACAACTCCTCAGAGCATTCGCCATCATAAATTTGAGACCACGACACAGAGAGATGATACATCTCTGCGTACAGACGTCGAGCCTATCGGAAATCGATATGTAAACGCCGAGGATGCCGATATTTTATTATTTTATTAAGGCGAATGCTCTCAATGTGAGATGACTACACGGACGGAGGGTAAACGGACCCTTGAACGCCGAACAGACTCTGGCTTTAACACTTATCTTCATCATCATCAACATCGTCGTCAGCTTGCGAGAGTCTACTGCTGGACAAAATCCTTCAGGCGCACGAACTAGCCTAATCTTCGGGTACACGCCTCCAATCTCTGCCACTTGCGAAGATTGTCGCTCTATCTAGCCGAGAAAAGTTCCACAGTACGTTTGCCAAGACGCGGTTTGAACTCCAGCAACTCATTTCTGGCAATCTATTCCAACAGGTTTCGTTTCTCTAACAAACTAAATCATCCAAATATCACTTCATACTATTCTTAACGTTATATATAATTGGGAAAACTTCTATTAAATAAAGTAAAAAAAAATGTTTTATTTCTTTATTAACGTTAACGAAGAATAGTAAACTTTCAAATTAAAAAGGCAGATGCTTTACATATATGTCGGCGTATTAGAATTAATATATTTATTTATTTATGCAATAGACAAAACTAATTTTATATATATTTTGGCGCTAACTGTTAGCAGTAAGGATAATGTTGGTTTATATAAAATAATTATAATAATTGTAATTTGTGTAAAACATAATTTATAATTGTCTAAAATTCATATAAATATGTGATTTAAATATTGAGCTCTATTTTAAGAATTGTTTTGCAGTAATTTCATATATTTCTTTAAAAAGACATTGTTGCTATTCTAAAATAAACCTATTTTTAGATTCTTTATTGTCTTTGTTTGCCTTCTCGATTTTGTGTACAGAGACCGAAATTCAGTCGGGGAAGATTCATTTCAATTTTAGAAACCTCCGCAAAACGCTGAAATATGCGTTCCACAATTAAGTGATATAATCACAATAAATGATAATTTGTATAGTGAATGTCAGAACATAAAGAACTATAATATGTCGACGCAGGTGTGCACGAAAACAGCCGTTCGCCGGTGCCCCCCGCGGCCGGCGCGGCGGTGCTGAATGGCGCGGCAGCGGCGGCGCTCACGTACAGCGAGGTGACGGTGGTGCCGGTGGCCACGGCGGGCGCCTGCAACCCTCCCTGCACCACCATCTTCCCCTTCCTCGTACTGCTATTCTTCATGACCTTCGTCGTCGCCGTCACACAGATGCCGTTGCTCATGATCGTACTCAGGTAAAATAACAGTCTGCGTACGTTCCGCTGTCTTTTTAAGGCCAATTTACATCAGACGAGCGAATGTTCGTTCTATCACCACTCTATTATTTTAGTGTTAACAGACGTCTCTACGAGAATCTACGTCTGTTTACACTAAAAACGCGGCCCTCCTGCGTTCCTTCCGCGGTCTTCTTACTACCCTTCAGCAGTATTCATCCTGAGAATCGTGGGCGTGGCGATGGGAATCGAAGTCAATGATACACTCACTGACAATAGATTATAATTATTACAGTATATTTCACTTCACTTCATATATAAAGCACTTTAAACACTTATTAAATCGAACACTTAGCGGTTCGTTGCAGACACGGTGCGCTGCCGGCACCTAAATTCGAAATGTGCCGAATATGGCCGCCCCACGTTCATATATACGACGCTCCGCTAGAGGGGCGCACAAAGACCACCAACTCTATGATCTTGACACAGAGAACGCAAGTTTGTCGATGGCTAAAATGATTCATTCTTTGTCGTTGACAAAGAAAGCGCCGTCATATCTATCTAGATATATTACATTCTTTATTGTACACCAAAAACAAATTTATACAATTATTGATTGTAATATTTATGTACAAATGGCGATCTTATCGCTAGTAACTATTTCTTCCAGACAACCGTAGGATGGACACAGTGTTCAAACGATAGTTTGATGTAGATTGGTGATACATAATGGTAAGGATGAAAAAAAATAGTAATAGACCCACGCTGTAGACGAGTATTTTGTCAAGAGTGGCATATTATTTGTTTGTAGCATGAATGGGCAGGCTCCCCCGAGGTTGAGCCCACACTCCCTAAGGGAACCGGCGTCTGAGTGGTAGCCTAGTTACCGCGCTTCGTCCGGTGAGCGGTTGAGTTCCGGAGGCCCAACCCCCCTCCCCCTCCATAATGACACTTTCCTTAAAAGCCGGCAACGCTTCTGTACTGCCTGTGGCGCTGGAGATGTCTATGGGCGGTGTTGGTTGCTTTCCATCAGATGACACGCCTGCTTGTTTGCCTTCCTATCATGGAAATTAAAAAATTAGTGAAAGTCAAATATATGTACTTGTACTACAAATGTACATATAAAGTTTAAGTATGGAACATCATAACTATTCAGTAATATACCACTACAATATAATGCATCTGATCATTTAAACAATATTTTGTAATATTTTTATATATGATTCACTTATAACGCACCCCTTACCGAGCCGTGACAATATATGGCGAGCCTTGTTTTCAGGATGGTTAAACCGCCATCGATCGTTCGGTAGTGTCCTTTGTTGTATAGTAATGTGTTAAGGCGCTAAGACGTATTCATGACCCTTTTAAGCCAATTTACATTTATATATAGATTATTCACATTCTATATGCTTTTGAAGTAGTAAACTAATAACCTTTGGAAATAATATCCTGTATTTCCACCTTCCCCACCCATTGTTCACACCCTTACCCTAAGGTAGGCAACACATCTGCATCTTCAATATAGCAGATGTCCATGGGTCGAGTTGGTTGCTTACCATCAGGTAACCAACTTTCTCGTTTGTCATCCTATCCCATAATGAAAATAAAATGGATTGCGTCGCTGACCATATACGTGCAGAAATTTACTTTTTTCTCTCGCGTTATATCCACATCACTGTGAGTTTTAGTGGATTACCATTTTTAAAAACAAAAAATTGATGAAAAATCTATAAATTTAAGACAATACGACTCTTTTTTCAAATAATTTTGTAAAAACATATTTTTAACTTACGACTTTATTAGAATATTTTCCTCCTATTCCCTTTCTGTCGTTATATCCTTTAATAATAGATACTTTCAAAAAGAAGTTATTTAAGAACACCAAAATAGTTTAATTTTCATGCAACATGCAAGGAGCAAGTGCATTTTGTGTAGATTGATAGATAAACTTTAACTACCTGACAGAGAAATAGATAATGAGATCGATAATATATATCCCAACCGAGATCAGAACTACTCCGTAAGCCGCAGGTTGAGTATTGAGGCATACATGGCAATAAATTTGCTCACATACAAAGAAGGCAAACTAGTCAAAACAAGAAATTAGAATAGTTAAAAATCTATAATAATTATCTACCTAACACGATAAACGCTAAAAATGAAATATTTTCAGGTCTGTAAGCGAGGAAGAGCGATCATTTGCATTGGGAATGCAGTTTGTAATATTCCGCCTGTTTGGCTACATCCCAGCACCCATCGTGTTCGGCAACCTTATAGATTCCACGTGCTTGTTGTGGAAACAGTCGTGCAGTGGTGAAAAAGGCGGTCGTTGTTTGCTTTACGATATTGAACAATTCCGCTACAGGTACTGTTTACTATATTTATGACCATTGATCTTATTTTCACTTATAAAGAATTATGATTTATAGGCTATAACATTTTCATAAAATTGCATTCCCTAAATGTCGGAGTCATGTTAGCAGCAACATCCTACGGTCTCATCAGTAAATTGTTTATAAAGAAATTAGTATGCGGCATGCGCATAAGCATGGGCATTGGCAGCCATTAAGGATCAAGTGCGAGTTAGAATGATGTTCCTTAGATTAGGTTTATATTATATAAACTTATTTTAACAGAGTTTCATACACATTGTTTCAGGTATGTAGGTCTATGTGGGGGCATAAAAATAGTAGCTCTCGGTATATTCCTAGCTGATTGGTGGCTAGTGCGGAGACGTCGACATCTCGAAACATCTCCACCATTAGATCCGCAAAAGGATATCGCTGGTTCTATTATCAGCCTAGACAAATGTAAGTTTTCATTGCTTTTGTTTTTCGTTCAAAATCGGCTTTGTGCGTCAATCGTTCCGCTTATCTGCAGATGCCTTGTACAGCGCAGTACACGGGTTAGGATCGTGTTCACATAAAAAAAAATCCAATAATTTTTCGCTTTTAACAATTAACTAAATGTAAATTGTTAAAAGCGAAAAATTGTAAACTAAATTTCCATAGAACTTTGAAAAGTTGTGTTGGTAGGTGGCAATTGTGTTCCTTGAGGTTGTGTCCGATAGGTGCCAGAGTGATGCCACATCGCAAGTGAAGGCAGAGAGTCCACAACAAGATGGCCGCCCCACTGTCAACATTACGGTCTTACATATGGGTCTTGCAACAAGAGTAGTGGGGGGTACGTCGGCCTAATGGTTGCACTGTTATTTTCAATTTATGGTCGCCAGAAGCATTATGATAGATGAGTGTGCTGTACAACGAAAATAGAATAGCATTCTGTCTCTTTTTCTATCATACGTAACACAGGCGCAATAAATCCACTTCACATAACTCGAACTTATTTCATACCTTATGATGAAAATACAGTATTTAGCTCGTCTTGCGTACTGCGCACCGCACCCATAGATAGCAACGACGTACAGCGGCGTTGACGCGAAAGAAAAGTTATGACACGATCGCACTAATCACTAACCATTGTAATTGGGCTTCGTTGCAAGACCTGTGTATAAGAACGTTGTCAACGTGCATCATGAAAATTTTCTTTCGAGGCGGTCATTAGATCCGCTTTTTTCTACCTGTTTTCATTTTGTTCGCGTATGAGCCATTCTCCGCGAACTTTTTAATTGCAGATTGTACATCAGTCGTGATACTTCTATTAATTTGGCAATATCTGCTTGATTATTCCCTTCATCATGTAACAACATATGAATTAGATTCTTTTTTATTTATTTCTACTTTTTTTCAAGGTAAAACTCCCATTATTTCAGCATTTCGTATGATAAACTGTCTCTACTACACAAATAAATAACAAGCAGCAGCTTCTTAACATTTAAAAAGACTAATAAATTATTTACACTATTTTTAAAAATGCATATTTCACGATTTGTGGTCTAGTTATTTGATGATACTATTAAATACTGTATTTATTTTTTAAACTTAATGTTTGATGTTGCCGCTCAAACTCTCGTTGAATGGTTTAGTTACATTTTTAATATTTTGCACGTTGTTGCACGTGTGTCATGGCTTATACTTTTAGCCAAGGCTGTATATCTAATAATAGTTTTAATAATATATGTACAAGGGTTTATAAATGTGAATATATAATTATTTCAGTATTCGAGGAGCTTCCCTCGGCAGACAATGCCAGTGGTTTCCGATCTGGTGTAACATCGGGTCTCAGTTCAGCGACTACTTCACCACTAGAACCGACACTGGATGGGCCAGAGTACAAACACAAACTTCACCGCACTGACTCACAGTACTCGCACGAGTCGGCGCGGGTCAACTCGCGTGTATTGGTCGCCTCGCGTCACCTCCGTAACGACTCAAAGACGATCCAGTTGGAACCGCGAGCGAGACAACACGAGGATACTCAGGGCTCGCGAGCCACGCGCACTGACTCACGTCACTCCCGCGATCTCCCTGCAAACATGCGCACCGATTCGCGACACACGCGCACTGATTCACGTCAGTCTCGCGACTTACCCACTCATTCGCGTACCGCCTCACGCGACCTGAGTCTCGACCAACTCAAGCAACTCGCTATTAAAAGCATGGAAAGCCTTGACTTAACCGTTCTACCCCTCACCAAGTATGTCGACGAAGAGAGCAAGCGGCTCATAGAAGGAGGAGTCCTTAGACACCGGCGCACCGGGTCTAGAGATCTCAAATCGCAGACCAAACACAAGCGGACCTCCTCACATCACATCACTATGGAACCAAACGAACTATGTCTGCAAATACAGAAGGGCCGTAGTGTTGACCAACTCGCGATTGATCCTCGTGCATGAAATGTAACTTTTTAAACAAAATTAATACTAGTGAAATGAGATTATGTTATGGTGATTTATAGGTGAAGTAATTTATATCTATGAGAACATTTATGTTGTCACAGATATAAATTACTTAACACTTTCTTTACAGCACCTGTAAATAGTAGTGGAAATTAAAGACTATAAATTAATTCATCTATTGTATGCCAACACTGTTGACTGCAAGTGATTTCGAATCATATCTTAATAGTAGGCTAATTAATGCTTGTAATTAAAAACAAAATTGCTTTATATAGTTCACTTTGTAGTAACATTATTATTTGGAGACTTGAAGATGGATATTGGAACTTAAGTTAGTTGAATTGTTGATGAGATTGTTGTTAGATATTTAATACTCACATCAATATTGTAATATTAGTATTTGTTTATTAATATTTTCTGCTTTTAATATGGCTTTATTCTTATTAAGAAATTAAATTTGAAAGTATCAAAATAGTATAGAAAGTTCACGTACTTAATTAAAAAGTATCACAGAACTATATTATATCATTAAAAATTCTATCAGTTTTTATAAATATAGGATGTCACTATCAATAATAGTTTAAAAAGCATTCATTAGTGCTGCATTAAATATCCTTTCAGAAATGTAATTAGATAATTTTATGGCATATTAGCCTTCTTAGTTACATCAACCTTTAATGATTAAAACATATTTTTAATTAAAAATTTAACATCAAAAGTTTTGCTTACATTTAAATTATTTATACATTCCTTAATTCTTGCTTTTCAAAACAATAAATTTTTATAAAAACGAATGAAATACTTGCTAACTCCACCAGACTTCTTTTTTATAAAAGTTATTTTAGTACTTTATAGTACTTAGAATATTGCTGTAAAAATCTAAAAATTTTCGAAATATCATCTGTATCATTTTACAGTTAAAAAAATGTGAATAATATATGAATTGGTTTCTCATTTCAAACAAGGTGGCAGTCCTATGTCTGAAGATGCTGGCATGACCTGGTTTAATTAAATTATTATCTTATATTGTTCATTTTTTATTGTTGTTACAATGGAACCTTTTACTAAATTTAGATTACTAATGTAAATCTTAAGAGTTTTAATATCAGAAAACAGCTTCCCCAAAAAATTGTCTTTCCAGGCGTTTTGCACATGTGTGTATTGTGACTTTAAACCAATCAGGAACTCTTGAACAAATAACTTTTGAAAAGAAAATTTTCTCCTGTAAAAAAAGTTCTATCTACATGGAATGTATCTTCTGTATATTACTATGATCTCAAATTAAAGAAAACATTAACTGAGAAAGTAATTTGATAGTTGTGTTAATATTTTTTTTATAACCTGATTGTCAACATTTTGAATATGAAGTGTATAATTTTGTATGTTTTTAAAATAATTTGCAATAATCTAAATACACAGTTGTCCTAAAGGAAAATTTGTTTGGAAAAGGTAATAGACAAGATTAACTAAAATTAAAATCTTATTTATTTAGGAAACCTATTGTATTGATATATCAGTTTTATGTGACTTGTCAATTGTCAATTCATACTTTACTGTGTTATAATAAGAACTCAATTACTATTACTGTAGAACTATTTTTTTAGAATTAAAATATTTTTAAGCAAATTACATATATTGCAAAATTAAAAGACACAAAAAACATCAATGTAAATTTTTGTCTTAATTATATATATTAAGAGAGAAATAGTTTGATATGAAGAGTGTGTTTTATCTAAAAATGCCTTATTACAAATAGCTCATAAGACTTGATACTGACTTAGTACTGGTTGTTGTCAATCCATCAAGGATATAGGTGCAATGATTGCAACTATAAACTAATTTGTTGCATTTAGTGAATAATAAAGTTGCATACATATTTTATAACATTATTTTATTAAACTTTTGACATACATATCTTCATCACTGTTCTTGATTTTCATGTATCACTATGGTTTCATCTAGCACACCTTTAATGAAGACAAAGTGTTTATAAAGATATTGCATTATTTGTAGAACTACACTTTATCTACCATATGTACTTTACACTAATACCAATAAGGCTTAGATGAATTACTACAAAGACTACTCTAATAATATGGTAAGAAAACCTACTAGTCCAACTCACCACACTCTGATATAAGAACTTTTTTAGATGGTTTTCCATTTTTTGAACCTAAACTTTCCATTTTCTTTAAAACATCCATACCATCTACAACTGAACCAAACACAACATGCTTCCTATCCAGCCATGGAGTAGCAACAGTAGTTATGAAGAACTGTGAACCATTTGTATTTGGGCCAGCATTTGCCATTGACAAAATGCCAGGACCAGTGTGTTTTAATTTAAAATTTTCATCCATAAATGTTCTACCATAAATAGACTTTCCACCAGTACCATTATGATTAGTGAAGTCACCTCCTTGACACATAAATTGTGGTATTATTCTATGAAATGAGGATCCCTTATAGCCAAATCCTTTCTCCCCTGTGCACAAAGCTCTAAAATTTTCAGCAGTTTTAGGAACTTCTTCAGTATTCAGTTTCATAACTATGCGTCCAAGAGGCTCACCATCAACAGTTATTTCAAAGAAAACCTTTTTCTCTTCATGAGTGGAAGCAAAGCGCAATGCTGCAGCAGAATAGATTGTTCCATTTATAAATGATCGGCGCAATGTAGCACATAGAGCCATTTTTATACACTGAAAATAAAAAGTTAATGATGTTTATTAATGTAACAAGATAGTAGCATTTTTAGTCTATTATATAAAGTTTAGATAATTTAAATCAATATAAAGTTAAATTTTGTTTCTTCACAAGTTTTTGACTCTAAAGTGCCATTGGATATTTCTTACATTAAGTAAACACTTCTGCGTTCTACAGTAAAAAATTCTTTTGCATAATACATTTAATGCCCCATTTTTATTTAAGTTACTGCCTCGTTTTACTTTTATTAAATTTTTCAGGTTATCTATAATCGACACTGTTGCGTGATGAATTTTACAAATTTGTTTGAAATTTACAATAAAAAATGGCATAAGTGATAAGCTGAATTGTTTTATTACTTATTAGTTATTAAAACAGCAAAATATAAGCTTCTAATTCAAATATACAAACCTTTTTCCACGACCAAATCAATTTATATCATATGTTACTTAAAGCATAGTGGCGTGCGTTTATTTTTTTATAATTAAGGTAGCTAAAGATAAAACTGGTTTTTAGTCCCATAGATTATAGCATACATATATACTCTAGTGCTTTATGTGCTATATTTATGATTAGACGAATCATCGGTTATATATCATGTGATTTCAAAATCATATTCACAGCCTGCTACTGTGAAATATCACACGAGGGATAAGTACTAAATAGGATTTACGAAAAAAATTTTTTTGGGTTAGTCCGAAAATTTTGCATCCAGTGATAGGGCCTCGAGTTCCCAAACAATTTTTTTTCGAGCACCACCCCGCTATCGTATTTCGTTTTTGCGTGCAGTTGAATAACGCGTTGTATGAAAAATGAGAAGTTAGGCTTGGAATCAAATTCCCAATATGTAGAAATACTCGCTAGACCCATAGACTCCCTGATGCTGACTTGCAGCGATGTAGACCAGTAAACGGCGATTTTGGACTTGTATGGCGGCCATTTTGTTTTCGACAGAATCGGATTTTTTCTTCGCCCCACCTAGGTACTCGCACATTTCATCATTTTTTGCTCAAGAGCGACCCTGGTAGGTGTTATGGTTCGAACTGGTCGTCAAGCGACTTTTTACCAGGTTCAGATTTTCAAGGTTTGAATATAATTCTGAAACTTACCCTCCATTTCTTACAGTTTAAAAAGCTAGGAATTGCACGATGTATCCTGTATAAAACAATATTATTTTGAAAATGTATAACCAATTAAAAAAATATATTAAACAAATTTACTTAATCCTAAGGTGACATAACCACCAAGCTAAAAACGAACTTACCTACTATTAACAATAAAAATCAATGCTAACAATCACTATCAACACAACATAACCGAAGGTGTCAATAAATTTCATTAGTAAAGAACACGCAGTGAATATGATTTTAATATAACAATCGTTTCCACACCTACTACGGTAACATTCATTGTCACAAGTGAAAAGAATCGCTGGTAGTGATTGACCACAAGTGAAATAACAGTAACAAAAAATCCCACAATGATTGAATGATTGAAATAGTAAAAATTTCAATTTCAAAGATCTACTTTGGGGTCGATTTAAAAGTAAGATGTAACAGACGTACATGGTATTTGAACAAAAAAATTATTAGATTATTCAATAAGTATTTTTAACTATATGTATTAGTGAATTTCGTTAAGTAATTTTAATTACTTAATTAAAGATCTATTTGGAATACAAATGTGCGCAGGGATCCAATCATTTTCTGTCTCTTGATAATATATTAAATCTTCTAGTATTTGTCTATCTACATCTTTGCTGCTCAGGTTCTTTGATGAAATAATATGTTAAGAACCGTAACACTAAAAATTTAAAGATATATTTGAATACAAGAAGATTTAATAATATATTCAATAATTTTGACAGATACACATCTTTTTTCGAATCACTCCTGTTCTAAGTTTTAAGTCTTTCTACAGCTTGGTGATACAAAGTAACAGAGTGTTTAAAAATGCATTGTTTCAAACCCATAATATTTCATTTACGAAATTATATCGTATCTAATACAGTTAAGTTTCATGTGAAAAACATAATCAAGAAGGAGTTTTTTATTCCTCTAAGATTCTACGCGACTCGAGAAGATAATGAGTCCGGTAATAAGAAAATAATATTTATTCAGGAATGAAATTTACGATTTTCGTGAAAGCTACATGTGACCGAGTCTACGTTGGAATAAAATACGGAAGATTACTATATCATACATTATCTAAATTTTCCTTACTAGTATTTGTACGATTTAAATGAATATATCAAATCGCAACAGTTTATGTGCACCAGTTCTTGAGATTGTATACAAACTTTTAGATATGATAATCTTTTTGGTATACTCAACTTTGCTTGTTATCACTTTTTATAGTCGGTTAAACCATCAATTTTTTTTATTATGTAGGACCAACACTATAATATTCTTAAATCAATGTAAAATAGGCATAATGAAGAATACATGATGCTCATGTGAAATGAAAATTGTGAAGTGATTATTTGAAATTAATTATAGAGAAACAAAATATTCTATATCAATAAAACAATTGGATAACAGATGGTTTATTAATAGAAATTTAGGGTAATATGTATTATATATATTCATTATCTTTTATGGGATAGGGATACAAATGAGCAGGTGTCTCACCTGATCGAAAGTAATCATGCTACCCATAGACATATGCAGTACCAAAGGCATTGCAGAGGCTTCACCAGCTATTAAGAAACATGCCTTCATCAATCTACAACAATGGATTCCTGAACATAGGCATCCCCTCAGACCATAGGTTCCCAACGGTGGTGGTACTGCCCCCCTAGTAAGCGTTAGAGCTTTTCATATGTTAATATTTTTTAAAGGTTGGGAACCTCTGCCCTAAACGAAACCTTTTCCAATATTTGGTTACTGCTGTGCATACTGTTCTTACTAGTTGCCCTGTACATATTATAAGTATATCTGTTGAGGGTGTGTCCCATACTATGTTTAATAAAATACAGTATCCCCTAGATCATTATACTATATGAAGTTTGATTATATGGTAGATGTTGTATTTATTATGTATCATAAGACAGTTTGAAATAATTTTTAGTCAATTTATATAAGCCAGAGGGTTAATATTGTGTTTTTTACAGAAATAATTAGAGAAATTTGTGATGGTGACCCTGATTTAGAAAAGAAACTAAAAATTTTAATGCTGGAAGTAGAAGTAATGCGACAAGATGGCAGATATGCTCCAGACACAATGCAAATAAGGCATTGGCAACATTTATTGGACCTTCCAAGTAGGAATCAAAGATCAAATTATCTTACATATTTATGGAAAACAGAAAGAGCTAAGGAAAATGAGAAAGTAAAGATTCATTTAATGTTATAATATTTTTTTTGGATAATGTACATTTAGACATATATAATGAAAAATTTTTTTTATTATGATTGCATTGTAACATTTAGTTAAAAACAGACACACTGAATTTTAAGTTTATCATCATATATCTAAAGTATGTATATTTGATATTTCATACAATTTCTCAAATGTTGCAAATTTTTCTAGAAAATCTTGTTAAGTATTCAAAATATATTTAAATAAGGAAAAACAAATTTATCAGTAAAATGAAATACAGTTGAGATTCTTAATGAGAAAATATTTTGAAAAGAAACAAGTAATTCATTTTTTTTGCATCACTGTATTGTAAAAAAAGGTGCTTTTCCATTAGCCAGGTGTGCAAGCGAAAAATTGCTAAATAATGTAGAATTCAAATTTCTTATACGTTTTTTTTAGCCAGGGGTAATCCTTTATGTATACTCTTCAACCTGGGGGAGGCCAGAGGTTTATATCGACCTATTTCTACCAAGTAACTGGGTATGCATCACTTCTATCGGGGTCACGGGGACACTTGGCTCATATTCGCAACCCCGACAGCGCAGCCTTTATTAGCCCATCTTCATTTGGGAGGCTTTAGGTTTTCGCCCCAAAACACTAAGGACGTTCTTCAGCTCGATACCTCAGTAGGTAACAGACCCCTCGATCCATGCATCCACTGCAAGTCCCGGCCGAGTTGGCATTCGGGCCGCATAGGCCAAATGCCGCCGGTCGTGTGTTCTGCGACGGATCGGAAGAGAGTTCATTACTGTGCCGCAGAAAGTCTCAACCGCCGGTCAGGCCGTCTTACTGCCAACGATGGCTTTGATGAGGGCTGGCAGTGACAGGTCCGTTCCATTATCGCAAACAAGGAATCGCCCTTGCTGAGCAATCCTAGGGCGTGTGCTGTGCTACGATACGTATCAACCCACCACTTGGCACAGATACTCATCGAAACATCCATGCCCAGTCAATATCTGCGATTGTGCCGTGCCTGCGTTCAACCCATCGCCTTAAAATCGCCCGAACTGCCTCTACCAATGCCTGACTTGACCCAATCATTGCGTGCCTTGACCCTGCATTGCATAATTTCCCGTGGATGTGGACGGTTTCCTCCTTGTTGTATCCGTACACTGCGAATATCCTCCATATACCTCCGGAAGGATATTTGCCTCCAAGTCCAGTGGGGTCTATCAGCGAGGAGGCATGCCACAGTGCAGGATACCGAAAAATAGGCTCGGGCCACCCTGATTGCCATAGCTCGACGTGGCCGCCGCAATAAAGTAACGCTTCTATTGTTCAGTGTTTTCGCTCCATAATGTGCCATCGCACGCACCACGCCTAAATAGAGATGACGACGTGCCGTCCCAGAATCTCCCAGATTCGATAAAATTCTTAGCTCTTCAGCTGCACACATCAGTCTCGGAACTAAGCGCCGGAAGTGCTCTTTGAACTTCCATTTGCCGTCAAGAACAAGTCCTAGATATTTTATAGTGGACCCAAAAGCAATAGAAGTTCAACCAATTCAGAGAATAGAGCACATGGCCCCAAACGAACATTCCCTGTATGGTTGTAAGAAATTTGGCAGAATTCTACATTATTGGGCAATATTTCGCTTACGCCCGGCTAAAGGAAAAGTACCTAAAATAAATTATTTACAGGCAAGGAAAGACGCTAGAAGAAAAGAAATGGAAAAATCAAAAAGTATAGAAAAACCAAAAGAATATCCAGATGATTTAATATATGGGATTCAACAGCAAACTTTATTCTTACGTATACGTGACCAGTCAATAAATAATTATGATAATTATAGGTAATATTACTCAATTTCTTTTTTTAAAGACCTCTTTAAAAGGTGTCAAATGGGTTTTTTATCTTTAATTCTCCATTAAAATAAAGTCTTTCTGCTAGATACGGGCCTCCTCATTTCTGGAGGAACGGACATTATTTACCCACCTTAGTCCAATGCAGATTAGTGAAGAAAATAATTTTTATTTGTCATTAATCTTAATGAGTCTTTTTAGAAAAACTTTTTAAACTATACAATTATTTACACTCAACCAAAGAAGTTCCGACTTCTTTTTCCCGACAGTCAACTTGCACTTTTTAATTTACATTTACAGAAATAGTAAAAGCATTTCATTCACTAAGATTTATCATCATCATCAGCAGAAGGTCCAAGACACGCCACTTTGCCGAATCTTCGGTTTCACGTATCCAGATTCTGCTTGCTGTCCTGTGCAAATTATCGCACCAACTGGCCAGGGAACATCTCATACTATATTTTTTAAAACTAAGTTTAGTTTGCTTCAATGATTAGAGTCTTCTAAATTACCTCTCATTTTGTAATAACCTTCCATAAATTATGCTTAATAAAATTGTCGTACCCTTGCAATTATTTATGTTCTAGTATCTGCAAATGTTATTAATAATTTTCTTATTATTTATTAAGGTTTCACATGAATAGAAGTGAAAGTTGACATATGACATAGATACATATGATTTCCCTAAATTTATGCTTTGTGTTGTCTACACTTCATGGGACTTAAAAATACACACTTAAATAGTAGACTAGATGGGGATGAAAGTAATCTTACTGTATTGACATTACTCAAATATTTCACTCCTTTTTCATATCTTTGTATCTATTTTAATTTTTTGGAAAATAACTCAATGGGTTCAATTACACAAAAATTAAATGGTTTAACCAATGTGAATGACTTTTGTATGGAAATTGTATCTCAACTGACGTATTCGCTAGACATCACCTAATTTTTTCAAAATGCTTATTAGATATGCAAGTTAAGATATTTGAAGTGCACAAACTTTCTTTAAAGCATCCATTTACAACCTTAAGGTGACCAAACATACAAAGTAATGGGAATAATTTTGATGAATAAATATATTTTACTTGTTTAAAAAAAATGAATAACTATAACATTGTATATTATAATTTCGTGTCATTTCTTACAAATTTTATATTGGATTACACAATTTTTCAGAGCACTCAAAGCAATGACACATGGGCAACCAATTGTAATAGACTGTTCTTATGAGGAGCATATGGTATGGAGAGAAGCAGTCAATGCTGCTAAGCAAATGACTTTTGTTTTTGGTGATAATAGGATTCATAAGGATCCCTTTAATTTATACATGTGTAATGTCAAATTTGAAGGAGAATTTATGAAACAACTTCGAAGAAATATTCCATCAATCGATGAGCCTTGGTTTCCTTTAAATATGTATCCTAAAAGTTATTTAGATTTATTTCCGAAACAAAAATTGGTATACCTTACACCACATTGCAGAGAAGAGCTGACGAAATTTGATCACGACGCTATTTATATCATAGGTTGTATGGTTGATAAGGTATATTTGTTTTCAATATAACATATTTCTATATAGCACGTAATACCGTAATATGAAATTGACTCTGCCCACAACATAATGATAAAATTTTCAAACCAAAAAAGAAGTAGACTTAGACAATAGTTAAAATACATGCATTCATAGGGATTGATTTCACTTTGTCTTTTTTGCATTTTGGAATGAAGTATTCCTGTTTCTTCACTATCATTTTGCAAATAACTAACCAACCTGTTTAAGTCTAAAGCTTATTTTTATCGTATACAATATAATGTATTGTAATGTTACGTTTATGTACTGATATAAAAGAGTACATAAATGCATGTTAAGAAAAAAACTAACTTATTTCACCAACACCTGCTTACGGACAAGTCAACACACTGGGTAGCGTTGTCCTGTATTCTAAGCATCTACAAACGTTATTAGTTATTATAACTATTATTATTCAAAATATAATACTAAAATATTTTAAAACAAAAAAGAGAATACTAACAGTAATGAATTAGGATATATATTTAGTTAATGAATTTACATTGCTATGTATAGTATATCATGGAATTTATTCTGAAAATAGAGCAAAGTAGTATTTCACTGATACATTTCCATATTTTGTTACTATTTTTTTTGATACAATAAATTGTCTAGTATATAGAAAATAATGGTTGCACTACATTTTTCTTTTTCCTCCAGATAAATAACGAACCACTTTCATTAGCCAAAGCCAAAAGAGATGGAATTAAAATGGCTAAATTACCTTTAGATAGGTATTTGGAATGGGCACCAGGTGCCAAGAAAAATTTAAATATAAACCATATGGTTCCAATTTTGTTAGATTTAAAATTAACTGGCGATTGGGAATATTCGCTTAAACATATTCCAAGAAGAAAACTGATGGAAACAAAAATTATGGCCATGCAAAAGAAGTTAGAGAATAGTCAAATGGCTAGTGACATTTTCAAAAATCTTAAGTATACTGGAAGTAATAAAGTATCATTTCGGGAAAAACGATACAAAACTAGGCAGTCGTTATATGATGATGATAATATATAATTCATGTAAACAACACTGATATAATAAAACAATATTTTGTATATTTTTTTGTATTTTACTTTATTCCTTAAATATTAAATAATTTGTAATTTTGTGTATATTTTGTACAATATGCGCGATTATTTTTCTTTCATATTAATAGCATGTTTATGTACATCAAACCTCTCGAACAGCGATAAAATAAGCTGATATTCACATCAAGATATATTACGGTTAGAAAATGCACATTTTGTGCTCCTATTTAAAATTGCACACAATGTTAAAATATTTTATTTAATTTAAGCTTTAAATAATAAAAAAAACTACAACTAGGTAAAATCTATGTTTAATATTACTAAATAATTTTATTTCTAATTTTAAAATTGATATCATTTATCGATCTGAATATTTCATGTCATGTCATTAACACAAGTTCAAACTAATAAAGCACAAAATAAAAAAAAATACATTAATTGATTGTTATTATATCTGATATGGACTTACAATTAAATCACTTCAAATTTTTTCTTCAACTTTCATAAAATCGATCAATGTTCACAATTTTACCGATATCAAATGTGTAGGAAAAATATAGTACACTAACACAACAGCCCAGAAAATAACATTAATAGGAAAACCATCAAGATACGAACATACAATAAACTGACGGTTAAAGGTATACTAGTTAGTACTCATTTCTGTGTTTACCCAATATACCTTGACATATGATACTAATTTTGTATTAATACAATTAATTTTTATTACAAATTAATTTTGTATTAAGCCAAAGGTATAATTGCGAAGGTTTAACATATTTCCAAACATTTTATGCAAACGCTACAAATCGAATGTACGTGTTGAGATAAAGTATAAAAATTGGGAATGATACGATTTTATTACAATAGTAAAGATTTTTAAATGAAAGGTGGTATTAGAGTATACTTAAACAAGTTGGACAGTCATAAGTTTTACTTAGCTAAGTTACATAGTCTGTTATTATTTGCTTGTCGCAGATCTTAGCTAAGTAAAACTTTTGACTGTCCACATAGTGATGGATTTCCGTAAAGCAACGCCTGACTCCATTAATCAACTTAAACAAGTTATAAAGGACACCTAAGCGAACATGTCCGTAGCTTGTGCCGCGTAGCATAAGTCTTGAAAACACATGGGTGGTGATTCTGATTTTTTCTTCTCGGAGGCATTTATCATTGACATATGGAAATGCTTAGCGGTAAAAATAATTACGGAGACAAACTCAAAGAATTATCTTTATTATGATCGATTATTTTCTATAAGGAAACATATTTTAAAAAAGTTAACAACGGCGTGAGTGATTAAATTGTACAAGTGCTGTTTCTTATATTATAAAGTATTCATTGTTATTTTCATCATTTGATGACATTAAATACTATAAGGGGAAATAATTTTTGGGACCTATATATAAATTATGAATTTTGTCTTCAAATTCTCTGTATGCTAAACATCCGTGTTGACTGTGCTCTACTCACAATTAAAGATTCCATGAGTTAATTTCTTCAGAAACATACTGCATTAACAAAACAAAACTCAGAATGAGAACATTATCATAATGAATTTGTGGATAGAATGTTTTTTTTATTAGACAAGGAGGCAAACGAGCAGGCATGTCACCCGATGGAAAGCAATCAACGCCGCTCATAGACATATGCAGCGCCATAGGCATTTCAGAAGCATTGCCGGTCCTTAAAGAAAGTGTAGGCTTATTTTTTGAAGGTTCCAATGTCGTATCGGTTCTGAAACACCACTGGAGGTAACTGGTTCCACAGGGAAGTGGTACGTGGATAGAAGTTTCTTGAAAATGCATCGTACTGGATCGCCACTCATCCAGATATATCTACTCTTTGAGTAAAAATGCTATAATTACAAATTTGTAAACAAATAAAGAAGCCTTTATTTTTTTATCACGAGATGAACCTCTTTGAATTAAATACCGACTGTTACATTGTGTTTCACGTATAGTTACGGCAAGGTCATAGTGCGCATGTCAACGTCGGCGCTTGTGTCCGGCACGGGGGCGCGTTGTTTGATGGTGGCCAGGATCTCGTGCAGGTTGGAGGGAAGCGCGATGTCCGCAAGAGGTGTCGCGGCCGGCGGACTCATCGGCCGAGACGGCGAGTACGCTTCGTTCTATCAAAAAATTTCAAAAGGCAATATGTTAAAAGCGAAAAATCGCGGCTCATAAAATTAACATCATATAAAGCTGCATTACCACTGACTGACAAGTTATTTCGAAAACTGTAAGAAGGATAAGTTTATTGTAGGAAAATGTTTGGATAGGGATCGAGGCAGAGGAACTATATCCAACCCTTGAAAATCTGAACCTGGTAAAAAGTCGCTCGACGGCCTGCTCGAACAGTAATACTTACCAGATTGCCCTCGAACAAAAAATGGTGACAAGCAGCAAAAAAAAATACAAAATGGCGGAAAACAAGATGGCCGTCATGCAAAGCTATCATCGTATGGGTATCATATTATCATATAATCGTCATATGGGCCGATTACGATGTTATGAGGGGCCACCGCAAGCGGGCCCCGACAAGCTAGTCTATATGTATTCTGTATATGTCTATTTAATATTTGAGAGCAGTTGAATTGAATGTAACGTAGAAATAGCGCTAACGATTCTAATCATCAAAAGTCTACTGATGATCATAAGCCTCTCCCAAGCTTAAAGAATTTGTTCAGTAATTTTTGTCGTAATACTGAGCGGGTGGTGGACCAGTGACACTGCCGCCCGTCACCAGCCCATGACAACACTTCTGAACTTAAATTTAAGATTTTTATATTGCGATCAGTCGGTCACAAGTGCCTCTTTCGTCTATCAGCAGAATTCTACAATTGTAGATGAGATAAATAGGGCGTAGCGTTAGTACGAATTTATTAAGTACCATAGTATGCTCGATGATATTTACTACACCTAAATGAAGAATTTCCATTCAAATTTTTATTCACTATTTAACCCAAAGTGCTCAAATTCTAAACCCCCTGGTTTAAACTCTGCACCGTCCGTACATGCCGTTAATTTTATTAAGTGGATACAAGAAGATGTAATAATAGGTAGGGTTCGGTTTAATCAAACCGAACCCTACCTATTATTGCATTAGGTAATTAAAAAGGTTCAATAAAGATTACAATTGTCGTTACCATCATATTACAACTAGTCACTTGAGAAGTTCATAGACTAATATTAAAGGCATATCTAAAACCTACCAAAAAAGAAACAAATTTTTAGAAGTTTATTAATTCTAAGGAACAAAAACCTCACCTCTCCTATAGAAGAATCAGCTTGTGCCATTTTCATTATCTGTTGCTTCTGCTCCTCAATTTGTCGATTTAGTTCTTCCATTTTGCAGCGCAGGGTGGAAGCGGGTTGAGCGATTGTAGTTGTACTACCGCTGCTTGTCGATGACCCGGGGCTGTAAGGTTCTTCGTCATCGGCAGAGGCTATAAATAAACAAACAGTACATATATACATATGATCACGTCTGTTTCTCTTAGAGTCAGGGTGAGACCACAGACCTCCATCTGCTACGATACCTACACAGTCTCTTAACTTGATCCTCACTCATCACTCTCTTCATACAAGCTCCTTGGCTAAGGGTACTTTTGACCTGGCCTTTCTTAAGAACTTCAGCAATTCGGTCAAGGTACTTTTTTACTTGGTCTTACCCTACCGACCCTTCCAACCACATCCGCAACGCAAATTTCTTTTATCAGTCGTCTTTCATCCATCCTCTCTATGTACCCAAACCATCTAAGCATGCCTTTGTCATTGTGCAATAAATGAAGGTGTCATGACAAACAAATAGTAATTGTATTTTAGTGCTAGATCTATGGTAGCACGAATGGGCCGGCGCGACCGGGAACATATAACACTTTTCCACCCTCACATAATATCGGCATCAATTGGTTGTATTTCATTGTGTTACCACGTTTCGTACCGGGAGTTCAAGAATCTTAATTCCCTTCCTTTCCTTTATTTCCTTGTCTACACCCACATTGCTTCATCCTTTACCAGGTACAGATAGGCGAAGCATCTATTCTGCCTGCAGTTCTGCGTAATGTCAATAAGTGTCGGTGATTGCTTACCATCAGGTGAACCATTTGCTTGCTTAACGCTTATTTAAAATAAAATAGGCATTAATAACGCCATATCATATCTAAATTTATTTTTTATATACATAAGGGAAAGATTTAACTTAAGCATGAATGTCATCGAACTTACAGAGCATTTTGCAGCAAAAAATATAAGCAGACAAAAGCTGGTTACTATGAGTAACCCCTATGCATCTGTAAGACCGTTGCTATTACAGACAACATTATTGTATAGTAAATAATGATAAATCGATCAGCAGTGAGTTGCTAAAAATTTATAATGGTGAATGGTCAGCAACAAATATAGATTAATTAATTAATGATCTCCAACAAATAATACACATTACAGTTAACACTGCTAAAAAATGGTAAGTGATTATATTGTTTGTTAAAGTATGAAAGGTGAAAACAAATCATTTAATAAAAACTAATTACAACATAATATTTAAAAATTAAATAAATATACAGCCAATGTACATAATATAATTTAAACCATAACTAAAATCGTACGAATGTTTTACGAACCTAAAGTTGCAGCAATTTTGTCTTTGACTGAAGTAGATAGAGCGGGTGATGTGTAGGTGGGCAATGGCAGAGGAGCGCGGCGTTTAGGAGAAGTGGGCGGTGTGTGTGTTCCCTTAATCGTGATAGGTGGCGTATAGGAACGCTTACGTGTCTCGCGTACCACCTGTTACAACAAATAGCAATCATTAAATTTGCATTCCAACAACATTAAATAGTTGATCAGTTTTTGACAAACACCCTAAACAAAAGATAGTAACAAAAAATATGTATTACAAGTATATAAACATATATGAAAATAGTTCTTGTCTCTACATGCAACGTGTTATACCGTCACTGATATGTTCTCATTTTACGACAATACGGTACACTCTGAAAAAATAAAGTTATATTGTTACGGTAATTCTTACACCGTGCTGCGTCAAAGTGTCGAATATATAGAAAATATTATCAGACCAACAATTTTAAGAGATAACATATCAGATGACAGATCTCTTCGCCCGATGGACAATAGCCGAATATTATATGTAATTACATGAAATTTGTTATAAAATAAAAGTATATGTAAAATATACTAAGTTAAATTAAGCTTAAAATTATATAATTATAGGCGTTTGGACTTTTATTCATATAGCATTAATTAATCTAAAAAAACAATGATAAATAGTCAAGTAGTCGGCATGTTTCATATTACTTGATAAGTCACTAGGAGTCTTCGAAATACCCGCAAAGTATAAGCTTTAGTAATATAAAGATAGGTTCTGACTGGGATTATTCACATGTAATGTAACATTTCAGAAATACACTAACGAAAGATATTACTAGAAGTCGGCTTAGCTTCGCCATTGTTTTTCTTTTCCTTATAAATTCTCCTATTTTTCTTTCAAATTTTACAAAATATACGCAAAGCTGTAATGTCTGAAATTTTAACATTACAAGTAAGCGCGGTGTGATGCTTGGCTTTACGAATTCATAACCAAACTGTTTTGTTATGTGCGAATACTCTAAGTTGATAAGTACCCTTACAATTCTGTCAACAGTAAGACGGTATTATTATAATATATCTATAGCAAGGTCTTATACACAGGTCTTGCATCAACAGTAGTGGGAGTACACGTCGACTTAATGTTTACGCTATTCTTTTGAACTTACAGCCGCCATAGACATGAGGATAGATGGGTGTGCTGTGCAACGAAGACAGAATAGCATTCTGTCTCTTTTGTGCCTTTTAATATAACCAAATTTAATGAAACGAATAAAGCGATAAACCAATCGAACAAGCCGCTTACAGTCGCTTGTCACTCAGCCGGCGTGCACCCATCAATAGCAACGACGCACAGCAACGTTGACGTGAAAGAAAAGTTATGACACGATCGCACCAATCTCCCATCACTGAAATTGGGCTTCGTTGCAAGACCTGTGTATAAGACCGTAGTCTATAGCAATCGTTTTACAATTTTTCATTTGATTTTTACATAACAAGAAATCACGGTTGAAGTTTTCTTCATTAATTACTAGCGGAATTCTCTATGATCACCAACATTAAATATCTACAATGTTTAATGTTGGTAAACAATGGACAATGGTTAACTGTTATTAAACAATTTTTAGCGAACATCATAATTTATTCAGATTTATAATCAAAAGAATACCTCATTTTTGGAAAAATCATTGGAGTACATATTTTATGATTGGTATCGACGTCAGAAATTGTTTTCAAAAACTAAATTCAAGCCATTACCTTTCTAGTGACCGAAAACATGCACATGTTTTTCTTATATAAAAAAATTGAGAAAATTAAAACTCAAAATCCTTTTCATGATTCTTTGGCAATAAAATGACTAAAAAAATCGATTATAAAAAAATTTAGCGATCTGTAAAGTTTAGTTAATAAGAATTTAGTAAAGAAGCTACATTTATATATATTATATTATGAATTTGATGACTTTTCAGATGTTTTTTATCAAAATGTCTTAAATTGTAAGCTGTTTATTTACTACGAAAAATCATTATTTATTTATAGAAAATGTAAGCCGATTGAGTAACCCATAGAATGCAATTCGTTAAAAACAATACAACGTTTACTATGGAGAGATGTGGTAATTATATATGTAATATTAAAAGATGTAATTAATTCATATTAATTTCATAAGCTGTATCCTTTATTCACTTGAATTCTCAAGTTAAAGTGACTGACTTACGAAGCACAGAATTTATACTAACCACTATACTTACGTCCGTCTCGTTTTACACCACAATTTCAAAGAGTATGAACAATCGCTGTTTAATTTGTTATCCTTTTTTTAAACTTGGAATATTTTGGACTATTAAATCGTAAATTTAATTAACTGACGGTAACCCAATTCTAAAAATAACTTTAAAATCTCCCATTACATAACAGCTTGAATGTTGTGTAACATACTTTTTAACAAGGCTATAAGGATAGTAGGATAGGTATATTGTACAAACATATAAAAGTAAAATTTAAAAAATTACAATATCAATAAGTTAAGTTCAACAAATATATGGTGATTCTTTAATATTACACAATAATATTTTAACATTCTTAGGGACTATATGTTATCGTAATCAAATCATTATAAAGCAGCATAATATAAAAATGATATGTTTTTTGATTTTACGCATAAATATAGTAAATATATAATAATAATGTAATAAAGGAAAATAACAAATGTAGTGAATACAAAGTGTAAAAAA
Organism: Baronia brevicornis; assembly: GCA_031353405.1. Taxonomy (NCBI): domain Eukaryota; kingdom Metazoa; phylum Arthropoda; class Insecta; order Lepidoptera; family Papilionidae; genus Baronia; species Baronia brevicornis. The sequence goes on from JASFAT010001654.1 coordinate 120,332, forward strand.
AAAACTTTTTCATAGAATTATATTCTTTAAAATATATTCGACTGTCTCAATTTCTGGAATTTCCAAATCTTTATTTATGTTTTCGATTTGACTAAAACTATTAATCTTTACTATATAGGCAAATATAGCTTTCATTCGAGAGTTGAGATATTTTTGAAATTTGTAATTTTGAAACATTAAATAATATAATTAAGTTAGTGGAAAAAAATATGACTAATAATCATTTCGATGATTTGAATTATAAGGGAGTATGATTAACTGTGTAGTCTGCAACTAGTGTGGGTGTAATATAAAATTGATTGTATTATATTTCTAGTAGTATTTTAGTTTTATAACTTGTAGACATACTTTGAAATACTATTTACATACATATTTCACAAATTAATTAAACAATAAATTTCTGTTATTATTTTACGCATATTTTCAGTATTTAACTAAATGTTAAGTATTTAAGTATTTTTTTAAATTAAAAAACTAAATTTCTATTTTAAAATACCGACGTTGTTCAATAATATAATTTAGTATTACTAAAGACCAACATTTTTGAACAGGTTAAGTAATAGCTTAAATTATAAACAATTTATAACAATAAATCAATTTTAAAACAACAAATTTATATTTATGCTTTTATTTTCATACTTTTTCTGTATAAACAATTGGCTTAAAAACCTAATATTTCATCACATCCACAACTAACCTTGGCAGGAATTATGTCTTTAGAGATATGAGTTGGCAATCTCTTTTTTCTCTGACGAATGATTATTGCTATAAGTAGATGTGTTTTGACCTCCCCTAGCCCTGGGCCATCCAGCGGCAAAAGGACTGGTGGAAGTGATGTATTAGCTGATAAAGGTACAATGTAAATATCCTTCACGGTAGCAGTGTTTGACACCTTTACTACACCTAATCTGAAAATTTAAATCAAATTTGTAATAATAAGATGACATAGATAGACAGAGATAGCAGATATAAGAGAGAAGAAAGTAGAAGATTCAATACACCTTCATAGTTGGAAATCAATAATTAAGTGTTCTTGTACAATCATCCTGTAAAAAGAGAGAATGATCAAAACAAATTAAATACTGCCTGCTTGTGATTGCGTGCATTATATATATTTTAAATGTGATTAAAATTCTGTTCTTCATAATAACGAGTGAATTAACTAAGTTGAAAAACATGATTTAATCTTTGAATATATAAGTATGAATTATTTTTTTAAAAGCTGCATATATAATTGGCACTAATGCGAGGCTATCAATTTCGGAGAAAAAAGAAAAAAATTAACCCCAAAACTATTGTTTATAACCTATATATGGTATTTACTGTGCAATGGGCTTCCCCATTTATGGTGAAATCGACGTTAATCCACCATGTTTTTCCAAGGTGAATTCTACCAGACTCGGGAATCCAATCCGCGACGATTAAATCCGTAAGTTATAACTTTGCCACTGTGCCAATTCGGTTGTCTCCCAAAACTATTAATTTACCAAATTACACATATAGATAAAACAATCGATTTTAAAAAATAAATAATAATATCTATATTTATAATTCGATTATAAAAAATACTAAATAATAATAAGAAATATCTGCATTATTATGCATCAAAGGGCTTTACCTATGTCGACTACTCAGGTAACTATACAACGCAATGTACTGCATTTTTTCTTCATCATTAGCAGCTTGTAACCTCAAAATGACAATATCTTTATTACTAGCTTTCTTCATTTTGTTAATGTAGTCCCACACTGTGTCAGGGTTAATTCTACCAACTACATCTAATTCAGCTACAAGATCCTCTTCTATATCCACCGCACTTCCTGAAACCTAAGAGCCAAAAAATTTCAATTTTAAAAAAGGTATACTTTTATCACTTTAATCGTTTTGACAACCATAACATTTATATAGAAATTATAATGAAAAGCAGAAATGCATAAACTGCATTTACGATCCAAATAGCGCAGTGATAAAATGTTCTATTTCTGAACAAAGGTTTGAATCCAGCATTAAATATTTGAATGACCCATAGGTATTGTGACTCTGAGTATTTTTTTGTCATTTGTGTTAATATGATACCATGTGTAAACTGTTGGTCATTCATTCATTCATTTGAATTAATAGCTTTCAATAGTGCCAAAATAGCACGGATGATTTCGCCAATGTAAAACGTAAAAGGGAGAAGACACGAAGGAGGTTAATCAGTGCGGTTGAGATAAGGAAGGAATAGAATGCGTGAAAATGTGGGTCAAATATATTAGGTGCGCAACTAAGTTGTCGCTGTTTGTCATTAGATGGCTCCAGCACTAAGTGTTGATCGATTTTGACATATCCAAAACGTGTGTGAAAACGTCTAATTTTGTGCCAAATAATAGTCATTTGCGGGTCACTTTTCTTATTTCATTGAAAGAAAACGGCTGCTGAAGTGCATCGCAAGTTGTAAAAAGTATACGTAAATGCAGCACTAAGTGAAACATCGTACCGCGATTGGTTCTGTTGCATAAAGACGGTGATTCATGTTGACAACTGTCCGCGCAACGGAAGGCCATAAACATTCGAAGACGCTGAATTGGAGAAATTGCTCGATGATGATCCGTGCCAAACGCAAGAACAACTTGCTTCAGTATTAGGAGATACCCGCCATACCAATTCTATGCGATTGCATGCGTTGGGAATGATTCAAAAGCAAGGATATGATCTGGCTTTTCCGCAGATCCGCTCATATGAAGACATCGAAAAATGGCTTGATTCGTGGATAGCCACTTTTATTGTTACGGTATTCGAGCTCTACCATTTGTAGCTAGCAATGGGCAATAGTTTGAAAGATATATATGTAAACATTTTTGCACAATTCAGTTGCATTTTATAAATAAAAAAGCGAGAACTTAGTAGTAACAGTTGTTCCCCTTGAGATATTAAAGATTTGTTTGAGAAAATAATATAAGTTTCCTCTCAATGTAATTTGAGACTGACCTTAAAAGCAATAAAAGTACTATTGTAATTACATTATAGCAATATTGAATGTTTTTTAGTTCATACCTCATGAGCTGCAACATAGAACCTTGCAACATCAACCATGTTGATGCAACCATTCCATACAGTTACTGCAGAATTATCCACTGTACTTGTAGGCTCTTGGTCACTTTCTACTTCTGAAATAGTAAAATTGTGGTTTAAACAAAAAAAATTAGAATAGCATTTCCCAGTACAGATCACAGAACTTTAATTTTAACTCTTTAAAATATTATTTATGATTACAGAGCAAAGAGCAAATACATGTTTTAAGTCACACGTTAATTGTTTTATAGTAGGTACATCAGTTATAAACTAACCAGTCACTTTGTCTTGTTTTTCTAAGTATTTTTCAGACGGCAATGTAACACTTGTATCAACTGTGAAAGTTTTTGAGGATTCATAGTCATAATCAGCAACTTCATTCTTGTAACTGTCCTCATAAACATCTTCCCTGGACTTCCTGAGATCTTCTTCTGAGAAAGCTGAAGTTATCATAGGTTCATGAGGATCATATTCTGGGTGCACCTCCTTTAACATTGCTGATTTGGGCCTCTCTAAGGAATCTGAATCTGTTGAGCTAGATAAAATTGTAAATATGATATAAAATTAACTTCTAAAATCCTTGTATAATCATCACAAACAACAGTTCTTATTAGTCGATGGCTGACCTATAAGATTAATTGGCATTTGTATTTAAAAAGAAATTAGCGAAACTCACACGCGGAAATATAAGTTATTGCAAACGAAATAATATTTAAAGGCACAAACATATTTTACATCCTCATACCAAAAATGGCAATTTTAATTATCAAGGTTCCCTAAAACTGTTCAATAAATTTATTAATTTATTTTGTAATTTACAAGTAATTTGCTACACTTACTCATTTTTGCTTTTGCTGTAATTGTTTTCTTGCGATTTTGAACGGTTTTTGACTTTCTCCTCTGTACTCATACGATGTTTTGATCGTGACCTGTGTCTATGTCTTGACGACTCTTTAGATTGTGACCGACGCCTTGATCTCCCTGAAGATCTTGATCGATCCCTTCCGCGGGACGAAGATCTAGATAATTCTTTAGAATGTCTGTTAGTTCTTACATCCCTTGATCGAGATCTATGTTTAGATTGTTCATATGAAGCATTTTCTTTGGAAGACTCAACTTTTACTTTGGATCTCGATCTACTGGACTTTTTGTCTGATCTACGTGGAGATCGTTTTTCTTTTATTTTGTTTTCAGATCTCTTTCGAGAAGAACGAGATTTTCTTCTATCAGAGTCTCTTTTGGATTCACGATTACCTCTTTTAGCTTGGACAGATAAACCATGTTCCTTATCTCTTTTCTTGTTGTTGCCATTTTTCTTATGATTCTTATGATTGGAGTCTTTCTTTTTTACTCTAAAACAATAATCTTAAATATATTTTCATATGTACCTAGAAATATGAGTAAACTGGAAAAATTTACTTACGTCTCGTTAACTTCTTGTGATGGTTGCTCATTGTCAATGGAATCATTAAGAGCTGTAACCAAATCTTCCACAGGCACATTTGGATCTAACTCTGTAGACACAGATTCCTTTGTTTCCATTACCTATGAAGTGCAATGTCACATAAATGTTTTGATTACTAATAAAATTTTCATGTAATTAAAAAGTGATTTTTATACAATGCAATATATAGAAAACATGCAGGTAAACACATTAATTTATACCTCTTCTCCTTTATGAGTCTTCAGAACGTATGTTTTACTGGCTGCTAATAAATCTATTTCAGATTTTTTTATTAACTCAAGTTGATGTTTGGCCTCTTTATCCCTCCATTGTGCTAATTCTTGACTTGCTAATTCTTCAGGAGATAATCTAACCTTAATAAAAAAAAAATCACACATGAAATTATAATACCAGAAAAATGTTACCAGAATTATTTCAAAATGTAATAATACGTACTAATTGTTGAGGTGTAATAGAGCGTTCACATATTTTTTGCCATAATGATAAATTTTTCCGATCTTTTATATTAAAAATAAGAGATCTGTATTTCGCCTTATATTTAATTCCAACATCTCGGAACAACTCATGCAGTTCTAATTCTGTATCATTTGCAAACTGTTGTATTTCCTCTTCAGTAAATTTGTTGCCGGAAGTTTCTTCCATGCGAATACTCATTTGTTCTTGTAATGATTTCCTCACATTATCTCTGATAGACTCGGTTGAATTCATTTTTTTTCCATCAATGGTATCTTTCCTTCGCGGTGTAGTTGATGATACTGAAGGCATCTACAACGTATTAATTATCGTGAGTACGTCAAACTCTGCTTATAATCAAATTGTAAATATATCAAGGTTATTTGTCAGCATATATAAGTAAGATGTGTATACTCATAAAGCGGAAGATTTAAAGGGCGCTTATATTAATTAATTACAGTTAAAATATGTCAAATGTAAAATAAATTTGTAAATTTCCACAAGAAGGCTATGGTACATTTTTACATATAATTTTTGTTTTTTAAAAATTGAATATATACTTCTAAATTAAATTAATAATATCATTATTAGTGAAATAATAATAACCAAATAAAATTTTATTTTTCTATCTTCCTTAAATAGCACGTTTTCGCCACTTAATTTCAAAAAAAATTTATTATTTTCAACACAAATGTCTACGCTCATTAGTATTCACTGGATTTTAGTACATTTAAATACTATTTGAAAAGAAAAGTGATATATTATGACAATATAATTCAGAAAATTTCAATTATTACAGTATAATTTTAATTTAACTCACTCAAACACTGTCCTATATAACTAAAACTATATAAAATATTTTTCACACTACTGTTTTGTATTTGATCTAACACAGTAGTGGTAAATGATTAAAAGCATCAAAAACAACTGTAGAGATGTGGTTTATTAACAATATACCAAAATATACAATAAAAAAATATTTTAAATCAAATACACCCTATTACAACTGTTACCAAAATTCAATTTACAATAGCTACACGGACAACACTTGCAAATTATAATGACAAATTTCCACCGTGGAATCTTTTATATTCACGATCTTAATTTACATATGGATTTACGAGTGTTACTACTGCTGAATAAAAAATTAGATGACAATTTATTTTAAATGATTACGGAAAATATTAATGTAACTACAATTTATTAAATAATTAAGACAAACATAAGCTACATATGTACCTTACAAAATAAATTATTTACTCGTAGTTCATAAAAAAATTGCATAGTTACCTATAAAATTATGAATAAAGTATTTGTTTCTGACTTATTACTTTATTTATGTAACATATTTGCAAAAAATATATATTTTAATGTTTTTATTTTGTCATTAAAACAGTGGTAGCCGTCTTAATTTTAATGTGTCATAAAAGTAGACAAAATAAAGCAACACTTTAAAAAAAGAGGAAATAGTTTTAACATTCCTAGAATTCTTGTGAACCACTATACATCTTCGCACCCGTCGTTTTATTTTAAAAAACGGGTTATACATTTGTGATTTAAAATATTGTCCATTGTTTTATTTCAAGTATTTTTCTTTATTTGAATGATCTCGAATGAAATCTCGTCAAGCAAATCTCAAATGATCTAGTTCGAGTCTTCATCATACATACATACATATTGTCACGCCTGTTTTCCGTAAGGGTAGGCAGACACCACAGACCTCCATCCGCCACGATCACAGCACACCTTTCTTCCTTCCTCCACCCCCCCCCCTTAATCCATACTTCCTCTCACACTCAAAACAGCTCTCCGTTAGCAGCTTCTCGCTCTTCATTTATAACAAATCAGGTCTTCATCAAGGATTGCTTCTAATTCTTCACATTCAAAAACTTCGCCGCTATCGATCGCTTGTATGTAAAAATCATGGCTCTTGAAGCATTGAAACAACACATGACATGTTATTTGAAGCATGCAGCAAGAACTAGGCATGTAAAGGCACAATGAAAAAAAAACCAAAACATACATACTCACTAAAACATTAATTACTTTGCTTACCTTTTCCAATGATGACTGAGATCTATTTGTAGTCCGCAGAAGCTTCCGTGGTTCAGTTATTTTACTTACAGGTGTCGTAGGTGTGTTTGATTTTGATGTTTCAAAACTATGATTTTGTTGCAGTTTTGAATTCACTGGGGTTTTTGGCTGTGTAACAGGTTTAATTTCCTCTTTTGATGACTGTGGCTGTTTTGTTCTCTCCTTGTTTTCTTGTATAAGAATAGGTTTTTGTAGTGTTTGTACAGTTGACTTTTTAGGGATTCTCTCAAAGTTAAGCATGGTCTGAATTTTATTTGTCACATTAGCTTTCTTTTTGGATGGACTTGGTTTAATAGCATTCAATGTGCCAGGGCGAACAACTTCGAAAGTCGGATTTTTTTGTAACCATGTTTTCAAATTCTCTGCGGTTGGCGCATTAGGTCCAGCAAGTAATCTCCCAGTTTTCCTTTCATAAACAATTACCTGAGGAATTAATTAATGTAATTTCTTGGATTATTAAATTTATCTGAACATGATAAGGAAAATATTTGAAAGGTACGAATAAATCAGTGAACAAAAAATCGACAAAGGCCGCAATTCAATATACAATGGGTATTTTGAATTGCGGCCTATTCCATTGCGGCCATGTTTTGAATTCACTGGCCACATTAATTTGAATTAATGGCATTCAAAATACCCATTTATTTTAGTAAGGTACTATTCATAAAATATGTCACGTTCGTTAAATCAATAGAAATAAAAAATTAAAATAACATTATGTGATGAACTACGAACGTCACGTTATCTTAGATACCCCTCCCCCATGACAATTTATCACACCAAAAGTTACCCCCCTCCATTTGCGAACGGCCCCTAGTATGATTTGAATGTATTATAATATAGTAGGTTTTCTTGGCTCTCAAATGATGACACCCAATATTAGTTAATTAATTTCTTATTTATTGTCGAAATACTGGTTCGGTACTATCGAAAATTACAAGTACGTATACGTAAGTACGTACGTACGTTTTACAAATAATTACAAGTACAGCAAAGAAAAAAAAATCCATTACTCTAATCCCTGATCAATGTATTCATTTGCAAATCTGTGTCGCGCTTGTCAATAAGTTGTTGTACATTTCTCCCTGTTGATGGTCATTTATAACTCCAAGAATTGATATTTCGATATTAAATATATTACTTAATTTTATACATGAACGCCAGTCAGGTTCCAGTTCATCCACAGGTCATTGTTTTGTGATGCTGTCACCAAAAAATGACCGTCATGCTCGCAGTATATATAATATTTTACCCAAGTTACATATGTAAGTAGTATCTACATAACAAATGTATATACTCTTAAGATAATGGAGTGTAAGGTCAGCTGTAGTGACAACACAGATTCAATTCTAGTTAAAAAATGACAGCCATTGAATGGTTTCTGCAAGTGATACCACACTTGCAGAAACCATTCAATGGCTGTCATTTTTTAACTAGAATTGAATCTGTGATGTCACTTCAGCTGACCTTTCAATGGTCTTATTATGTTTAATTCTAGAGATGAGTTCAAATAACTAATTGTTTTATAAGTTAATAATACATTTTATAAAGTAAAAGAAACTATGTGATTAACTCATATGGGTTTCTTTTTACACACACTTTTAAGGACATAAACCTGCGTTTTGGAATCAATACTAGAAAGTTTCTTAGGTCTAAACTAGAAACTTCATTAAATCTAAATCCAATTTATGTTACTAATTTTAATGATGGTTTGTATAATTTAAGTGATTTTTAATAATTACCCTTGATTCAGACTTTATTTTTTCTTGCAAAATGTCTACATCTGTATCTGTTCTTGATGGCCCATGATTGCCTAAAGAGTCTTGAGCGTGTTTTAAAATGCAAGCATCACTGCAATATATGCTACTGGAACGAGCAGATTTCTTACACACAATGCAAATTGTTTTGGAAATGAAGTCTTTATTTGAATGTGAAGATGCTGCAGTTTTTGTTTCCTGACTTTCAATATATCTAGGTGAGTCATCCTGATAAGAAAACAATTTATAGAATTAAATGGATAAGATCTTATTAAATACAAGATTCAGAATTTTTTTCTAGGGTAAATAAATAACACAGAATATTAAATTGATATTTAACAGATTTCTTATCAAACTAAATTTATTTATGAACCTGATGTATATATGATACTGTGGTATATTAATAAAAACCTTTACCTACCAATATTTCAGCCCTTAGTTTTTATAATTAATTGTGGAGTAGAGTATATTGTGAAGTTTCAGTGTACACAAAATAGAGTGATGTATTTATGAATCTTTCATATATAATTTTTGAAGTAAAAACTTCTTTAGCACCATTGTAATTTGAAACTAGATTAAACGAAAAAGCGACGCTAAAAAGAGACGAACACATACATCTAAAAGATGTATTCAGCAAGATAATGAAATAGAATGAATTATCATAATTCAATAACTATACCCACATACAAATAACATATACAACAATAAGCCTATCATGTTATTTGTTAGAATTGAGAACTTGGAGTCTAAATAAAATGTTTCATATTATATTATATAGAATGAAATGTAAAATAATTTTTACAGTTGCTAACTGCTTGGTAGGAACAGTATACTAATGTCAGACATCTTTTTTGATATATAAAACTGAAACTTTTGATATATAAAACTGTCCTCAAACCTGTGGTGTAATGTCTGTGACTCAAATGTCTTAATACTCTAATAAATAGCAAAATCGCAAAAGAGGCACGATATAATGAAGTTGCAGATCAGAGTGTAGCTATATTACATATACTAGTCGCTGTTCATAATGGAGAAAGCACTCTGTATAACATTTACTCACTAATTATAGTTGCAAGACTTGTTTCAGATAGAAGTTAGATGGAAAAAGAAAGTTTGTAACAATATTATAATAAACTAGCTGCCTACCTCGGCTTCGCACGGGTGGTGTACCTAATGAAAAAAATGATTGTCTCATTTTTTCAGAAAAAAGCATAGAAACAAAGTTTTGCTTATGTAATACAAAAGAAACGGTAATACAATATGAATGAATACTGACATTAATTTTGTTAATGATAGCTTCTTTTGTTAATCATAGTAATGGCGCCATCTATTAGTTATATTGCTATTTAAAATGACAGAAAAAAGAAAATTGTTTTTTTTTTCGTCTTTTCGTAGTTTTTTGAAAATTATCTTTTATATAAACCTTGTCTTGATAATAACAAACACAACAAAAAAAAAAGGAAATATCTAATTTGGTGTAGGCGTTCTGAAGTTATGTGCGTACATACATTTCAGCGAGTCATTTTTATTTATATTGATAGACAAACCCTACAATTATCAACGTTAATAGCATTATGCAACTGTCTGCACATTAGACAGTTGCAGCATAATACATAATAATAGACAATATAGTTAATAATAAAAGCTTTTATTTTAGAATGTATTTTGCTTTGAATAAATGTTAAAAAACCCAACAAACTTATGTGACAACCCACTACATAAGATATCATAAATTCTTCAGGAACACAAATGTACTTGTATTACATTTATTTCATATGCTTAGTACAGAGTTCAAAAATTTATAATGCTAGTCTAAATTGTAATATTATACTACATGGCTAATTTATTTATGCTCCACTTTAATCTAGTTAAGTAAAATCTGATTTGAAAGTCAGCCTAATTATCAAAATTCGCAACTCCAAAAAAACATTTTTTCTCATTTCTCACTTATCAGGCCATCTAACGTATAATCTCAAAGTGTATCCAATGGAACACTTTATATTTACTTTACACTTTATATGTATTTGTTTAAATATTCTTTAGTTCTTATAACTTACCTTGCTTGTAATTTTAGACACTGGTTTAGCACTTTTAACACAGTTAGGACATCTCCATTCTATTCCACGTTCCTCCATTTGTTGTCCCATTGCTTTTGTTATATTCACACATTTCCCATGGAACCAGTCTTCACAACTGTCACAGCATATCATGAAGCGGTTGTTATGTGGCTGCTTACAGATACACCATAGCCTACAAGGAATTTAAAATTTAATATTTTATGTAAAATAGTGAAGGATAAAAATACTTGTAGTACCTCCCTTCCCCATTTTACTAAAAAAGTAAACAATTAAATTTTTAAATTATTTAACTTAGCTTGACCCTCTATTTGTTTGTTTATTCCAAATTTTGCGACCGCTTTTTGAACTACTACTAAATAAATTCTTGATACACACATTAAGTTCATGTTCATCATTATAATTTCAACTTGGCAGTGAGGATATGTCAGAAGAAGGACAATGAAACTCATCTACAGCGTTTAACTTATAATTAATCCAGATCCTTATGCACATTTTTTTTAAGTGTGATACTAAAACCTTAGTTAACCGTTAACCTAGCTTAAAAGGTTTTTTATCTAAACATAAAATTTAATATCAATATCATATAAACGGCTACTAGCAGGGACAAGTTCTCAAGATCATCAATTATTGGGCTATATTTTAAATTATGGATATTATTATATCGATATAAATCAATGAGCTCTATGTATTAAATCGGCATTTAATCTCCTGTTATTTTTAACTGTATCTGTTCAAAGACAACTTTGTGAATGCCAAAACACGTACGAAAACAATATATCTGGTCTTTGTTTACGAAATAATCAGCATGTAGTAAGGTATGATATACTGAAATTAACCTCACAGTAATATCAGCAGACACACTTCGTGAATCTATTAAGTACTTGCATTTCTGACAACGACCTCTCCTAGCCTAAATACATAATATTTCTAAATACTAAAGTATGATATATGTGCTAAAAATAAAATGTTTATTTAACTAATAATCAGAGAGCTGGAGTTAGATTTAGTAAAAGTATTTTATGCAAAATAAAATATTAAAGGGTTAGATATATAGGGAAGAAGGAGTTAGATACAGCATTTGTGGATATTTTCTGATACTAAACATTTATAAACAACCTGAAAACAAAATCTTAGACTTTTCAAGAGTTATTAAGTATGATACAACTACCACAATTTTATTTAATATATCCAAAAAATATATTTTAAGCATTTTAAAGTTTTCACAAAATTTTATTGTGAAAAATCTTTACTAAAATTTATTCAACAAACACTATAATTTTAAGTAAATGTCCGACATTTTAAAATTTTTCATGAGCCATACCCATAAAGTAGACTGTAGGACACTTAATATAGTTTGATAATAAAAGTAACTTTTTTTGTAACAAACATACCTGTTTGGATCATCTTCAGAATTCCAACTTTCTTGAGATTCAGCAGATAATTTTTCAATAGTGTGTTCTGGCACTAATTCTTGTTTTTTAACATTTAATTTTTTATTTATATATTGCTTTGATACTTGTTGCAGTGAAGGCTCGGAGCTTGTTATTAAAGGTATAGTTGTGGGTGTAGTAGACATAGTTGGAGTTTCTGGGGCAGGTATGGATTCAACCTGACTTTTACGTTTTGAAGCTCTAGTAGCTGGTGCTTCAATTGGTGGCAAAGTGATAACTCTTCCATCACGCCTTACAATTTCTATTGGATCTTTGCGTGATACAACATTCTTAACTGTCTTTGCCTGTGATATTAAAGTATTATTTGTAGATTGAAGTTGTGAAGCAGAGGTTACACCTGGCTGTATTTTAGAGACTGTATCTACTCTTTCAGGACCTTGTTTATCTACCACATCTTGCAAGTTTTCTGGGCTATCTACAAATTGTGTTACTTGCATGAATAAATCAACACTAAAGTCCTCCGTTTGTAGTCCAGCCAGCAAATCTAAGTTTGGAGAAAGTGGCCCAGCCAATCCTGGACTATTAATCACAGTAGTACTTGAAGTACTTGACTGAATCTTAGAAGGGTTTGATGTAGTATCTTGAAGAATCTGTGCTAAACTTGCATCATCCAGTTGAGGTATAGAATCATAGTTTTTAGCTGATTTTTCATTAAGGTCAATATTCTTCATTGAATGTTTTGAATAAGTTTTTTGTGCAACTGTATTTTTGATTTTCTCTAAATTTTCAATAACTTTAAGACTATCTGCATTTTTAGTTTCAGTTATTTCAAGTGGTTTAGTGACATGATTAGATTTTTTGTCATCTTTTGTTAATGTTTCTTTCTCAGATTTAGATGATGTTTTAACATCTGTTGATACCCTTCTTATGACATCAGGGGTTGAAAATAAAGATGTCATATCAGATAATAATGCAGTGACATGAGCTGGAGTTTTTTTCTCCTTTTTAAGGATTTTAGGCACTTGCTTTGAGATTGACTTTACCTGTTCACTGACATACAGATTACTAGAATGCACTTCAACTTGATTAACACTTTCTTTACTTGGCTGGAAATCCAAACTAGGTTTCTTTTCTTGCACATAATTTTTTTGTTGAATTTTATCTTTAACATCCTTTTTCATACCAATTTTTTTACATTTAAGTTTTGCTACCTTTCTATCTTTTGTTATTTTAAGAATTCTAGGTTTTAGTTTGTGTTTCTTTATTTTTTGAGAGCTTGATCTATCTTTAGTATCTTTATAGTCAGAATCGGAATCCCTGTCAGGTGCACTTTCACCAGATGAGCTAGCGGATGATGAATCTGTTTGCTCTTCATTTTTTTGCGGAAGTTCATATTTTTTGTTAACCTCATTTACTTGTATTGGTTTTGTTAAAATTGGTAATGTCTTATTAAGAAGATCATTACCTTTAAGTATTACTGAAGCTTCAGAAGGATTAATAATGATCTTTTTACCCTTTGGGATGATTTGTTCTTCTATTATAGTAATCTTTTTTGGTTTTTGTATAGATTTTGACTGTGGAGGTGGAGTGTGTGTTATTTCAATAACAGGTTCATCATAGACATTAAATGCTTCATTTCTCTGAGGTAACACTTGACTTGGAGATGTGAGTGGAGTATAACAATGATCATTAAGAAAACCCACTAAACTGTTTTCCCTGGTTTCAATTCTTAAGGACTGCAACATTTCTGCACCACTGTCTACCAAAACAAAAAAAAATCAGTAATATTATTTGAAGGTTTTTTTTAATGCTATGAATTACAATGATAGTTACCAACAAAAGTTTTATGTTTTTAAAATATACTAACAAGTTGTTTAGTGTATTTAAAGTATGAGAAAATATTGAATAATTTTTTAAAACAGTTTTTTAAAAAAAATAGATTTAAATTAGTTAATATTTATACTCAAAAGAGCAAAAATGCTGTTAATGACACAGATGTAAAAAAATTATTGAATATTCAAATAAGAAAAAAATATTGCATGAAATGGTCTGAGTCTCACAACTTCATAACCAATAGAAAATTTTGTACAGCATTTAATATTACTGTTTTTAAGTGATTGGCAAATTCACCAAGGTACAACCTGTCAGTGGACGGAATGCGGAAGTGATGAACACATCCGGAACAGTACCCTTAGCTGGGAAAGAAAGATTTTCAGAAATCTTTAATGTTTTTTTTTGCTCTGGTAGTAAGGTTTGTTTTGTGGTTCACAATGTTTTTGTTTTTTGCATCTATTTATTAAAAGATAATTTTATTAATATTATTAATGGAGTCAGGCATTACTTTGTCTTTTGTAACTTTTCAGTTGTCTTCCATAGAGTCTTCGATACCTGAAGATGCCTCGTGTTGGGGCGAAACATATGTCGTTTACAAGATGGAAAAGTGATAATGTGTGTTTGGTGTTGTGTATAGTGGTTGGTGAGTGGAGAGTTGATGGCCGATTTTCGGTAAGTTTTTGGTTTAAGTTCCAAATAAATCCACTAAACCCAACGGAAAAACACACATTGTTAATTTTCTGTTATTGTTTTGTTTGTCACGGATCTTAGCTAAGTAAAACTTTTGACTGTCCATATAAAAAAGATAATTTTTCTTATATTATTATTTTTAATTTTATAATATAATCAATATTTCTTCATGCCATTGCAAATGGAGTTAAAAATAGTACCAAGCCTTAAGTATTCAGTTTGATCGTAACTAATCATTTCCCATCTTGATCAAATTAAACTGTAAACTCATAAAATTCAAAATATTTCTTACCATATTTTATAATGCTATTTGGTTCATCATAATAGCTGTCAACTGAGAGTGTGACATGAGGTACCTTATCATCTTCATTTTCAGAATCAGTTGCATCATCAGGTTTACCCTCATGTCCAACTCGAACAACACTAATCCCTGCAGCCTGAGATCCATCAGTGCCTATTATAAATTAAATAAACTCATGTTCATAATCAGATGTTAAGAATTCTACTTTAGTACCTGTTATTCTAATGATAAATGTACATATAACATTTAATTTTCATTTAAACAAAATCATCAAGCTTGAAATAGCAGTTATATATACTAAAATACAAGCTCAAATCATAATTTCAGTGTATACATTCACTATCAATTTGTGCAAAATAAGTTTTAAAATCGTAAGATACACATAAATCACTATGGTGTTCATAACTATGTATCATGTTAAAGGTGCTTATGAGTTCGTTTAAGTGAAGAACACAGTAATTTCAAAAATTATCACTGAAATAATGTTTTTTTACATTAAACAATTATTCGTAACATTTCACAGGTAGCGAATTCTACTCTATATGTGTGCTCATACATTAAACTTAATAATGTTAGTATAATAGTGATACCATACCCATTAAAGTTCCCAGTAATTTCTGATCAACTGACAGTGACCCATCTTTGTTGACAATAACAACAACAGAGCTATCGCTTTTTGTTGAGGGTCCATTTAAATCAGTATAATTGGTTATAACTGTATTCGCCATTTCTCATTTATTTCATGCCACTGCATTTATACAAGTTCTCTATTTATAGCGACTATTGGCACACATGCAGCGAAACTATCTATAAACAAGCTTGACGCCATTTTGAAATCTAACAAGCACCAAAAAGGCCGCGCATTTCACTCTTTCAAATAATTTTAATAGTAGTAGTTAATGATACAAATAACAATTAAAAATTAGGCCAGTTTATAATTAATATCCTTTTGAATTCAGAATGTACTATATTGCGACGAATTATTTATCCAAAACACTTATACAACGTAGTCGCAAAAACGTCAGTAGTTTTTTATTTATTCTGACTGTGTTACCATCAAAAAAATCTATCAATTAAAAGTTCACCTACACAAAAATCAAGCTTTGTTAATCAAGTAAACATAAAAAATATATACTAGACTAAATGCATGATATAAAATAATATAATTTGTTATATATCTTAAAAAATATATTTTCGGTTGGAAATATTTTTTGCAATGGTGACATTGCCCCTGTCTACATACAATTCAATGGTGGTTTAATTTTTGAAAGTCCATAAAATTTTCTTATAATAAAAAATGAAGTATTACTTTTACTTTATATAAAAATAAAACAAATTTATAAAAATAGTAATAATTTAATTATTTTAGTGCAAATTAACAAAACCTCTACAAAATGCGATTAATAAATTTAAATTAAATAATCTTATGATGACCATTGGACATGACATGGGTCAGAATCATTAGCTTATAAAACGGACAATAAAAGTGGGTTACATTTCCTAGGGTTGTACCTTTATTATATCGAAAAATATTAGTATTTTAGCGTACCATCGCTAAGTAGGTAATATGGAATAATCTAAAGTTCTGTATATTCTCTATGGTTCATCTCTTACCTTCTCTTAATGATAAACGTAGAAAAATAATCGATGTTTCTTTCGATGAACACATCCCAGTGTGCCATCAATTTTGTATCGATACATCAAAATCACATTGATGTTTCCAATACATCGATTTTTCAAATTGTAGTAATGAGGCGTAAATTAAAAAATACAGGCACATAAAAATCAAAAACGCACTTTGCAAAAGCAGATCTTGCCTGTTCAGACAGAAGAAGTAACATAATTTTAAAAATATTTTTTAATACAATATAATTTTTCTTAATTTCTTCTTGTTTAATATTGACTGCGTACTAAAGTGCCTAACCTTAGCATGCTGGGCTTTGTTGGAGATGACCTGCTTCCTCCCTTGCGGCTCTTTTCTGCAATTTGCTGAAAAATGACGGCAATGTAATTCGCCACCCGTCACGTTCTGATGAGCGGGTGGAAAGTCGGGTCACGAAGGCGAAAAGCAACTTGAAAAGCCGTAAACATATAGTACTCGCCTACTATGTATTTTTTTAAACGCGTGTATGTAGGTTTTGTGATTACTATACTAATCATTACTAAGTATTTTCTGTAGTTTTCCTTTTCGATGCATCGAATACAAAACATCAAGGTTTACTCGATTTTATAGAATTAACTGAACATCAGATATGTTCGATGCATCGGTACTTTATATCGAGTGTTTTCAAAACATCGATGTGTATCGTCCACTCCTACTTTATGCAATTGTCTTTACACTAGGTATGAATGTGACATATAAGTAATTTGTGACACGAGTTGTGTTCGTTGTATTGGTTATTTTATGTATTCGTAATCATTTCTTTATAAAATGAGCTATTCAAAATTTGATCTAACTTTTAAAATTGGGCAGTATCTGGATCGGCATCTTGTATTTCCACTTTTGGAATTTCTAGCTGCAAAAGAGGTAAATAAAAAGTTTTTGTGAAAAGCATTTTTTTGTGATATACCTTGAAACTGATATTTAACATTTATATATATTCGGTTTTAACTGTATATGATTTCACCATTAATATTGTACTAAAACAATATAACCATTTTTAATTTCAGACATATGATGAGTCAGAACTATTGCAGGCAAAATTGGAAATACTAAGTAAAACTAATATGATTGATTATGTTATTGATATTAGGAGAATGTTATACCCCAGTGAAGATACTCCAGAGGTGATAATTATGTTATACAGATATTATAGTTGGGTCAACCATTTTAGATTATAGAAAAATGTGAAATGTACAAAAATAAAACTGTAAATCATATCTTTATTATTACAATATTTATTATAATTCTGGATTCCAAAAACAACATTTACCATGTTGAAATACTGCACATTTGAAACAAAAGAAAAATAATGTAATTATAGATTTATTTTAACTTAACAGGAAATTAAAGCACGAAGAGGAGTTGTACTTTCCCAACTACAAGAGCTTCAAGATGCTGTCGAGCCTGTGCTAAGACTTATGCAAAGAGATGATGTTATGAAAACTGTTGAAACAATGAGAGATCCAAAAACTCTAATTAACTTTTTAACAACTAATAAAGAATTTGAGGTAAATGTGGTAAAGTTTTATTCATGTAAAAGAGCTGTTAATGTACCTTCACAATAAATAAACATACTAATATCATAATTGCTATCAATATATTAACATTATTATGGTAGGAATGACTGCTTAATCAACTTTTTTTCTTATGTAAAAGTATTGAAAAATAATTAAAATGCCAGTCCAGTACTTAATCTTAGTGATTTAGTACTGGACTGGCTTTTTAAATGGCCATTCTAATTATTAATGTATAGAGATTTGATTCCAAAATGCTTGGCTCAGAATAAAAGTACTCTGAACCATTAGCCAATCTAGCTATCCAATCCAATTTAGCTATCATTCTCTGTATGGTGGCCCACAATACAATAATAAATTATAATATATAATAAATTTGAATTATAGTAACTGATATCTGTCATATATTATCTATAAATACAGTTAATTTGCTTTATTCCATTTGTTTCAGTTTAAAATTGAAATGATTGACAGTATGTATCAATTAGCCAAATACCGTTATGAATGTGGTAATTATGTTGAATCTGCATCATATCTCTACTTTTGTCAACTGGTCATGTCTCCTACAGACAAGGTAAGATAATAACCAACTTTTTAAACTTGATATAATTCCTTAGAAATTATATTAGTTATCAATTTTATATATAATATCAATTTTAAGATTTAATTTTCTGGTAGCAAATGTATCAAATTGACATAGAGAAATCAGTGTCATCTCTCCCCTCTTTGTTATATGTTTTCTAATTTTCAATTTCATAATATTGGGTTGTCACATAAGTTCGTTCGTATTTTGGTGTGCAGATATTGACGCCTATTGCACAGAAAATATTTAGGTGGAGGAAATATTTTTGTAACGTCACTTGTAATGTACACTTGTGGCTACATTTTAGTGTAAAATTTATTTAATTTTGCTACTTAGTTAGTGACCTCGTGTATAGTAAAATGGAAGAGCGAAATGCGCATTTTCGACATATTATGTTGTATTATTTTCCAAAAGGGAAAAATGCAACTCAATCAGCAAAAAAAATATGCAATGTCAATGTGTAAAGTGCTATGCCAGCTTCAGCAGCGAGCAGAGAATTCAGCCTTAATTGTCTGTGGTGGACGAAACTTCACATTTTACACTGCGTGAGATCGTAGATGTCGTGAATGTGTCGCATAGTACCATTCAAAGACACCTCTTTAAAAGCTATGTCAATTGTGCTGATTTGTGGGTTCCGCATGATTTGAATGAGCGCCAGCTAATACAACATATGCTTGTTTGTGATCAGCTCATTAAAAAGAACCATTTCTTCAGAATATGAATACTGGTGACTAAAAATAATGTTGTGCACCATAGATCTTGGTCTAAAAAAGATAGTGCTTCTCAGACATTCCCAAAGATTTTCACCAGAAGAAACTGATGTTGTGTATTTGATGGGATGTAAAGAGCATAGTCTGCTATGAGCTGCTACCGAATAAGAAGCTTGACAGTCTGAAGACAGCTCTTGCACAAAAACGGCTTGCATTGTTTAATAGACGACGAATATGTTTTCACCATAGTAATGTGCAACCACGTACATCTTTAACCACCGTACAGAAGTTATTAGGGTTTTCATGGGATATTATGCCTCACGCTCCATATAGCCCGGACATCACACCATCCGATTACCATTTATTCCTCTCACTACAAAATTATCTTAACTGAAAAAATCTCACACCTGTGGACGACATAAAAATTATTCTTGAGAGAATTTTCGAGGCAAAGACGAAGCTTTCTGGAGAGATGGCATTATTCAATTGTCTGTACGCTGGGCCAGACAGAGATACAAAATAATAGACAACATAGTTAATAATAAAAGCTTAAATTTTAGAATGTATTTTGCTTTGAATAAATGTTAAAAAACCGAACGAACTTATGTGACAATCGAATATAATGACTTACTTGACTTATGTTCCTATGTCCTCCATGTAGGGTAAAGGGCGTCCGCAGTACTGCGCTATCGCGTTCTATCTTGAGCTACGCGTTATATTTCATACCATCACGCCATTCCGATGCTACCCGCTTCTGCTATCACCGTACGTCGCAATGTTTGCTTAGGGCGCCCACGCTTCCTTTTACCTTGGAGGTTCCAATCTCGCGTTTGCCTAGGGATATAATTGGGCTCCTGGCGGAGAATGTGGCCGATCCAGCTCCGCATGATCTTCAAGCTGATGGGGATTTCGTTGCAGCGTCTCAACAGGTCTTCGTTAGTTATTTTTTCGGGCCAGTGAATGGCGAAAGTACTGCGGAGGCATCGGTTACGACCACTTGAATATCGCACGTGATTTTCTTAGTCACTTTCGTCTCATACCCGTAGAACAGGACGCTATATTAGATATACGCTCAAAATATTACGTATATAACGTGTGACCGGAATATCTTGAGCTTACGGAAACTGACACGGAGAGTCCGTGTCAGTTTCCATGACTGCCATATGGGTCACTGCTGTGCGAAGGTCGCTCTCGCTCTGGCGATCTAGAACCAATGTCCGCTTCAGTTATTCCAGTCTCTGACACTACACTTCCGAGGTATGTGAATTTGTGGACTTGTTTCACTACCTTCGTGTTTAGTCGCAACAGTTTTGGTTTCTCACCCCAGATCTCATTACTTTAGTTTTCCGAACGTTTATTTTAAGTCCGTTTATAATGTTTGTATTATAAAAATAGCATGAAAATATGTTTATACAAATTGTAAGATAACTGAAATTTTATTTATTTATTGGGTTTAATGCATCACATCTTTAAGGATCAAAAGATAGTTGTGTACTGAGCTTAAAAACAAATGTTGTACCTGAAACTGCTCAGATAATGGCCATGGGATGACAAAATTTCATCATTATTTAATATGAATTGCTTCCCATGACTTCATCAGATTGAAAGTTGTGTTTACTATTTTAAATAATGTCCTATATATTTTTGTCTGCCTAAAATTAGTTCAGTTGGTATTGATCTTTCAAAAATGGATCCTTTGGCAAAAAATGAAACATAAATTACGCTAGAATTGACATCATTTATAGACTTGTCCAAAGGATTTATATCAATTTACATAATTTTACTTTAAATCCTTAATTTCTCTATAAATAGATGGTTTGAACATATTAGTCTATACTTTTAATAAATTCAGTTTTCATATTTGATTACTTCTTTACAATTTATATCTAATAAAAACATTTGATGTTACTCATTTTTGTAACTAAAATGTCCGTGTTCAAAAGTAAAATAAGATTTTAGAAAATAAGCCAATCAAAACTAAGATTTAATTTTATTTAAAAATGGTTTTACATGATACAGCAGAATCATAATGTGGATGATAATGATTTCTGTGCGCATGAAGAGGTGCTATTGAGTGAAACCATTGACTACAAGTTTCACATTGATAAACTAGTATGGGTGTTGTTGCATTGTTTTCAGTATTTAGTATTTTCATCATAAAGTGTCCAACCTTATACCTTAAAAAATAAAGTATAATTAATTAATTATTAAAAAATGCTGCTATGATGTTAGTTATATTTACCTATGGTTATATAGTTGTTCATAATTTCTAAATTTTCTGTCACAAGCATTACACAGTAGGAGCTTTGGTAAAGCAAATTTATAATAAATTTTCAGCCAAGGACACAGCAACCAATGTTGTTCTGCACTTTTATATGATAGGAATCCCATTCTACATGCATTACATTCATAATTATTTATAATGTTATGAGTTTTTGAATGTCGAAGTAACCAAGGTATACTAGTAAATACCTTTTCACAGAATTCACATTGTAAAAGGGATGATGTTTTTATTTCTCGCACACAGTCTGTTTTGTCACCTCTACAACATATATTTGAGTGATCCAAAGCTAATTCCTGATGAGGCCATACTTGGAAACACTTGGTGCAAGTCCACACAACTTGCCATCTCTGTTGTGTCTCAGACAATATATGCTGCATTGAATAATGTCTTTTCAAGCCTGTTTCATACACAAAATGTTTTCCACATGTGTTACAAGGATAAGATCCCATTGATTTAGGGTGAATGATGTCCAGTATTTCCTTTTTCTTTGTGTAATTTAAGGTTTGGTTAAGTATGTGTATATTTTTCATTATTTGAGCATTATTTTCCTTGACTTTTTCTAAACTATATTCGAGAGAGCAAATGGAGTTAATTTTATTTGAGTTATTTCTATCCTTATTATGTTTATGTAATTGAGAAATAGGTGATACACTTTCATATTGTATATTTTCATTTAAGCTCTGGGTTTTTTCACCTGTATGAAATACTTCTATAGCATTAATTTTAGTTGTTAAGATGTTCCAGTTTGTGCCAAAGTTTGATATTTCTTTAGCACAAGAATCTAAATCAATGTAAGTTAAATCTTCACCTGAAACCATTTTTACTACTAAATGTGAATTTTCACAAATTTTCTTTTTTTCGTCTGCAACACCATCATACCAGTCACTAAACGTTGTTTCGGACGAATCATATTTCGTTGTTATATGTAATGTTTTAAAACTAATCCCCCTTTCAAATTTATGAACTACTAATTTTTCTGACATTCTTACAAAATGTCTGTATGACAATTTACTTTTTTAATTTTATAAAAGGTTGTGTAAAACAAGTAGTATTTTATAAGTTTTATTAGTCATATATTAAACGGAATACGAGTAGTAATATGTGATTCTGACATTGAAGAATCAAAATTAATAATATTAGTTATATATTGCTACATATTTATATACCTATTAGATAATAGTAAATAAAGATATACGTACAAAACTTGAATTGATCTTTTAAACAGTCAAAAAATCTAATTACACTATGTTCGTTGTTTGGTTTAAAAATGTTTTCTTGCGAAGCATAACCCTTTACAGTTTAGTACTCGTCGCGTATGCCAATTACAAGTGTACACCACATTTGCTGTTATGTAAATACTATATTAGAGATAAAATTATATTATTATTAGACCGCTTGCGTTACTGGGGTAGCTTTTACTTGCTATGTAACATTGCTTAAAAATGCCCTAAATTAAATGAAGATCCTATTAAATAAACTCCATAATAAATATTAGCAAACATTCCTGTTTAGGGTCTGACAAGAATTCAACCGGATTTTATTGACATAAGTAGAGGAACTGTATATTCATATCATACGTCAACAAATATAACACTTATATTTTTTTACTTTTCCAGAATTACCTCTCCGTTTTATGGGGAAAGCTAGCCAGTGAGATATTAGTGCAAAATTGGGATGGCGCACTTGATGATTTAACAAAGCTTCGCGAGTTTATTGATAACGGTGGCGCTGGCGCTACAGCTACTAATATGCAAGCACTGCAACAACGTACATGGCTTGTTCATTGGTCACTGTTTGTATTTTTCAATCACGTGAAGGGCCGTGACTTGATCATTGAAATGTTTCTCTACAAGCCCTTGTAAGTCTACAAAAAGTTACCTTGTTAATATTTCAGAAAATACAAATTAAATGTTGACACAACGTTATATTATACATTTCTTAAGAAGAAGCACGTTAACTTCGAATGCTTTTACTATAGATTATAATGTCTTTTATTTTGTTATATTATAATTAATGTTGTTAATCAGGTTACTTCACAAAATTCTAACACTACTCAATTTGAAATTATAGCTTAACCTTATATAACAATTATGTAGTAAACAAAATATAATAATAGAAAAATTATTATAATTTTTTTAGGTACCTAAATGCTATCCAGACTATGTGTCCTCATATTCTACGCTATTTGGCTACTGCTGTTATCATTAACAGGTCCCGTAGGAATGCTTTGAAAGACCTTGTAAAAGTCATACAGCAAGAAGCTTATACATACAGGTAATTACACTTTTAAAAAATTTCATCCTAACTACCATATTAGATCAAAATTTATTGAAAATCATTTATAAAACTTCAGGCTTGTTTATGAATATTATTTCAATATACGCCACTATTTTTTAAACGAATATTTATATTACATTTAATGAAAAGACAAATTTCGTACTAATATTTAAAAATAATATTGTTTCCTGTTTTGATCAAATTTTGTAGAGAAATAATGTGAGCAAAAAATGAATCTGTCATTAAGTCTCATCTCATCAAGTACCGAAATTATATGCAAAGGCAAAATCAGTGTTTAATAATACTATTATATTCCAGGGATCCTATTACAGAATTCATAGAGCATCTGTATGTAAACTTTGATTTTGAAGCAGCTCGTAGAAAATTAAATCAATGTCAGGCTGTGCTTCTCACAGATTTTTTCTTAATTGCATGTTTAGATGAATTTGTTGAAAATGCTCGATTGATGATATTTGAAACATTCTGCCGCATCCATCAAGTTATTAGTATTGGGTATGTTTTATTCCATTTTATGAAATATATTTATTACATTATTATTTTTATTAATAATAATAACTGACTTGAAAACTCGAATAAATCATTTCCTTAAAGAGTTCTATGCTGTGGTAGTTGTAGTTAAGTGTATATTAATGTTTAGTTAAATAGTCAAAAATAAAATCAATTAATTTATAAAAACTAATAAGAGTACTTTTTGATTGCAGAATGTTGGCCGAAAACTTGAATATGCAACCAGACGAGGCTGAATGCTGGATTGTAAACCTCATTCGTAATGCTCGCCTAGATGCTAAAATTGATTCTAAACTTGGTCATGTTGTAATGGGTGCTCAACCACTTTCTCCTTACCAACAACTTGTGGAGAGAATTGACTCATTAGCGGTGCGATCTGAAGCTCTAACTTCTTTAGTAGAAAGGAAACATAAAGCTCGAAACCAAGATGTAAGTTTTATACTGGATAGCTTTTTCAACAATTCAAGCATTATATTTATTTTAAGGTCTACATTTTAAAATGTATTAAACAATCCGATAGAAGGATTCAGTGCTCTAACACTTAGGAAGCTTCAGTAAGACTTCATAGCTCATACCTCAGTTTGAACATGAGTCATCAACTCAAAAACGCATCTTTTCTCAACTTAATTACGTTACCCAAATGTAGGCACTGATATTGTCTGCTTCATAAGCTTAAAGTTGCTTAGAAACTATGTTTGAAATCTCTGATGGGTAAAAAGAAGAAATCCACTAGAGAACCAAATTCCTTGACATATATCGCCTTTGTCGTAAAACCAACCCGTATTAAAGTAGACAAGTTATAGTGAAGTCAGCGTTTTAGCGAATTCAGTGTGGTACATTTCTCGCTCAGATGGGTGTATTATTATCTGCGTAGGACGAATGAAAAAACGATGCTTTAAGGCGAAGATCAGGCGTGGTAATATGCTTTACGAAAGTTTATGTCCAACATTGGACATCTCAAACTGATACTTCACACTGGGGTGTAATCCTATTTTGGACAAAATCTATTACAATAATTTGTTAACATTTAATTTACTAAAAAATCAGTTGAATAACTAAAACAAATTAACAAAAGTACCCGCAAATATTTGGCATTCATTTAGTAAATGAAATGTATAAGCATTATTTGTATTTCATATAATTATAGACGACCGATTGGCAGTGGCGGGGTCCTGTCATTGGTCGCGGGTTCGAACCCCGCATCGGAATAAATATATGTATGGATTTATAAATATTTATTCCGAGTCTGGTAATCCCCCCCAATTCGCATTTCCTTTCCTGCCATTTCCGTTCTTCTCTATACTTTCTCTTCCTCTCCGCCAATCCACGGTCTGCCGTGCCAATGGATGCGTGGCTAAGGGTGAGCTTAGTCGCAAGCGTGTCGACCGTCTCGGGATCGGGCTCCCCCGGGTACTATATAGTACAAAAAACCAAAACAAGGCCAAACAATAATAACTTTTACACAACAACACTATATACACGACCAACCATAACTCTTTTTTATTCACAAGTTGATATGTTGCAAAGTACTCCATATAAACAATTTAATAAAAATATTATTTAGTCTTTTAAAACATTTGTTTAAGAAAATTATTGTTAACATTGTAAAACTACTGAAATGAAATTAAGGATTTTGATACGTGTTTTATTTGATAGCTATATTGCTTAACCTCTTAGGCACGGCTAAATTTTGCACGGGACTGTTTCTCTGAACGGCAGATGTTAACGGTACAACAAGTATGAAACTTATGCGAAAATCATTATTTAATTTCAACGGTTAATGAGTGTGTTACTAGAGTGTGGCACTATTATGATGCATCTTTCAGGAAGATGACATCCACTAAAGCCACTAGTGGGCACATCGGTCAGAAAGAAGACATCCGTGAAAACCGCTATAGTGCCGCATCGTTCAGAGAGAGAACATTCGCGAAAGCCACCATAGTGGCGGATCGTGTCTAATCGTGTTTAAGTCAATATGGATATATTATATTTTAAAGATTTAATATATTTTTTGACAATTTTGATTAATGGAGTCAGGCGTTACTTTGCGGAAATCAATTACTATGTGGACAGTCAAAATTTTTTACGACAACAAACAAAAAAAGAAAAATAATTATCTGTGTTTTTTACTGGAAAAAATTAATTTACGGGGAACTTAAACTAAATCTTACCGAAATAACGACCGTCAGCAACTTTTCACTTCCCAACCACTATCTACAACACCAAACACACCTTGGTTGGGAAGTGGAAAGTTGCTAACGGCCGTTTTTTGGTAAGATTTAGTTTGAGTTCCCCATAAATCCACTTCTTCCAGTAAAAAACACACATTATTACTTTTGTTTGCTTTTTGCGGATCTTAGTTAAGTAAAAAAAATTCTGCTTGTCTACATGATCATATTGAATAAAATTACA
Organism: Baronia brevicornis; assembly: GCA_031353405.1. Lineage (NCBI taxonomy): Eukaryota > Metazoa > Arthropoda > Insecta > Lepidoptera > Papilionidae > Baronia > Baronia brevicornis. The sequence goes on from JASFAT010001654.1 coordinate 147,419, forward strand.
TAAGATCCAAATAAAAACACTTATTAAGACTATTTATCTTTACAGAAACAAAATGTTTTTTTATAAATATCTAATGTTATTTGCAGATTCGCTGGGGAGCACAAGAATTTTGAAATGACTTCATTCAACAACAAAGAATTTGAATATTTTCATTGTGTAAATTATTCTTTTAATTAAACACCTTATTTAGAATTATATGGTTTTATTGGGAGAAGCTAATATTTTTTAGATCATTCATTTTCTATTCTACAGGTTTGATAGTAATAAATCTTGACAAAATAAAAGCTACTAATATTGTTGATAACACAAAAATAACAACAAACATATAGAATGAATCTTCTGAGAATACATCAGTAAAGGCAGGTATTTGATTATATATCTCCTCAATGACCTGCAGATTTCCTTTGTTTGAGCGTGCCATATCCACTCACTTTTTCTTACTTTTCTTTTTTTCTAATTTAGTTTGTAATGTTGAAGTTACTTGTTCTGCTGGTGCTAATGAAGATATGTGTTTATTTAATAATTGTAAAAGCTCCAAGCAGGTTAAATTCCCACTTTTTAATGTCACGTTTTTTAATTTTGCAGATTCTGAAATTTCAACCACATAATTTATTACAATTTATAACAATCATATGAGTAATGTTCAAATCATAACAATTTACTAATGAAGTTTTGACATTATTGTTATAGCTTAATGTACATACAGTAGTAGTGGTATGTAAATTATAATAAAAGACATTGTTGATAATCAAATCCCTTTACCACCAACTGGAATAATCTACAACCTTTTTGTCACACAACTTTAAGTGGAATTCCTTTTTTGTGGAGTCTAAAAGTGTGTGCTGCATAAAGGGAAACCTCGCGCCAAGACCGAAAAGTAGCAGAGGAACCCACTCAATATATGGATGCTCTTTAATTTTGAAAACAGATATGCCTATACCCTTGTTTAATACAGCACTGATTGTACTACTTTCTCCAAATAAATAATAATAATCACAATATAATGGGTCCTCATAATGATATTGTAAACAATAATCTATTTTTTTTTTTATATATTCATTTTCCTTTTTCCTGCTGGGGTTGGCAGAAATAACACAGAGCTCCATCCGCTACCATTCATCGCAGCGAAACGGCTCTCCATTGGTCGCTTCTCGCCCTCGTGAGAATCGGGACGTGACGGGTGGCGAACCATGTCGCCGTCATTTTTCAACAAATTAGGTATATTAAATTTGTCGTGGTGAATCCCACGAGCCGCAAGGGAGGATGAAGGTCAGCCCCAGCAGAGCCCTGCATGCTGGGGTAAGGCACCATAGGATCTGAGGGAGCCCGATCCTGGGACGGTCGGCAAGTTTGCGACTAAGCTCGCCCTTAGCCATGCGTCCTTTGGCACGGCAGACCGTGGATTGACGGAGAGGAAGGGAAAGGATAGAGAAGAAAGGAAAGGGCAGGAACGGAAACGCGGATTGGGGGGTTCCCAGACTCGGAATATATATATATATATATATATATATATATATATATATATATATATATATATATATATATTATTCCGATGCGGAAATCGAAACCGCGATCATTGACTCCGTGGGCGGAGGGCCCCTCCACTGAGCCAATGGGTTGTCTAATTATTATAATTATATGAAACTATAAATTAAATTATGATAAAAGTAGTAATAATTTTATTATCTGTCAAATGTTTGATAGCTAGAAGGTCCATCAATTAATCCATTTGTAAGAGGTACATTATTAGCCTTTTAAATGACAGATATTGAAGTAGAAAATTATGTTCACAGTAATAAATGAAAAAAACTAAATAAAAGGCTGAAATGTCATCAATAAAACAAACAAAAAATCCATCCATGTGCCATGAAGAAAATTAAAATAATTTTTTTTACAAAAATTTAAATGTCAACATGTTGGAATGTTCTTATCACTCAAACCTTTTAGTTTTGCTAAAATAAAGAGTTTTGAAGAAAATGGCTCAATACTTTCAAATCAAGGAGATACAAAGCAGGTTCTTATTATATTAGGTTCTTTGAGGATAGTCTATTTATTCTAAGTAAAAAGAATTTTTACTTAATTAAAAATATAGTCTTACCAGCGATAGAAGGTATAAGTGATATATTTATTGTAGGTTCACTACGATCACAAACTATCTCGGTTTTAAGAGAACAGTTAGGATTTGTTAGGTTTATCCTTGGTGAACTTATATAATGTAGAAAGTTTCTGAAAATAATAAGGTTTATTTTAAGACAGTTTAAATAAATAATGCTAATTTAATATTTTAATTTAAAAACTAAAATATTTTAATTATCTTTAAGAAATATTTTTCTTAATAATTCATAACAATATTTAAAAAATAATTCAGAATATATATTAAAGTAAAAATGTTAATTAAAATTGTGTTACATCCCTTAAGACATACTACCCAGAGTAGTACCTCTTTGCCCCCAACATTTACGTCAAAAAATTTTGCTCTAGCAACATAAGAAATTATATTAAATTTTTCACACTGTCAAGAATCATGCTTTGAGAACCATTTTAGAATAGAGATTCTAAAGATGTTCTAATAAAAGCAATGTTCTCATTCTAAACTTAGGCTGAAATATAGCTAGGTGTATTTAATATAGTATAACAAATTTTTCATGTCATTTACAAATATCAGAAAAATTTATAGATCATAAACACACATCTAACCATTGATATTCATTCTCCCCAGTTGTAATTTTTTTTAAATTAACTTTATCACATTCACAACAACCATTAAGTCTTAGTAAGATGTAAAGGTTATTAAGTCAAACTTAACAGTTGTCTTCTGTAGAGTCTACTATACCTGATGATGCCTCATGTTGAGGTGAAACATGTGGTGTATGCAAGGTGGAAAAGTGCTAGTGTGTGTTTGGTGTCGTTGTTAGTAGTTAGGAGGTGGAGAGTTGCTGACGGCCATTTTTTCAGTAAAAAACAGATTAATATTTTACTTGTTTTGTTTGCTTGTCACTGATCTTAGCTAAGTAAAAGTTCAGATTGTCTACATAGTAATGGATTTAGAACGCAAAGTAACACCTGACTCAATTAATCAACTTATATGGTGCATAGCATCATAATTATACCTATTGGTATTTGAAACGATAAATATTTTTGTTGTCCGATAATAAAACAAATAAATAAGAAGATGAATTATATAACGAGATACTATGCTGTTATTTCTAAACAAGTAATCTTGTGCGGTCACTAGCACAATTCTCAAGAGTAAAAGAACTAGATTCATCAATTCCCATTCCATTGGAAATATAATATAAGGGTTAAGGGGTTATCAATGAACAATATTATAAACACTTACAAATATTTACGATATTTATATACCTATCTAATGTTTTTAAAAAATAATTGAATAAAATACATCTAATCACATATCACAAAAATACCTGGTATGAGTGACATTGTCACTGAATGGATCGAACTTTACAGTGATTCTTTTAGCTGCTTTGAGATTTACAGCTTTTAACTGTTTTCCGATTGCCGAAACAACACCCCCAGATCTTCGAACAGTACCGCTATATGGGATAGACATATCAATTTCTATCCCGGCCCGAATTCGAGCAGAAAAAAGGAAATACAGAGTATATACGTAACTCTGTCGACTTGTCTACGGTCCACGTCATAGACCTCTAGAGTTAATTAATAGCTCTATATTTTGTTTATTATTTGCATACTAGAGTAATAAACCAAGATTAACCTTTTCAAGGAAATTGGCACATATGTGAACGTTTGGTTCCTTTTTTTATTATTTCAAGAGAAATTAAGTAAAATTTTATCGAAGATTTCCACAAAAAAAAACAAATTCGTTAAATACAACCGTACTAATAACTGAATATTTTATTTTAATTATGATGTGAAAACATTACAACGATAACTTTTTATGCGTAAACTGTTTGCATTCATCTAAAAATTATCATTATTATTTGCCAAATAAAATATCAGGTAAGTAAAATACAATCCCTTTCAATCATTGTATAAGTTTAAAAATCGTGTACAGTTATCGTTTCCAGTAGTATTCCTTGTCAAAATCGTTTCAAGTGACATTTCATTCACCATCGTGTATATGTTTGTAAATCTATTATAAACGATAAATTGTATTTCTAAGGAATTCAATTTAATATCCAGATTACAATTAGGGTAAAAAGAGTATGCAATAACGAGTAAATTATTGCAGAAAAACCAAAATAATGTTATCTCAGATTTTGAAGAATTAGAAGTATTACAAAATATGACAATTAAGCCCTAGGATACAAATAGACCTTTTATGAATGACGAAGACTATTCCGACTCTGATGCAAGTATTTATTTTAAGCAGGAACAAATAACACTACTTTTAACACTCTTGATTGCGACGAGGACACTAGAGATATACATCAATGACACCGCACCATCGTCTAGCGGCGTGACGAGCGCCTAAAACAAGATGAAGTAACTTAAAAGAAACTTAAGGCGGTGGTGCCCTAGCTTTGTTTAAACTGGAAACGATTTTTCACATAAAATCCAAATGGTGTGCTCCGTGATCATCTTGTAAGAGGTAGTATATTCTGTAGCAGGTAGCTACAATCTCGTAAGAAACAACTCTCATCTCCAGTCACTAAATGAGCTAATGTTTTTTACAATGTGGATGTAGGAGAAAAGTCTGATAGATTGATACATGTGCCGCCCTGGTAGTGTCAGTGAACATATGGGGGATAAAACAAACAATAACTTTTCCGAAGCCAAAAACATGGAAATAGATTTCGATAGAAGTGTGGCTAACTATAAACAGTCAATTAACATGTGGTTGCATTCGTTTGCACTTTCAGCTGATAGCGCAGGGCATCGTCGTTGAGCTTACTAGGTCGGTCGCTGTGGTCCCAATCTTCAAGATGGGTGTGCGTTTATACCAAAGGCTTACTGTTACGTGATTAATGGGGCCTGGATAAAATACTGAGTCGATTTTTTCAAGAGCTTGACGTGCATTAGTCTTTAGTTTAATTTCTAAACTACGAACGCTTATATACCCGTTAGGTGCCAGGCTTCATATCGTTATACAACACTGTAATGGGATATTGAGATATCTATTTGGTTGTTGGCATAATAGTTATACTGAATTGCGATTAAGAACATAACTCATGTCCATTTTACATTTTGATATTTGGCAACACTGGCCAATAATGTCAAAAGGCAACAACAGACGTCAAAGTGCAACATAAAATTGCAGCTAAGCCACATCTATTTAAGCACATTGCCAAAATTTCAAAACGGAGACTAATAGATTACTTAACTTTACACTTCAGTACATTTAAGTGTATATCAAAATGTACCCCGTTGGCCAACGTAAGTATAGTATCCTAAATTATAACAACCGCAAATTATGAAGGCATGTTCATCCTTTGTTTGATGCCCTTAATAATTGTATCTGTCAGCAAAAAATATTTGTGAAGAATTTGTATCAAATTGGTATAGTTTTGAGCTACATGTGTAAATTTATGTGAAGTTAATGAAGTGTTTTATGATATAGCTCCAACGGGGGAGACGAGTGCTGGAACAGTAAGCACATCGGGTGTTGTGAGCACAGCAGCAGGCGCAAGTGGAGCGGCAGCGGGTGCTCCTAGTATTGCGCCAACAACTGGAGCCCCACCAGCTGTGGTTGCAGGTGGTACAGGTCCAATGGCGCTTGTGCCTCCAGCTGCAGCACCTCCTCCTGATTTACCAGTATTGACGTGCCCGCGACGGCCTAACCTTGGTCATGAAGGCCGACCAATTATGCTTAGAGCAAATCATTTCCAAATATCTATGCCAAGAGGTTTCGTGCATCATTATGATGTTAATATACAGCCTGATAAATGTCCAAGAAAGGTGTGTTGATCTATATTATTTTGTTTTGTAGTTGATGATGATTTACTATTGTTATTTAATTTATTTCAGTTTTAATTGTTATTAAATATAAGTCCAAGTATATTTACCTATTTTACAGGTCAATAGAGAAATTGTGGAAACAATGGTTCATTGTTATAATAAAATATTTGGTGCACTGAAACCTGTCTTTGATGGAAGAAGCAATTTATACACAAGGGACCCTTTACCCATTGGGAATGATAGAGTAGAATTAGAAGTAATACTTCCAGGAGAAGGAAAAGACAGAGTTTTTCGTGTAACTATAAAATGGGTTGCTCAGGTACTTATATACACTATAATTATCTATCTAACTTAATTTTATTTTTTGTAAAAATAAGGATTCTATTTATAACAAATATATGCATAAAAATTGTATGAGAAACAAACCTTTAAATCAATTTATATTTTAAAAATCTATCTATCTAGGAGGAATGACAAATTTTTATAAAACTTAATTGTATTCTCTGATTTTTAGACTTAAATACATTTTTTTGATTTTAAATACAAATGCATTTTTCAGGTGTCACTTTTTGCCTTAGAGGAAGCTTTAGAAGGTCGTACAAGACAAATTCCATATGATGCTATCTTAGCATTGGATGTAGTTATGAGACATTTACCCTCTATGATGTACACACCTGTTGGCCGTTCATTTTTTTCTTCACCTGAAGGATACTATCATCCGTTAGGTGGGGGGAGAGAAGTTTGGTTTGGGTTTCATCAGTCTGTGAGACCAAGTCAATGGAAAATGATGCTTAATATTGATGGTATGTAAATATTTGAAAAATATGTACTAAATTGCAATTAATTACTGAGGTAAAATTAAATTTTGTTGCATTAATAATTTAGTAAAATTTATGACTGTAGTAAACCCTTAAAGGTGAACTCATTTTTGATCTCACATGTATGTATGTGAGGAATAAGCAAGTTTAAATTAGTATTGATGAAGTCTTTTAATTGTACTGTTTTTAACACAAATATAAATGCTTTGTAGGTTGTGCAGATTGAATATTGCATTACTTAATGAGAAAAAGTGAAACGGAATGTATTTTGTAGGTTAATTTATCAATATAAGAATATACATATATATGTATATGTATATGTATATGTATATGTATATGTATATGTATATGTATATGTATATGTATATGTATATGTATATGTATATGTATATGTATATGTATATGTATATGTATATGTATATGTATATGTATATGTATATGTATATGTATATGTATATGTATATGTATATGTATATGTATATGTATATGTATATGTATATGTATATGTATATATATATATATATATATATATATATATATATATATATATATATATATAGGCAAATAAATAGTAATATTTACCTTACTTAACTCTCCTCCAGAGATAAATATTGACTTAAAATTACTATACTTTTTTTCTATTCATTTATTTCCATAGATATAACACAAAGGAAATTTCTTATGCTATTTAAAAATATTTTTGTTTACATCAATATTTTAAATATTTTCAGTTTCTGCAACTGCCTTTTACAAAGCTCAGCCAGTTATAGAATTTATGTGTGAAGTATTAGATATAAGGGATATTAATGACCAAAGAAAGCCACTGACGGATTCTCAACGGGTTAAGTTTACAAAAGAAATAAAAGGCCTTAAGATTGAAATTACTCACTGTGGAACAATGAAAAGAAAATATAGAGTATGCAATGTGACACGTAGGCCAGCTCAAATGCAATCGTAAGTAATGAAAATAATTTTGTATATGTTTTTTCAAACAAAATTTATTTAATACTTCAATATTAATTGATACACCTTATAATAATCAGGCAAATGTATTCAATTTCAGATTTCCACTGCAATTAGATAATGGACAGACTGTGGAATGTACAGTAGCTAAATACTTTTTGGATAAGTATAAAATGAAACTTAGATATCCTCATTTACCATGTCTCCAAGTGGGTCAGGAGCACAAGCACACATATTTACCATTAGAAGTATGTAATATAGTACCAGGTCAGAGATGTATTAAAAAACTGACTGACATGCAAACATCTACTATGATAAAAGCCACAGCACGATCTGCTCCTGATAGGTATGTTAGAGTTTATACATTGGAATATAATAATAATAATAGCCTTTATTCAGAATTCTTTTTAATTTTTTTTACAAATGCCCTTTATGGGCAGAGGCTTCCTCCAGTCTTTTCTAGTCTTCTTTACAATTTGCTAACCTTGTCCAAGTGGCAATTTGCTAATTCCTTTACAATTTGCTAACCTTGTCCAAGAGAATTCTTCATCCTCCCATCGCCTAAACTGCCTCTATATTTTATATGTATTTGGAATCATTTTATTGTATGTAATATGAAATTATTATTTAATCAATCAATGCCATCATAACAATCCACTGTCAATTCCAAAGCCTTTGTCACAAATGAACAGCCATAATGCCCAGTCTCATCTCGCATAGTCACCTCTTACGACATCTATATGGGAAGGAGAAAAGGTGGTTTTATTTTATGTCAGAAAACATACATCATACCATTACCAATATATAAAAATATAATTAGTAGTCTAGTAAAAATTCGAACCGAATCAATAAAATCGTCATATATTTCACCAGTAAGCCTAACACCAAAAACGAAAAACAATTCCACTTTGAATTCAGTTCTAAAAATAAAAACAAAAGGCTCTAAACTTTGTTAAGGAAGATCCTTTTCATCCTCCTCTTTCTTTTGAAATATATGAGTGTAAGAACTTAACTCATATTTCGAGTTTGGGTTTTATCACGAGGTTATGACTGTATAAATGAACTGTATTGAATTTAATCGTAATCAGGCCTTTTTGTCATTTCTTTTTTAGGGGCACGCTAATTCTCAAAAGTTGTAAGTCCATAACTTTTTATATATCGAAAATGTCAAATGTTTTTGTACTGTGGTCTATTAATATATTATTGTATAGGCGACAAATGCGTACCATGGGATTATAATGTGATATATTATTTGGGTAAGATTTTAAACACTTTGTGGATTGTGTGATCTGAATGCAGGTGTTAAAATTTAAAAGAGAGAGGTTTTGGAGAGTCATATGCGAGTAGATTATTAATTTAGTTTCATTCTATTGCAATTTATTAAGGATATTTTCATTATATCAGGGAACGAGAGATCAACAATTTGGTGCGCCGAGCCAACTTCAACACAGATCTGTATGTGAAGGAATTTGGGTTAACAATATCAAACAATATGATGGAGGTGCGTGGACGCGTTCTTCCACCTCCCAAACTTCAATACGGAGGCAGAGTCTCATCACTTGGTGGACAAGTACGTAAAGTTGATAAAAAATATTCAAAAGAAAAACTAAATTTTTAAAAAAAGTACATTTTAGACTTTTCCCGCCAAATTACATTAGTGATATTGTGTTTATATCTTATATCATAGTTCGATTAAGGCGTATAAGTGAAGTAATATTAAATAAATGCGTGTATCTGATTTTGACTGAAAAAGTCCATAGAAGGTTTTGGTAGAATAGCCACCATTTTATCAAGACGTGACAAGCTAACTAGAACATTCCATGATATTTGATATTATTATATTTTCCTTGACACGGCATTTGAAATCAATGATATATAAAAAAAACAAATTAACAATTTAAAAAATTGGATATGATTTTATTATAAATAAAGTTGTATTAATGCATTTTCTAGGTATGTTTCCAGCTCATTGTTTTACTTTTATTAAATTTCAGCAAGCATTGCCTAATCAGGGCGTATGGGATATGCGTGGCAAACAGTTCTTTATGGGAGTCGAAATCCGTGTATGGGCTATCGCATGTTTTGCTCCGCAAAGAACTGTCAGGGAAGATGCATTAAAGTAAGTAACTGTGTAAACATTTTTATTGCATGTAATTTTTTTGAATAATGCATATTATTGAAAAAAATATGATTATGCATATTATTGAAAAAGCGAAAACGAAGTAAACTAAAATTAAAACTGCCAAAAACTTAAGTTTTGGGAAAAATTGTCTGATTTAACGCTGTACAAAATTTTCTATTGGTCGTAGAGCTCAGACAATTCGACGTAGTATTTTTTTCTGATCCGAATTTTTTTTTTACATCTGTGTCATTTACATTGTTTTCGTTATTTGCGTCGATAGAGTCATTTATTTTTTAACAATAATTTGCATCATTTATGAAACAACTGAGAAGATTAATTTGAGTGAGCTAAACAATAAATATAATAATGCTTATATGCTTTGAGCACGTTTGTATAGCAATATGGTTTCGGCAACCGCGATATTATACCATAACTCCCGATATATTATTTATTTTGAGATAAATGAGAAGTGATGTAACAATAGTGAACAAGGCAAAGTTTCGCAAACTGCGACTTTTGTAACACCATGTATCTAGATGCCCATATATAAGCGGCAATAACCCAATTGGTCAGGGGTTGCGCTTTCGGGGTGGGTCGTGGGTTTTATTTTAATTATCCCATGCCGTTTATATGGCGGCATTGATCCGTTAAGGGTAATAGATCTTCAAAGTTCTAAAAGATAGAATGTTTTTCTTGCAGAAATTTCACTCAGCAGCTACAAAAAATCTCAAATGACGCGGGCATGCCCATAATTGGGCAGCCGTGTTTCTGCAAGTACGCAACTGGACCGGACCAGGTTGAGCCAATGTTTAAATACCTCAAATCAACATTTGTGCAGCTTCAGTTAGTTGTTGTTGTGTTGCCAGGAAAAACACCCGTTTATGGTTAGCGATTTTATTACTTATACAATGCATATTACTTATGAATTCGATCTATGTGAGAAGTTTATGGCCGTCCGCTGATTTAAGCGAAATTCACGTGCTGTTTCTCACAAATAAAATAATATCGCTACTACAGTATGCCAACCGTACTGATATGGTGAAACGGGATCTTTACGGGGCCTCCGCTACTAATAATAGAACTCTTCCAAATGATATTAATTTATTTTTCTATCCACTGTGCGATATTATACGAGATGTTATACGAGAGTAGTCAATCTAATCAAAATTCATGCAAAAAAGAACAATTTTCTTCTTTCTGTTTTGTTTTTGTGTTATTTGTTTGTTAAATGTTAAAACTACGAATATTCAAAAAAATAATAATAAAAAAGGTTTTATTATATTTAAATAAAAAGTTTTATAGTGATACATATATCAATGTATACACTACGTTGAGAGGACAGTCTGCGTCACGTGACCTATATGACGGGACCTCAACATAGCGCACGCTCATTACAAACTTTTTGTCACAGCGCATATAAATCTCACTGCTGGGCACGGAGGCCTCCCCATTTCTGGAGAAATGGAAGCTAACATACCACGCTTGTCCCAGGCGGATTGTCTAGGCACCTATAATCGGACTAAATACCTGTAGGCCTTACATATATGTATCTATCCCATAGCCAAAATGGAATCCATCAATGCAACCATCGACTCCAAAAAAGCGGTAACTTGCCGCTCTTAATTATGTTGTCATTACAAACGTTTTTTTACTTTTGAATTATTAAAATTACACTTATTCCTGTGTAAACATAATTTATCAGTATCAGCCCACGGCAGTCCACTGCTGGAACACAGCCCATTGCCACTTCAGTCTGCTAACTTGAGGAGCTATTATAATAGTGACTCTAGTTTTCTGGTGAATTTCTTCATTCCGAATTCCTATATCCCTCTCAAAATGTTTATACTTATAATAAATAAAATAAAATTGCGATAACGTGTTCGTTCATTTTTCAGCTGAAGTCAAGCGGGTTGGCGACACGGTGCTGGGCATGGCGACGCAGTGTGTGCAAGCTAAAAATGTAAACAAGACCTCGCCCCAAACACTTAGCAATCTCTGTTTAAAAATTAACGTGAAACTTGGAGGAATCAACTCAATTTTAGTTCCATCATTGCGACCAAAGGTAAATAATATTTTCTCTAGACCAATCGTGATTATGGTAAAATATTATCGACATCTAAGTAACCATTATGAAATTTATGGTCACGAGTTTTCATGTATAATGCAAAAATGCACAAAAAGCCAACCAGTTTCATCCATATGTCGGACTCCTAATCGGAGTGCCAACTGCAAAATTTGGCAAGCTGCAAAAACCTGTGATGACGCCGTGATATTTCTTTTCGTAGCAGTTATACCGCCATGTTGTTGATAAATATTCATTTATTTAAAAACCCCCAATACATTTGAAATATATTGGGGGTCATTATTACAAAAAACAAATAAATGCTCAACTTTTAAGGTGCCACAAGATATATTAAGGATATTGCAACAATATTTTAGTATTATTTTATTGAGTAATTCTAAATACACTCAACGAAAAAATACTAACATATGATGATGATATCATCTCAAGTCATTTATTTAAACGTTACGGTTGCACTGCAGTGTGCATAAGGGGTTGACAGTTCAGACAAAATTGTCGCGCCACTTACATTAAAGCTGTCAGCGGTGTTGTAGTAAGATGGTTAGCTAGATTGTTGAGATCTTAGTAAAATGTGGGGGAAAATGAGGGAATTGGGAACTGTGAGTAATTGGCAACAACTAGATAAGTAATACTTCCCCCAACATTATACTATCCCGCACCTACTCAAGGGAAGCATCTGACATCCTTTAGTGGGTATGCAACAGTGAGAGAGAAAAACCGCACGCGTATTGTCACGGTAAGTCAATTTTGCGCACAAAAACCCACTATACATATACCTACAACTCATCACCGCGGTTTACAGAAATACTTGATTTAAGTTTGTGTATGCCATTTCTTATATAATAACTGTCCATAAGATAGTAATATATTTTCGCAAATTAACGCCTGCCTCTATTAATCATCTTCAATTGCATAGGTGTTTAACGAGCCGGTGATCTTCCTCGGCGTTGATGTAACGCACCCGCCGGCCGGCGACAACAAGAAGCCGTCCATCGCGGCCGTAGTGGGTTCGATGGATGCGCACCCCTCGCGGTACGCCGCAACAGTGCGCGTGCAACAACACAGGTATCCAGTCCCCACTTGTACTTTATTAACTGGTTTTTTATAACGAATGAATGAATGTAGCCTTTTATTCAGATCGACTTACATATCTAATTACATACATACACACATTCCGTCACGCCTGTTTCCTATAGGGGTAGGCAGAGGCGACAGATCTCCGTCTACTACGATCTCGGCATACTTTCCTTGTTTCCTCCATCCTTATCACCAAGCAAGCTCGCCGGTTAAGGGTACTCTTAAACTGACCTTTCCTAAAAACTTCGGCAATTTGGTCAAGTTATGTTTTTCTTGCTTTTCCTCTATCGTCGGTGTTTTGCCAGTCGTCTTTCATCCATTTTCTCTATGTGCCATCCACAAACCATCTAAGCATCCCCTTTTCAACTTTTGTCACGACACCTTCTTTTAGTCCATATATACTTCTTAATGTTCTCATTTCCTCCGCATTCAGTCTGCTTTCATGACTCATCTCTCAAACCCAACTTTCAGTACCGTACATCAAAGTCAGAACAAGCACTCGCCTATGAACCGCCAGTTAAGCCATTTTCTGGTTTTTTATAGAGGAATGCAGAGCTCCATTAATCTGATCATATCTAATTACAAACTCTAAACTTATTATGTAGTGTAAAATAAACTTAAACTAATCTAATCTAATATTTGTTGTTTATTAGTTTTCTGCAGTTTTGTTTGCAGTCGGCAAAGGCTTCTTCTTTTTTCCACTCAATTCTTTCATGAGTCACCCTGTTCCATGTCACTCCTGTCATTGTCTGATACTTCATTATTTAGTTTCTTTAGCATGCGACGTATCAGCGGGGAAAGATCCCCAAATGTTATTATAAAACTTAGTCTTTAAAATATATTTATGTATTATTTTTATTATATATGTTCTACAAGTTTATGCGATTATCCCAATATCCCTTTTACTTGTTTTATTGATGAAGTAAAGACACAATACAAATTACAAATTAATGCTCAAAAATCTTTCTTTTTTGGTGTAAGAGGTAGGCAAACGAGCAAACAAATCACCTTATGGTATGCAAATGCCGCCTATAGACAACTGAAACGTCCAGAACCTGTGCAATTGCATTACCAACTTTCAGGTAAGATGTGATAAATGAGAGAGGTAAATAAATAAAGAATTCTCTCGCTCCGAATAATCACCAAACGAAGTTTTCTGTAAAAGTGTAGTACTTTCCCAGAAAGTAACAGTTTTAAATTATCAATCTTAAATTATAAACTATTGTCTTTACCAAAATGAATTCAATAACTACCGATCGATACTACATATTATCTAATATAACTTTATACATATTAATAATAAATTTCATTATTTTCCACTTAAATTATAGTAAGCTCGAGGGAAACAAATATGTGACATCAATGAATGCAAATATAAGAATACATAATGTAATAAATAGTACATAATGTAATAAAAGCGACTAATGGATGTTTCGCTGCGATGAATGGTAGCGGATGGAGCTCTGTGGTCTCTGCCAACCCCTGCGGGTGATAGGCGTGAATATATAACAAAAAAATGTAATATTCCACGTCAACAAAGTTTAAATACATATGAGATAAGATCTCATCTAAAACAAAGTTGGCCACTTTTACACTTGGCTCAGTTATTAACGCAGTATATCTGTAATTATAATTATAACTTTATTAACTCGGTTCAACCCAAAACTTGAATAAACAAACATTGATTTTCGCATCTGAAATCCGAATTTTCATGAGATCGATAAGGATAATAATGTATTGAACTATATCATCCTTTAAAGCCTTTTAATATTGGTGAAAACATATGTTTATTTATAAATAACCCTTTTGTATTGATAATATGTTGGTTACGACGCTGAGTATCTTATTCGTTTTCCACCCTGCATAGAAAACATTCATTTATTAGATTTTATATTGTGTAATACTTATTTGAAAATTATTATCTTAAAAAGTTCATTTTATGGCAACGTTACCAAGATAAACCTGTCTGTGTGAACATTCATTACTAAAATGGTGGCGTTGATTTCTTTTGATCAGTTGGCATGGTTGCTCGTTTGCCGTACTATCGTATAAAAAAATAATAGGAACAGAAATAGGTATTTACGTATGTTTTAAACTATACCTTAGCCAAATTTCGAAAATAATGCTTAATAAAAAAGCGTTGTCTAGCAACCGACGACCTGCATATATTGACAACCTTTTTCTGTCTCACAACTTTTTATTTATCTTAAATCTCTGTTTGATTTTCAAATAAAGGAATACAACAAAAACTGCTATTAAAGAATAATACAAGCCGTACTCGTAAGCAGGCACAGAGACATTTAGTAACAGACGCACACGGGACGCGTTTCGTTATGACATTTGTTTTTATTTTTAATATTTGATCGAACACTATTAATTTATTTTCATTAAACATTAAATAAAATTGTTTATAACCATTTCGTATTAATTAAAACACAAAACTTTGAATCAAGAAGTTACACAGCTTAAATTAAATTCAAAATTGTAGCTCTACGTAATGAAATGAAATGTGTATTTTTCAAATAAAATACCACAAACAACGCAACTTATAAGATAAGCGAGTGTTTATAAGAACGATTATTAATCATATTTAGGAAGACAGTTTAGATTAGACTATTTTAGAATAGCAAATATGTTTTTCTTACCTGAATTTAAGAGTATCGATTTTGAAAGAACCAATTTGATTATAAATTTTCGTAATAAAACATAATTTAACCGTTATAATAAAAATATTTTAACCGTTGTGTGAATGATTCGTGTGAAATGAGTTGTAATAATAATTGTTATTGAATATTTACTATGTAATCTGTAATACTACGTGTATAGTCAATAATTCAGGATTTGTAGTACATGAGATGTGGTAACCCTAAAACGGTTTGTTTACATTTATTATTTTCAAAATTTGGCTTAGGTATAGGCGGAAATTATCTACTTGTTACATTGTGCTATTATTTCAAATATTATTTATGAACCCAGCCTTTGATTATCCGCCAGTTCAGCGTTGATTAAGGGAAGGCCATTCATTTTTACGTTTCGTCCACAGATTCAAAAATACAAAAGCAAACAATAAGCTATTATAGGTGCCTTTAGAAATACAGAAAATTACCAATTTGGTACACTCCCCTGCACACGTGAGACTGTAACTATCTTAAATATGTTATAGTCAAAATGCGGGAGAAAATGTTTAATGTATGTTTTCTATGCATAGACCGAGAGATCAGTATCAATTTTTCAGATTTACAATCTTTTGGATTTGGGAAGTAGATATTTAGATGTCCGTGCTTATCTTAATGATATATGACGATGATATATGACGCATTAATTATATAATACATTATATATTATTATCGGTGATCGGAGTTGGTATATTGATGTTACAAACTTGCAATATGCTGTCAGAACGTCGACTTTCCCTTTTTCAAAAATATCGAATTAGATAATTATTATTAAAATTGTCCTATTAGCAAATAAATCATTCTATTCTATTCTACTTACGATTTAGGCCATACTTCGTTAATATTTAAATGTAGTAATAGTAAAACCTTATTAAATTTATAGTTTTATTTAAAGTCTAAAATGAATTTTCTTATTCAATTGAATTAAATGTTATTATTAAAAAAGTTAAAAAAATTATACTATTCCGTCATTTATTTGTAGTTCTGGAAACATTTCTATATTAACATATACGTTAAGATCATTGACCCTAAATCAATATACCAACTCCGATCACTGATTATTATATTATACATAGACATATTGAACAATAATTTTCTTTAAAAAATATTAGAGCCTAAAGTGAAGTATATTTTATAATCTAATAAAAAATAAGTATAGTAACTTTATTTGTAAAACACGGACAAGGTAATGATAATTCGATACATTTTAGATTCTCATAAATAGTGTTAGCCTAGCGTTTAAATCTTTAAATATTGTTTATTTATTTATTTTTTCTTGTTTATTTCTTTTTATTTGTTTATTTTTTCGCTATATTCGGTTACGTACATACATTGACTGGTTTGTTTTACATTCGAATAATCTATATTTTATGTGTACGTACCTGTCTTTCATTAGTTGTAAATTTTGAAGCTTAGATACAGTAACATTATATGTATGTTCAGTCATCAATCACGGGCGCATCACTATCTAACCGATATGTTTATCACTCAATATTTATAGAATATCCGTTAACGATTGGCATAATGGCTTTGAGCGGGGCGAGCGTTATATAGCTTGTTAAGAGAGGAATTAAGTATTATAAACTAAAATTATGATAAATGTATTGTACATTTCAATGTCTTATGTACTGTATTTTATACAAAATGTCATAAAAGATAACATCTAAATTTAAATTAAATACTTGTTTGCTATGAAAATATTTATTTCAATACGGGATTCGAAGTCGCGACCCTTGGGTCTGAAAACAAACACTCCATCTTAGGAATCCTAACTAGTTTGAAGATCGGTTGTTTTAAATTACATTGTTTATGGAACTAATATGGTAATTATTTGATTTTGTTTGATTCTTCTACCCTATTCTTAGAACAAAGATTATACACGTGAAAAAAGTAGTTGTAGAAAAGCTGTCTTTCTCTCTATGCAAAAAAACCGTATAAGTAATATGAAGTTACAGACGCAGTCATATATTCCATAAAATTAGTTTTTTATTATTTATTTCATATTATAAGTTATATAGTGACATTCATTATGCGTTAACAGATATTAATTTCATGTTATTATTCATTTTATCTGTGACTGCTTCTCACACATATTTTTCCAATATGTATGTTTAATTTTGTATTTCAATAATATCAAATACACTTTCAATTTTGTGTCTCAGTTCATTGTCGAGTTATTTTCTTAATGAATGCTCACATCTTTTGATCTCATAAGCCCATAAGCCTTCGGGAGTGAGGTCTGGAGATGACATCGGCCAATTATTTAGCTTAGCCCTTATCCACATCTAAATTAATTTTGACCAAATGAGCATGGACATCAATTTGAAAGTGAGCACCATTGCGCTTAAAGTAAATGTTTTATCTGTAGGCTGGTGGATTTACCGCCATCAGCCGAGGCAGATCCTGGTTCAAAATATCAAGATTACCACTTCAAGTAAGTCCATCTTCTTTGAAATACGGTCTCACAACACGGTCGTTTGATATTTACTTCCGCCACAGGCACCCACGCACTTTTTTCTATTCGTGATATATTTAAATTATTGCATATTTTTATGTGAGAGTTACATTTTATTAAAATGAACTTCCCAAGGTATACTTGGGAACGTGCTGTAAAATGGACTGAAAATTTTAAGGAGTGCATGTCTGAAGCATTTTGAACTTATTGGATAATTTGAATAACTGAGTTATTATCGAAGCCGACCGTCGATTGGAGGCCTTATAAACGAGATCCCTGTTTATAATATTTTCTTAATTAAGTTAATTTTACAGACAGGAGATTGTCCATGAGATGAGCAGCATGGTACAAGAGCTGCTGATAATGTTCTACAAGAGTACAGGTGGCTTCAAACCGCATCGCATCATCATGTACCGCGACGGGATATCCGAAGGGCAGTTCATACACGTGTTGCAACATGAACTGACGGCGGTGCGTGAGGCTTGTATTAAGGTAAGCAAAATTTAGACGTTTTTATATGGTAAAGCGAAAGAAACTGCAATTCAATGACACTAGACGACCTGCCAACCTTTGTAAAATACTGAGTCAATGGTATCTTAGTGATCTCAATATTAAAATTTGCCCTAAAAACCAAAGGTAACTTATCCATTTAAAAAAAAACTTATGATGTACAAAAGTACTATTATATGCAATTGATAGTAGCTATAACAACTTGTTCATGCTGCGACTTACAATATGTTGATAATGAACATTGTTTGTTGTACTTATTTTCATTATTAATGGAGTCAGGCGTTACTTTGCGGAAATCCATCACTATATGGACTGTCAAAAGTTTTACTTAGCT
This sequence comes from Baronia brevicornis, assembly GCA_031353405.1. NCBI lineage: Eukaryota > Metazoa > Arthropoda > Insecta > Lepidoptera > Papilionidae > Baronia > Baronia brevicornis. Next base: position 166,336 of record JASFAT010001654.1, read on the forward strand.
AAGATCCGCGACAAGCAAAACAATAACAGAAAATTAATAATGTGTGTTTTTCCGTTGGGTTTAGTGGATTATTTGGAACTTTAAACCAAAAACTTACCGAAAATCGGCCATCAACTCTCCACCCACCAACCACTATACACAACGCCAAACACACACTATCACTTTTCCATCTTGTACACGACACGTGTTTCGCCCCAACACGAGGCATCTTCAGGTATAGTAGACTCTACGGAAGACAACCGAAAAGTGACCCGCCATTACAACGGGCGCCTTATATAAACAAACCCCCACCCACAATGTAAGAAAACAACATGTGGGCGATACAGGTGTGTCAAAACTTACGTCACCACTTATTATATATATAATAAGTGGTGACTTATATAATAAGTGGTGACGTAAGTTTTGACACACCTGTATCGCCCACATGTTGTTTTCTTACATTGTGGGTGGGGGTTTGTTTATATAAGGCGCCCGTTGTAATGGCGGGTCACTTTTCGGTTGTCTTCCGTAGAGTCTACTATACCTGAAGATGCCTCGTGTTGGGGCGAAACACGTGTCGTGTACAAGATGGAAAAGTGATAGTGTGTGTTTGGCGTTGTGTATAGTGGTTGGTGGGTGGAGAGTTGATGGCCGATTTTCGGTAAGTTTTTGGTTTAAAGTTCCAAATAATCCACTAAACCCAACGGAAAAACACACATTATTAATTTTCTGTTATTGTTTTGCTTGTCGCGGATCTTAGCTAAGTAAAACTTTTGACAGTCCATATATGTACTTATTTTCGCTTTAATCTTGACTCTAACAGTTCAATGAACTAAATATTACACTTTAAAAGATTTAGACTAGTATCTGTATATAAATTCGAGAAGAAAAATCATGTTAAAGTGAAGAAGTAGTGCAGAAAGATAAATCAAAAATATAATGAGTATGCGATCGCATTTCAAGTAATTTTAGTGCAATATACTTAATTAAAATATTATTAAATTGATTTATTTTGCTTAAGGTAACTTTTTAATTTTGTACGTAGTTGGAAGCAGAATACAAGCCAGGAATTACTTTCATCGTGGTGCAGAAGCGTCACCACACGCGATTGTTCTGTGCGGACAAGAAGGAGCAGTCTGGCAAGTCTGGCAACATCCCGGCTGGCACCACAGTCGACCTCGGCATCACGCACCCCACCGAGTTTGACTTTTACCTCTGCAGCCATCAAGGAATACAGGTACAGGTTTTATAGTTTGTGTTCAATTGGGAGGCTTCTCGCAGATATAGATAATTTATAATCATGCTAATATTATTGTATTATTAATTATGTTTAATAAATGGAAGTTGGAGCATTGAAACCACATGGAAAATGTTATATACCTATTCATGATGATTGATCATTGAAACATCATGTAGATCTAAATATTAATACGCGAAAATAAAATTTTGTACTTCTTTAAAATAAACTACATGCACGGCAGAGTTCGAGATTTGGTAAAGTCCAGGCAAAAATATTACATAAAATAAAAAAATTAAATATTCAATAAATTACGGTCTACATCGACTATTGGATGATCAAGAGTAAAAAAATAAAATGTCAAATGAAAAAAAGATAGAAGAAGAAGAAGGCCACTCTTGGCAGAGTGGTCGTGGTCACGAGCCGGTCGGGTCTTGTGTCGCCAATCTCACGATGCGTCTCCATTTCTCTCTATTCATGGCGTCTTGCGAGCATTTATTGATGTGTGAGTGAAAGTGTGAGTAACGGACTTCTTCAAGTCAATCCATATAGTTGGGAAGCGGCCCCGAGATGTTTTTTCTTTAACTTTCCCTGGAACCACGACATAGATTCCTCGTTGCGAATGACATGGCCGAAATCGTCAACGATAGCCGTTCTTTAATTTTCAGCTTTTTTAAAATGGAGATGTTTGTGCGATAAGCGATCGACGGGATGCGGAGCAGTCGCCCCCAGTACCAAATTTCCAAGGCATCGATTTTTTTCGGTCATGTGGTCATGGGTGGTGTGGTGGTGTGGTGGTGTGGATCTTTCACGGTTCAGCTCCGTATAAGAAAATAGATAAGATTAGACACCTCATTAGATGGACCTTGGTGCTCTTGGTTATTCTACGATCCTTCCATATTTTATTAAGCTTTTCTACTACGAAAAAAGACCTAGTTATTGGGCAACGTCTACGAATCACTTCATCGCATCTTCCATTGTTTGAAATTATAGAGCCTAGGTGAACGTAGCTCGTAAACATATAATTTTTTTAAATTATTTTTATTTTATCAACATATTTACTCTATCTTTGTATAGATTTTCATCCTTTTATTTTAAAGCTTTAAAATTCAATTTTAATTTGATTTAACTTTGCTGTACCCAGAGTACATGCACGGGTACAAAATTTTAGTTTATTTTACAATGAAATGAAAAGAAGTGTTTTTGGGTCCAATGCCCCGCTTCGCTCGTTGTTTGAATCGTACCACAAATACATGAAAAGTAATAATGACATTCTCGATAGTGTGGTACAATTCACGCACCGTGTTAAATCTAACATTTAAGTTTATGTATAATATTTAATCTGTCTGCTTTCACTTTTTATTAATGTTGTGTCCGTCTTTAATTAGGGTTATATTTTAATATGTTTTCAGAACTAGTTATAATAATGTATAATGGAACTCTTGTTGATGGTCCATAAACGAATAAAAAAACATTTTTTGAGGTGTGTATTCGTTGACAGGGCACGTCGCGCCCGTCCCACTATCACGTGCTGTGGGACGACAACCACTTCGGGTCAGACGAGCTGCAGTGTCTCACGTACCAGTTGTGCCACACGTACGTGCGCTGCACGCGCTCCGTGTCTATTCCGGCGCCCGCCTACTACGCGCACCTGGTGGCGTTCCGTGCGCGTTACCACCTCGTGGAGAAGGAGCACGACTCGGGCGAGGGCAGCCACCAGTCCGCGTGCAGCGAGGACCGCACGCCCGGCGCGATGGCGCGCGCCATCACCGTGCACGCGGTCACCAAGAAGGTCATGTACTTCGCTTAGTGGATACAATCTTTTCTTCTGTCTGTCTGTGTGCGACTTCGGTGCGTACCCACCTCATCACTTTTGTTTTTGCAATTAACGTTAAAGGGCCTTTAAAAAGGATATTAAAAAGGCCGTTAAAAAGGATGAACTGGCCATACAAACGTAATATCAAAATCGTTTTGCTATTCGATCATATGTCAACCATAGTATGCCACCAAAACGATTAAAATATTCACCTGAAACCAAATGAAAATTATGACTTAAATTACAAATTTCATTTCACACATTTTAACATGTAAATGACATGTTTTTTATTTATTTGTTTTGCATTAAAAACAACAATATTTATTATGTTATTATTGCAGGAACATACCTTATATTGTCAAGTTATAGATTTAGTAAAACTACTTCTATAAATTTTACGTTTTCATTCATCATTTTTAACATTATGGAATGTACAATCATTTAACAAAACTTTAAATGGCATTGAGCCGAAGCGAGACAGAAGACTTGCTTTAGTTACGCATTAGATATCGATGTAAAATTCTGGCCGATTTCTATATTCGTTTAGTAATGCAGTTGCAAGCAGCAATCGCTGCCCTCTTAAGATGTATTTTTTTGACTATTGCTTCTTTAAACCGAGTTCACTAAATTCAGTTACATTGAACGTACAATGAGATGTTATATGATAAATATCACATACAAGCCTTTACTGACGCATTACAAGACTTGTATCATAGTCTTTGTAATAAAATTAAGAAGCAAATAACTTGCCAAACTTGAATGCCAAAATATTTGTTTGAAGCAGGTACAAAATATCTAGACGATGTAGGCAATGCAAAATATCTAGACGACGTAGGCAATGTGACTTACTTCACTGCATTAATATGAAAAAACTGAAATAATTTATGAAATCAATCAAAAAGATAAATCTTCGTTAAAAACAGTTTTTGTACTTTCTAGCTAGGCAAAGATTTGTGTAAAATTCTTGACTTTATAGCAAAGGGTCAAAATAATATCTTTTTATCACACTTTAATTTCTAAAACATTATTAAATGATTGTAATTGCTTGATTAGTTGTGGCTTACTGAATTCATGTCCAAATATTATATATAAATTAAAAATAGATACACCATCCATTGTGTATAATACCAAGTGTTAGTCTAAAATTTATATGAATCCAGTAATACCTGCACATCTGTGATCACTGAAGAAGGTCATGTATTTGTGCATATTGTGCATACTAGTCCAATATTTTTTTCCAAGTGGTATTAGTAGTATTTACATTTACCTATAATAGAGGCAGCCAACCTCAGTAGTAGTCTCAAGATCTACTGTTTACTAACTTATCTACACTCTGCACAATCTACCAATTACAGAGTAGTGAGGTCGGGATGCCTTCCACTTCGTGGTAGATATACAGGGATTATCATTGTAAATCTGATGGTGGATCTATTTTTATTACCTATACAAATAATAAGATTAAATGAGAACATTCCACGAGTCGACGTTCCTTAACCGAATGTCAGAACGGAGAATTGTGTAATAATTTTGCGTGTTATATACACGCAAAATTATCATCGGATTACCCGCGATGCCACTGTGGCTACAGAATATGTATCTGTGATAATCAACTTCGATACGAAGTTGAACACAATTCTAAAATTTGGTGATGTTCGAATGCTGGTATCAGTAGTTGTCAATCTTCGTTAGACCATCACTTGTAAACCAAAAAAATATTTCAGTAAATTAAAATAGTGTTGCTATTCTATTAAGAAAGATCCATTTTTCAAAAAAAAGTAATTCAAAAGCAGCTTTTTTACCATGGTTTAAATATTTTTTTGATACTATGCCATCTACAAATAATATGTTCATCGTTTGTCATTTGACAGCCTTGAGTAGTGTTGCAAGAATAGAAGTTCGTGGTTTTCTTAATTTCTATAGAGAAAAATATTTCAAAACCAATATATATTTGTGTACTTCATAGTAATGAAAGTTTTAAATAGAAAATTTATTTATAATAGTAAAGTATATCGTTTATAAAATTGTTTTTACTATCGCTTTTTTGTTGCTGTAGGTAAATAAATAAAAATAATACACAAACTTGGTACACGAGAGTAAACAATAAGCTTAAATTGCCGAAACGCATTACAAAAGCAAATATCACAAACAACATATATAAGTCTACTGCTAGACATCATCACCATCAACACAATCGTGATATACTTATGCTAGAGCTCAGTGTCGGCGTTAGGGCCACTGACACCACGGGCAACAATATTCTGTCGCCCACTTAAGGAAATGAAAATCGAATGTAAATTTTTTTCGTGAAGCAATATGAACCTATATTTCGAATTTCATCTTACCTTTAGCGTTACCCAGAACTACAGAGAACGATATTACAGTGTCAATAAGATAATGAATCCTGCCCTCAGTAGCTGTTAAAACATTGTAGACTATTTTCTCATTGTACGATCGAGTGACGTTCGAGACGAGAGTCGTACACAAATCGGCGACCTCGCGCCACCTCGAACATAGAAGGTTTAGCTATCCCCCACGCGTGTCCGTTTGGCGGTGGAAGCATCCCAGGCCACAAATTCCGCCCTCCCCCCATAATTGGCGCTCTGGGCCGTCGCCCCATTACGCACCGCCGCCCCTAACGCCGGCATTACTATACCTCGGCCTTCCTCAAAACTGAGGATATGTTGCCATAATTCATGGCGAGCGGAATGGGGATCGCAAATGGGTTCTTATTACTCATGTAGACGCTGCTACCCATCTACTCCTATACGACATGCACAGAAAGAAATGGCGTGACCCTATTCTATGCCTAGAAACACACTATAACGCCTGTTCCAAACGGCTAGACCCGTAGCCACCATGCGACCACTAAACGTCAGACGGTCCACAAAGCATTGTTTGTTGAATAGCTAGCGAGGTGCACCGCGAGCAGGTGAGGTGGACGATAAGAATTGAATTTGCCTTTTTACAACTCAAAAAGGGAAGTATAGTATCCTAAAATTAATTGTATATCAATTATTTCTTAAAATTCCGTAATATATCGATAAAATAAAAAAAATATTGTATTGAAACTAATTGATATAATTTATTTTATTTTACTAATAATGGTAATTCAAATAATTTAGTATTTGTTGTTTTGTTACCTCCATTAAATTAAGTCCTAACTTTCAATTACAGTGCCTGTTTTAGTTTTTTGTAGATCGATGTTATTCGATCTACTAACAATTAAAATAGTAGATATAGTTTTAGTCTTAAATTATAAAAATATTCAATTGATAATATAATAATAATTATTAAAAAACACATTTATATAAATTATAAATGTTTATAATTTCACCAAATTTCGCCAGGAAAACTCAATTCGAAAAATATTTCAAACATTATAGAGAATTAGTCGCGTATATTTTTTGATCTATAAATTCAAAGTTTTTGAATTAATCGTAGTGAACTTTAGATTTTAACTGCACATATCAAATATAAAAAGAAAATGTATTTCACATTTCTGTTTACATATAAATATTTTTAAGTATACATATTGTTTCTTCATAACTTTTTTAAAGATGTTTTTGTTATATAAGTTGGGAGTTAACAAAAAAAAATCCGAATTCGGTAATATGAAGAAATTCGTTTTAAAAATCATCATCTTTTTTGCTTTTCTTAAATTATAATAAACATTTTTTAAGTTCTGAACTTACATTTTAGTTCGTCTATCGTATCAAATCTGTGTGTAAGGATTTGTAGCTTGTTTGGTAACAAACACAGGCTGTTCTTATTTATATCTAGTTTATAATACTTCTAAATTTTACTTAATTAAACCAAAACAAGCACTAAAAATTTTAAAAAAATCATAGTGTTCATTGTTACATTATATATTTCGTTAGAAAATAAATAAAACGACATACAAGTTAGAATTTACTATGTACATGTCATAATGACATGGACGAATCACATAGAATTACATTAATATCTCGCTCGATAAAGCGGCTAAGCGGCTACCATCTGAGACGATCCATGATCATGACTACTCAGCCAAGAGTGTTTGAGATTAGGGAGGACGAAATTAATATATATTTTAAATTAATGTAGACCAAGCAAATATTTATCCCAATACGCGAATTGCACACGCGACACTTGACTTCGAGCGAACACAAACATTTCACCATGTTGTAACGTACAGTAAATATATTAGGCCGGAACAAAAGTATTTTCGTATTGTTCATACAAAGGAAAATATTTTTTTTAGGTATAATTTTTTATTTATTTATAATATGTATGTGCCGTTTTGATCGATGACTTGTTGCCATCTTGTGGGTAGTGCCATGATCCCGTTCCTGTAGAAATTTTGAGATTTTTGATTAAAAAATCTGACAGGTAGTGTTCAGTGTTCTTTTCAGGTTAACTTTATGCTTCCTAAAGAGTTCTGCAATGACCGAAACAGGTGGAAATCTGATGGAACAAGGTCAGGACTATACGAAGGATGCATCAACACATCCCAGCCAAGCTCTCTCAATTTTTGCTGCGTGGCTATAGATGAGTGCTGTCTGGCGTTGTCATGGTTTCTCTCAGTGAGATCATGTGGTACCCAAATGTCAAGTTTTTTCTTGTACCCAGACTTTCGTAAATGACGTAAAACTGTTTTATGATCAACATCTAGTTCTTCAGCAATATCGTAGCTACTAATATGTCGATCTTGCTCCACTTTCTCAAAGATGGCGCTGATTTTATCTGTGACTCCAGAGCTCCAGAGCGAACCTCATCTTTCACACTAAAATTTCCAGACTTGAAACGCTTGAACCACATTTGTGCTACTCTTATTGATACCGCATTAGGTCCGTAAAATGCACAAATTTTATTCGCGGCGTTCGTCGCATTTTTACCTTTTTTGTAATAAAACTTTAAAATGTACCGAATTTCTTCGTCACATACGTTCATTTTGCTTACTTGAAAAACAATTGAAAAATGGCGGGATCTAGTTTTTTTTAATATTAATTGCATCTTCAGAATGTCACATTTAATATGGTATTAAAACCAGCCACTTACATTCAGTACAGCCAAAGAGGTTTGATTACTAATAATACATTCAAAACACGAAAATACTTTTGCCCCGACCTATTATGTTAATATTGCTTTTAAAATAACTGTTTATATACCGAAATAACCTTCAACGTAGATTTCGATTATGGTGTTACTGTGCAACACTATGCAATGCTCCAAATGTTTCTTTTTTTCAGTTATTTACGTGTATTTCAGTCCTGTTTACTTAAAATGTTTAAAAATCATTTTATGAATTAAATTTTTATATTTTACGCTTAAGTCAAACAAAGAGTTATCACAGCTCTTTATGTTGATTAAATTCTCTCCCCCTATTAGAAGAAAATATTGTGTTCAAAAACGTCGCTTAGAAAGCTATGCTCGGAGTTTCTCTGGTAGATGATTCGGAAAAAAGAAATCCGTAAGAGGTCTAAAGTCACTCACATAGCCTTTCGAATTAATAAACTGAAGTGGCAATGGGCTGGTCACGTTTGTCGGAGATCCAGCAAGCGTTGGAGCAGACGAGTGTTGGAGTGGACCACGTCTTGGGGAAACGCAGCGTGGGACGCCCCCGGCTAGATGGCGCGACGATCTGCACAGGGCGGCTGGCAGAAACTGGATGTGTGAACCCGAAAATCGGGCTAGGTCGCGCTTAATGGGGGAGGCCTATGCCCAGCAGTGGACTGCCGCAGACTATCAATGATGATTATGTTCAAAAATAAAAGTTAACGTTCTAAATTAAATAAACCTTTAGAATTAATATATGGTGTCTTTGAAACAAATTGTTAATTTTAAAGCTGAATATTTATTGAATATTACGAAATAACGGCATATATTTTTAATCAACTTCTTATAAACCAATTATTTTTAATGTTTTTGTTAAATATGATTTATTCTTCATAGTGTTATTTGTTATATTCAGCAAATAGTCAGTGTTACTATAAACTTGTTTTATAGAAAATCCTTAAATATTATACATTGCAATTTTTGCAACAATAGAATACTTATTATAATAGAATATAGCTAAGGTTTTAGTCATTGAAATATCTACGATATGTGTGTAGAGGATGTATCTAATAAGAAAATCATGCCGGGAACACCAAAACCTGAATTATATCTTAGTGTCAAATATGAGCTTTTATAATTTTTAATAGTTTTGACGTTACACTATGCGGAGGTAATAATTCTTAAAAATATAAGAAAACTATAATTAAGTAATTAATCATTTCTGTTATATTAAAAGTAACTTTGTTTAAATTAAAGCGACTTTTGTTGTTCCAAAAACTTTAAAAAGCATACATAAATATTTTCTGTAAATTTAATGAATTCTCGTTACACGAGCACATACATACATACCTTTCCAAAAGTAGTTTTGTAACAAGAGGAAGCACTTTTATTATTTGCAATGAAATATTGTTTATAATAGATTTAGTAATCCTCTGGATACCAGCGTTTTTAGGAACATGTGCTTTAGTTAATGAAAAAATAATTATTTATTCGTGTAAAGATTATTGAGGTCGCTAAATCCTAATACGACTTTGGTATTAGCCAAGGTTGTTATTAAAAATAAAAAAAATGAATCACTAGATTTTGTTATACTTGTAAAATACCTTTATCGTACATATATGACCGCCATTTATTGGGACTTTGTATCAGCATTGATTGAAGTCTTAACTAACATTTGCTACGTTACTTATCAGAATGTTAGATTCTAATTTAAAAAAACTGGAAAATTAAGTCCAATAACATTCGGTGGAAGAAAAAATAGGATTTTTATTTATTATTGGACTACCCATCGTAAAAACATAGCCGATAACGTTATTGACATAATCTACATACATGGTTATAATAATTTTGTTTCATGATGTTAATTAAAAAATTATTTGTTCATCATACACACATACCTACGTATGTCACGTTTCAAATTGCAATTAAGCTTCAATAGATAGAAGTAATCATATTTTATAATAAGTTATTTTTAATATAATTAAGAATCAAAACAAGGGAAACGGATGTATTAGATGTAAGTGCATTGTAGAACATAGTCTTATACTTATTTTGACACACTGTTTGACATGCTGAACATTAAAATATTCTAGAATAGGCTACATCCATATAAATGATATAGCAGGTTTAATGTAATAGTGAATAAATGCAATAATTAAACTAATGATACTATGACCTTATGCTTTATAAGCAACAACTAGCTAGGCTCATTTGTCCACTGCCTATCGAGTTTTAATTATCATTAATATCCATTATGCTTTCAATAATAAATTTTAGTATAATTGCACAAGAGTTTTGCCCACTTTCAATTGTGTTGATACCATTTACTGATGAAGACGCCAAGTTGTTTGGTATCTGCATATCAATTGTTAATTATTACAAGTACTATCGTTTTTATCATTTCTATTGGAGAGGTTTACCGGAATTATCAGAAACAGCAACTATATTATTAAAATTAATTTTTATGTTATGTAATTTTATAAATTGCTTTATGGTAGCTAATTTCTTCTATTTGTACAACATACTGGCATGACTAAATTATTTTCTATTTCTAGTTACATTATTACTCATTGACAAATTGATTTACTGACTTGTACTTAATACGACACTTTATTCTGGGCTTCTTTTGCTTATAAGTTAATAACACTAATAAAAATAATTTGCAGATATCAGGCACTTGGCGTAAATTAAGATTTCATCGATTTAGTTAATTAGTTTTAGATTTGTTTTGGGTGCCGTGTTTTAATACTTTTATTATATAGTGGTATCGTCATTTATTATCTTGCGTTATAGTTTTATTAAAACGTGGAGGCTCGCGTCATGTTCTTTTTCATTAATATATCACGCATGAACTTCCCTTTTATATTAACCTTTCGCACTCGAGGTCTCCGGAGCGGAGCCATTTAAAATTTGTCTTCAAACTCGAGGGCTCCACTACGGAGACAATGCAAATAATTTTCAATTTTTAACATATAAAGACAAAAACAAATCGAAAAAGCTATTTATAGAATATTTCGCTTTTGGTGACGAGACGGTCGTGGCTCGCGGATAATAGCAGAAAATCGCGGTTTAAAAACTTCGAGTGCAAATGGTTAATCAAAGAATATTTCATAAAATATTCTTTTAGTTAATGTAACAATGTTTCTAAATCTTCATGAGAAAATCAAAAACCAAATAAATACAAGATAACACAGTGACATCATTTGCATTACGAAAATTAATTTTAAAAAACACGGTCCACTCAAAGAGTATATGGTACTTCCCGCCTTTTAGCTGCTAAGTATAATTAGATTTTATAGATTTTCATACATTAAATTTTTTGTAAGATATTATGTCAGAAAAAAATAAAGTTTCTCAAATTCATCCATATGTCATCCATATTCATAACAAAATTTAAAACATACCTGTCTTTTCATACAATTTATATGAAACCATCGAAAACATATACTATATTACCCGTTCTGATTTCATATAATTTTTGTATTACCAAAAATAAATATCGTGACTGTTTTTAAAATTTCTATATTATACAAGATATTCTTGTATACCCATTTAATCGAAATCTCTATATGTATATTACTAGTCTGAAAAATATGATTTATAACCCATGCATATTTTCCTTAATACAAATATATAATGGTATTCCAATAGAAAATAAGGGCTGCCAACTATAATTGTAATATATATATATATATATATATATATATATATATATATATATATATATATATATATATATATATATATATATGTGTGTGTGTGTGTGTAAGACACAAATATCTAACAAAATCAATAAGTTTGCAGCCTTTTGTCAATGTGTTTAAAATATCTTTATATCTTTAAGAATGAATTAGCTAATGATTTATTTTTATCATTTGATTCAGCTGTGTTTTGTCCAAATAAATATGAAGTACTATCATAGCTGGCCATGTAGCACATATCTGCTTTAATTGTGGACTTCAAGATTTTAATGTAGATTATAAAATAGAATCAAAATTTCTTCGTGCAGGGTAACCATTGAACTTTTTGGAGCGCTACCGTTTGTTAATACAACGTAGCGTTCTATCTGCATATTTAATGTATTGATAATTAAATGAATTCTGTTTCGATTGTAGAAGTTAATTTTTTAATCATTGATCAATAATATATACGTCAGGTATAAGATATTTCTTAAGAATGCCTCATATTACACGCTTAAGGGATGTATTTGACGGCCCCCTTTGTTTTAATGTAAATTTTCGATATCTGTTAGTTGGTAAGAGATGGGAGTATATTCGTACGTATATAAATAAGATGGAAATAAAATAATAAAGATAAGCATTTTAAATATTTTTGTTTCATTTTGCAAATCGGGCGATGGTATTTATTTATTTTTGTTCTCGTATTGTGTTTTATAATTTATGCTTATTGATTTCATTATACATTAATTTTAAGTTAATTCTTTTTACCTCATTTTATATAGCCCATATATGTCCCACAACTGGACACGAGGCCTCCCTATTTCTGGAGAAGAAAGTTAAAAAGGTACAAAATTATGGTAAACAACAAATAGCTATTGGTGATTGATAGAGTCAGGCGTTACTTTGCGCAAATCCATTATAGTGTACAGTCAGAATTTTTACATGGCTAAGAACCGCGACGAGCAAACAAAAGCAGAACAGGGAGATTAAGCTAAATCTTATCGAAAAACGGCCGTCAGCAACTCTCCACCTCCTAACGACAGACACAATGAACGTTGACTTAACGGTAGTCTTCCGTAGAGTTTACCATATCTGATGATTCCTCGTGTTAAGGCGAAACACGCGTGAAAACCAACCACGGTGACAGTGGTTAAGAGGTGGAGCGTTTTGGGGGCCATTTTTCGCTAAGATTAAGTTTGCTGTAAATCCATTTCTTCCAGTAAAACACACACATTATTATTATTCTACTTTTATTTGCTTGTTGCGGATCTTAGCCATGTAAAAATTCGGACTGTCCACATCAATACTTTTTGACAAATACATAAACTGTAATAATATGAAAACTAGTTTTAATCCTATGCACTCCAAGCTTTTTTCCATTGTTTATTGGAAATCTTATAATTGGATAATCAATAGTAATGCATTTTATTTTTTTGATATCGATATAACATTACTTTGTTAAAAGAAAGTGAGAGAGAGTTGAAATTAATGTAAACTCAATGGGTGTTGATGCAATGAAAAGCGTGGTGAGAGTCCAAAGGATTAATAACAATATAAATAAAACGTATCCTTCACGTGTGTAATAAATATCTCATATGGAAAATTAAATAACATCTTCGTAGCGACTTGAATGATAATAAAAACAACATTGAAGAACAAGTTCATTACAAAACTAAGTCCACCTTAGAAAAATCTACGTTTAAAAAAACCCAATTAATTAATTTGTTGTTATTTTAATCAATATACAATCATTTTTATACTAAGCCAAACCAAGCTATTTTTTTTACTTTGCTGAGGCTATTCTGTGCGATTTAACATTTTGTATTAAATTGTTGTAAATCGCTAACATGCTCTTTTTCAATAATGAAAGCCCCAAAAAATAAATGTAGTATAAATTGTAGTATTTAACCGAAAAACAAATGTACTCTGAATATTATTTCACAATTTAACAACAAATATCGACTTTTATTGATAGATTATAATAATATTAAATTTATTTTGTACTATGTACCTATGCCAACAATTTTACCGTCTGTATTCACTTAATACTAGTATTTACATGATGAGTTACAAAAAACATCTATGTATGGAAATGTAATAAAATAATATGTTTATTCAAAATGACTTTTATTTCACAAGTAATGCCTATAATGTTAAATCGTTTTTTAAAAACATCCATTTCATTCGTAGCAAATTCTACCACCCAATAAAGTCGTTAACAATTTTGACTATATATATAAATATATATACATATATATATATATATATATATATATATATATATATATATATATATATATATATATATATATATATATATATATATCAAAATTGTTACGAAAATACCAAGAGCATAGAATTTCTCTAGATTTCCTTAACATGATGAAAATATGATTATGCAATAATTTGTAAACCGCTACCATCGATCGCAAGATAACATCAATTTCTCGTGCCACTTTACAAAAGTGTACTTGTTTCTGAACTTGATATTACTATTTATGTATATATTACATCAATCGAAAGGCGCAATATCGTGACTTTACTTGCCCTTTAAAATATCATAACTAGTTTTTATAAAGCAGCCACGCAAGACGAAACGCGATTAAATTGAAATATAGCTACATAATAATTAAATAGCCGTAACTGTATGAACAGGAAGCTAATTTAACTGCATTAATTGATTTTAGTACTAGACTTTGATATAAATAACGTAGATTTGAGAGTTGCTTTTAACACGATTTTTACTTTTCATTACAAAAAAAATACCTAATATATAATTCCATCCGTGACTTCAATGGAGCAAAGTGCCTGATTTGCAGTTCGTAGGTTATTGAAAAGGTTTACCACAATACGCTTGAAATAACGATCTTTCCTAAACAATTGACGGTTTTAGTATTTCCTGTCAAATGTTGCTGCAATCGAATCAGCTTGGAAATCATCCATCAAATAGTTAGTTTTTCAGTAAATTTTCACACTTAGTTTCCAGATCATAAGGCTTATTTAGTTAGGTTATAAAATGCTAAGAACATCATTTATTTTCAAATTAATTCAGTTAAGTTTAGCACAAGATTTACGGGCATTCCTAATATACCTATTTCTACGGGCATCTGTCAAACTGATGTCAAAATTCATGCTCTCCACCCTGAGGTCCCTCGCTATTACTTCATTACGCACATAGCGAGCCGCCCTCACAATGGCGCAGAGACAGATTCTGCTGGATGCATGTAATAAAGTAAAACTTATAATACTTGGACAAATATAATGTAAGACTTGCTTATTTAGTTATTACTGCCATAATCTGATGATGTGGAAGATTTATCAGAATATTACTCAAAATTAACTTATCATACATACATGTATACATATCATCACGCCTGTTTCCCGTAGGGGTAGACAGAGACCCCAGATCTCCATTTGCTACGATCTCGGCATACTTTCCTCGCGTCCTCCACACTCATCTCTCTCCTCATGCAAGCTCGCCGGTTAGGTATGTTTTCCTACCGACCCTTCCATCCACATCCGCAACGTAAGGAACGGAATTGACTGGTGTGAGGGCGAAATGAATCTAAACTGACCCAAATTTCGACAGTTTGTATATCAGTGTTGGCAGCGCCGCAGTGGAGCACAAGGATAAGAGTTTTCCGTCTCAATACCAGTTTTCATCCAGGTACAAGGTACAAAGATTTCTGCGTGGCTGTCTAACATCCCTACTCCCCGCGCGAGTCCCATTATCCTTTGCGCCCCTGTAACGTCGCGGTCGAGGACCAAGTTTTCTGGCCGGACTATAAACAAGTTATTTGTATAGTGTCGACAACGGAACATCAGTTTCGAAAAATTTTTAACCTGCTCAAATATTTGCAATAGTTTGTGAATAATATAAGGATTTTCTGAAATACAAATGAGACGACTTATATTTTAATATATAAATTTATTTTCTTTTTAAAAAGTTATTTGTAAATAGAGGAATATTCGTAAGAGAAAGCTAAGCGTCTTACAAAAATATTATTTTATACTTCAAAACCGTACTCGACATGCATCAGCAATTTATAGTGTTTTCTGCATCCACAACGTGAACTTAAATGCTAATAAGTAACGATATAGTGATCTCAACATGAATATAACTATAAACGTTACAACGGAGTGATAACCTTAATATCATCTTGTACACATGTACTGCATCCGTGAATTTTATAAATAGAGAGATGAACTTTAGACACTCGCTGCAACAGTTCAATGAGTATGGTTTGGAATGCAACATTAAGGCAAATAGTATTATAATACGCATCCCAATTAAAAAAAAATTATGAAATAATATACTCAACAGTCTCTTAATATGGTCGCTATACTTTGAATTACGTCCCACCACGCCGCGCTATATTTTTTGTTCTTATACATATTCAATTTCAAACAGAAGCATATTTCATACAATATCTCGATTCGATAACCAATGACTTACAATTCTTGTTTCTATAGTTAAACAAGTAACAATACATTAGGGGCTCAAATTCACATCTTAAATTCGTTGAAGACAAATTTTATAACCTGTATAAGACCCGAAACAATAATCTAAAACACATGATTTTAATAATTATTCTGGGGTTTATAAGGCTATTTAAAAAATGGGTTCCATAAAACAGATTTATCATTCCACACACATGAAATTCCAAATTACATAGTAATTTTTTGCTAATAATTAAAGATGTGAAATATTTGAATCTGAGAGTGACATCATCTTACTTGCGTTCAAGTGCTTCACATAAAGAACTTATCTTCCATATGTTTATGACGTGTTTAATATGGATTTTAGATTTACCTGCATCTATACCTATAATTAAAAAATTATACCCTATGGATATCGTGAAAATTTAAACTGCAATAATAAGATATTGATTTGTAGTTTAAAAGAGAAATAAAATTAAATTTGAGGATTTTTCCCCATTGTAATGGACGATCAGTATCGTAATATTACTCAGCAATGCTGTTTCGGTTGCCCTTCTGTAAGCGTTGTAATGATGCCAAGGGGAGGGCGACGTGTGCGAAGGGCGTCGCTTAAGGCAGAGGTTTGTTTTCAGGAATGGTGGGCGACGTGGCACCGCTGGCCGTGCGGCTCGCATCGCGCAGTGCCTCGTCGAAACTCTGGGTAGAGTTCGACCTCGATGCCACTTTTCCCTGGAACAATTGTATATATGGTTCACAACAAAATACAATTAGGGCTTTAACAAATTGTTTATATCCAAAGTGATAACTTTTTTATGGGATAGAAAGGCAAACGAGCAGGCGATGACGAGGCTGATGGAAAGCAATCAACGCCGCCTATTGACATCCACAGTGGCAAAAGTATTGTTGCCAATTTAACTTAATTTGTATAGACTACTTGAAGTTGACGCAAAACTGAAGACAAACTTATCAAGCCACGTATTAAGATTGAAATCAACGTTATGTATCAATAATATATTCAATATGTATAACAGTGTTAGAACAAATATCACCGGCATAGCCCTTCAAGTTAGCAAATTGTACTGACAATGACCAGCCCGGTCACGTTTAACGAAGCACTAAAAAGAACAAACATAGAATGAGCCGTCCTTCGGCTAGTGGCAGCGATAACCTGCATAGGCTTACTGGCAGAGACTTGATGCATGAAGCCGAAGATGGGGCTAGATGGCCCGCCTTGAGCGAGGCCTGTCTTGTAGCCGCAGGCTGATGATGATGTTAAATACTAAAAATCACCGGGAAATGTTATAATTTCCGCCTCTGTAAGAAAATACGATTTCATAAAAAATAATTAGATATTCATGTTTTTTTCCCCAAAATCTTGACTTTTTTGCCCCGCCATGCTACGAAAATGTAGGTAGTAAAGTAATTAAGGCGTCACCACACAACATTTTAAACTGTCAAAATTTTCGTTGATATACCTTAACGTTCTCATAAGCGGAACCAACTCGTTCCTCTATAGAGCGAAATGACTCCGAATTCCGCATTTGTCCAAGCTTATTCGACACTCCTGCAGTGATACCACCTAGTATTGAAGTTGTCTTCTCAGCCGTTGATTTTATCACAGATTCAGTTTTTTGGTATCTGCCAATTAAAAAATAAATAATTTGATAACTTATAAAAGTAGCTCTTATGTTTCTTTTATACATAAGCTACAAGAAATGTTTGTAGCGTTTGCAAATTACTATAAATATCTGAAATTGAATGAATACTTTTTTTTTATGGTAGAGGAAGGCAAACGAGCAGGCGTGACACCTGATGGAAAACAATCAACGCCGCCCATAGGCAGTGCGAAAGCGTGGCCGACCTTTAAGGAAAGTGTCATGATGGTAGTGGGAGGGGGGGAGGGTGTTGGACCTCCGGAACTCAGCCGCTCACCGTACTAAGCTACCACCACTCAGACGCCGATTTTCTGCGGGAGTGTGGTACTTCCTCGGGCAAGCCGGCCCATTAATGCTACAAACAAATATAATGCCATTCCTGACAAAGTATTCGTCTGCAGCGTGGCTCTACCACTATTTGAATGTTACCAAAAATACTTCATAGTAATCAATTATGTAAATCTCATATAACTTGTAAATATTCTACTTAGGAATGGAGTTACCAGTATAAAATAAAGGCACCCTATTTCTTCCCATGGGTTTCGTACGAGGAGAAAATGATAACATATACCGGTAGATGTGTAGCGGCGCCTACCTCAGTAGAAAATTTTGTGAAAAATCACTAAAATTTTGTGAATCCCAATTTACCCGCCAAGCGTGGGGCTTATGGCAACACTTCTCAATTTTAAGGCAGACCTATGTCCAGAAGTTAACTGTTACGTTATGATGGCGATAGTTACAGTCAAACGTTTAAAATTGTTTTGTTTGATACTATCGACCTAACATAACACCAACCAAAGTTCGTTGTTAATAAAAAATATAATCAGAACAAGGTTGATTAAAACATTACAAATCGTTCTCTTCAATCGGGGTTATTATATGATTCATTCACTCAAGCTTGTCTAAGATTAGATAGTAATCTATATTAAGTAAAAGGAGGAAACTTTGTGATTAGTAATACCCCAAATTACGCTAACCCGTTTTACGTCAATTAGTTTTGTTCTATATATAATCGTCATTTTCGTTTTTAAATATGGGGTTAAAGAAATGGTCGATATTACTAGACAAATTTGGAAGTGGATAGTGATGAGTTTTAAAAACTCTTCGAGGACTAAATCACGAGCCGACGACAATTGATTAGATGAGATAAAGATATTGAACAAACTGAATCTTCAGACCTAAAATTCATATGATAATTGTAAACTTAACAGAAGGCTTCAATTGGAAAGGGAACGCAAATTTAAGAACATGTAAGACTCCAACGAAAAGTGCATTTCTACTATTAAAAGGGAATAAAAAAATAATAATGTGTTACGAGGTAAAAATCTTTTGGAAAAGAAATTGAGCCGTCAGTCGATATTGTTAGAATATATGACGTCTTCTTCATCAAAATAACTTCGCTTAATATTTGTAACTTTTAGGCCTATCATTTATTACATCATAATGCTTTTATTGCCGAAAATTATGTTGACGTTTGATGTGGGTCGACACGACGATTTGTCCCCATTTTTGTATGAAATATCAACTTTACACACGAACATGTAACGTGAAAAAAAAACAGAAGAACAAATCTTAAACGATTTGTGCTTAATCGATTAGCCTTAACTGGTCACACAAAGCGATTTACATATAGCGAAACGAAAAGTATAACCAAAATGATACAAAAACTTCTCAGTTTTTGCTCCTTCTGTGCCTTCGAAAATATTCTCAAGTTTTCCTGTTTTCTCAACATGTTTTATCCCTAACACTTGGTAAATCACTACTTAAAATTGTAGTAAAAGAAATAAAGTACACTTTGTCACTTGTTGTCAGTCACTCGTCAATCCTCAAACACAATGCTGTGCATTATATAATGTGAAATTGTATTGCATTAATAAATTTTGATTAAAATTGGGAAGTTATCGCATGATGTCACACCGCCAATTTGTTTCCATTCCATATTGCCATTACAAGTTAACAATATTCTTTCAATAGTAACTCGGGAAGCAAAGCAGTGCGTTACCAAAAGCATTTTTTCTTTCGGGTTAGAACAGGCTATAACATTATAAAAACAAAACACAAATTAAAACGATTTTGATAAAAAATCACAATGCACACTTAATAAAATGCATCAGTGCATAGAAAATGAAATCAAACATCACCTGTACTTACATGGGTGCTTCTGTTACAGCTTGTGTAAGCGCAGCAACACGAGTTTCTATCGTTTGATAACTGTTGCACAACAAACCAAATGAGAAATCGAATGAAAGAAAAATATACCAGGGTATAATTAACTAACGGAAGCAAAATATTACAGCAAAAAGGAGCCAGAGGACTATTAAATTCGAAATAGAAAATTAATGTTCTAACCCGTGAGAAATAATATTTAAAGTAATAATATTTAGAGCTGTGCATTATTTAAATGATACATAGTGAGATATATATACCAAATAACTTACACTTGGCTTTCCTTTACGTTTTTCAAACCCTGATTGACGTCCTCGGTTATCTCCTTCCAAACTGTTATACCAAGTTTCCTTTTAAGCTCAGAGCTTTGCCGAATCTACAAAAACATAAATATACACATGAAGAATTTCTAATACGTGTTTACATAAGTTTTTTTTATCTGCATGTTTACAAAAAAAATACCCTTCAATATAATAAAATTAAAGCAACAAGCGTATTTTTGTTATAAAACTCTCACGAGGAAATTTTATTCTGTACCTACTAAATTAATAATACATTACAGTAAATATCTCAACATATTCAACTACCTATCAAAAATACAATTACGATACTAAACCAAACATGAATTAGGCCTGCCCTTTAAGGTTTTGAATATTTAATGGGATACCCAAATGTCGCAGGTGTTCGCTTTCGAAGACAAAGAGTCGTAGCTTTGGTACTATAACACGATGCTAGTAGCATCCGTTTTTACTATAACGCAGCATCGTTACAGATATTTAGCCTCTCAGTCAGCCATCTAATTATAGGAGAGCAATTATCTACGTTATATGGAATTTAGATGTATTATAGTTATAGGGTGCTAGGATATATATGTACGTTAGTATCAGCTATTGACTGGGACAGGTCGATTTTGGTAAATAATATTTGAGATACCTTGCTCTGCAGCACAGTGCGCAGCGTGGCTATCTCGTCCTCGACGCGCGCCAGCTCACGGCTCCACTCGGCGCGCAGCTGTTCAGCTTGCTCGGGTGTTAGTCCGGCTAACTCGTCCGGTGTATGAACGTCGCCCGCTCCCGCGCCCGGTCCTGCCATCGCTTCCTCCGCTGAAGCAACGGCATTAGAAAATCATCTTAACAAATAACGATACCAGATAACAGTTCTACAGTGAAATAGATATAATAGGGTTCAGCTTTTCACCAAATTTCAATCAAAAAAGTGTCTTACGTCCGAGAGCTTCAGACTAGAAAAAGTAAACAAAATTTGAAAAGAAATACATCCTACTAATATTATAAATGCGAAAGTTTGTGAGTATGGATGTATGGATATATGTTTGTTACTCTTTCACGAAAAAACTACTGGACGGATTTGGATAAAACTTAACAGTAATATAGGTTACACATCGGAAAAACATATAGGCTACAATTTGTAATGATTTTATGTAATTTTGGTCGTAATATAATTTTACTATTAGGTAAAAAAAATATATTTACTTAAAATGATTTGTCACAAAACTTAATGTAGCAGACCAAATCCCACGCGAGCGAAGCCGCGGGCAAAAGCTAGTTTATAATAGTATCAAGTAGAAAAATCATTAACAAAAAATGTAATCGTATAACTTTCTTATTGTTAGTTATTGTAATTCTATTTAGTTTTATTATATGAAGTGCACTTGCATATCGGCCATTTAGGTTGTTTTTATAGCGATGATATCTGTACATTTTGCACACGCCATTTATTTAGACCAGTGATTCCCAAATGGTCTATATCGACCCCTAGGGGTCTATGACAACCTGCAAGGGGTCTACGTCAGCGAAAAAAAATTTGGGGGTCCATGAAATGAAAATGGGGGTCCACGATAGTGGATCTCAACACATACACTGATAGTACCTATTTACTTACATCATACTATGTTATAATATCAAAACATATACATTATTTATTTATAAAAGTACCTATGAAGTAAAAAATTTATTATGTATGTTTATAAAATTGTGTAAGTTGTAGGATGTTGGTATTCGCTTTGTTGTCGCAGTATATTTTGAACTTGTAAAAACCTGAGAGTCGCAGTCTCAGAGCTTCGCTACCTTGCACTGACTTGTTCAATTCGTCACTCTATAAATACGAATGTGAGACAAATACGTCTATTCGTTTCCTGAATCTTGAAAAGGAAAGTGCTAAGAAAATATTTTAATACATCATACCTAGTCATACCTAGTGGAAAGGGGGTTCAGCGCTGTTACCAATCTCCTAACGAAAAAAGGAAACATACTGGACATCATTAGCCGAGGAGATTTAAGATTAACCCTTACAAAATTGACGCCAAATGTTGATAATTTATTATTAAAGCATCAGGTTCATCCTTCTCACTAAAAATATTGACTTATTGCTTATGTTATTTTATTTATAGTTTATTTTATGTTTATTTAATGTTACGTATATTTTACATAACAGATACAAAATTTTATTTTAAGTAGTTTTAATTTAAATTCAATTAATAAATGTATAAATTAACATGTGTTTTTACTTTAAGTTTTTAACACTAAACTTCACTACAGTTAGAAATTTACAGGAAATCAATATCAGGTAAGTAGGGGGTCTACCCAACACGGAAAACATGGCAAGGGGTCTACGACACAAAAAAGTTTGGGGAACTCTGATTTAGACGAAAGTTACCAAGCAGTCCATTTTTTTAATTATCACTAAATACTGAATGCAATAAATATTTGTCATCAACCATTTCACTACTACAGGTATGTATGCTATGTATAGTCACTCTCCAAGAAATAAATCTTCAACGAATTTCATTCTGGTAATTGCAACTATTCAGCAAAAAAAATCTACGAAGAACGAAAAACGCAAACCAGTTTGCGTTGTCTGTCCCGCGGCAGAGTTCGCGCACCCGCTCCACTACCACTACGTACATACACAAAAGAAACTGTTTAAAAATCTCTGCTTTCCACGTCGCTCCCACTCTGTTTGTAACAAATCTTCTAAATCTTGTCTACCTAAAAAAAACTACACTAAACTCAAATACATCCATCTAATCCGTCCGTCCATCCGTCTTCTTCACGGTCAATTGAAAGTATAACTTTATACATGACTGGTCTAACGCAAGTTATGAAGAAATATGTGTCTCAAAAATATTTCATTAACCTTACACGTTTAACAGTAGCGACGATCCGAAATAGAGCTAAGAGTCGTGATACCTATATATTAGTTGTAACACATGGAGTTTGGTGGTAGTAGAGCGATACATCAATGAGCCTTTAAGACAGCATCATATAGGGTTGGGGCAGTTGCGCCCAGAGAAAAGTACTGCCGCTATTCTCTGATCCCTCCTTCTTTCTAGTTTTTTTAATTAATAATAAAATCTATAACTTGTTTATTGCAATTCTATGTCAAAAGGTGTGAAAATAAAAAGAGTCCATCATAAACTCTTGTTGTGTTTTCTCTACAGATTTTTAAAATTCTATAAGAGTTTTAAAAAGCCTTTAAATTAATTTTAGCCCCTAAATAACAAAATCATTAATAGCACAACAAAGAAATGATGAGATTTAATTTTCGTATGTAATTCTTCCGAGAAACATAAAAATCAAACATTAATTTTTGTCTAAATTATTAAAATGTAATTAATCTTAGTTAAATCAATCAACAAAATTTTTCCATATTAGTTAAATAGACACTAATAAAACTAAGAGTGTATGAAGTTTTGTAAACGATTATACTAACCTCCAGCTGTAATACCTAAAAATTTTTTGTAGTTTGTATGACTGGATACTTTGGCAAGATACGGCTTGGACAAATCTTGAAAGGTGACGCGTACTTCACGAATTTTTTTTCTGAATATTCGGAGTCGACGTCGACGATTGTCCACATAAAATTCAGTTTCGATGCAGAGTGTAGAGTCGATTAGATCAGGCAACGTGCGCCAGTCGGCCTCGGAATCTCGAGGCCAGTTAGTTAGCTCCTCTAAGTCGTCTAACTCGTCTACGGCCACGTCGAAGCTTGGCGTCGAATCGTCATCTGGTGGTACGAAATATGGATCCTCCATATACTCCAGGCTCGCTGGCCCGACACTCCCTTCCTTGTCACTCGCCATCCCTTTGTCTATCTGCCTCTTCTTTCACGAAAATCCATTTTACTTACGGTTGAAAAATTTAAGTTATCCGTGTTGTCCATAAGTCACTAAATTGTTTGAAGCACATCGGCGACAAAAATGAGATCACTTGTTTAGGAACTTATATAAAATATTTTTATTGAAAAATATATCATTAGAAGATCATGCTTGATGATCACAGACAATACACTGTATGAAATAATTTAGAACGTTCTGCAGCGCATTCAGCATACCATGTGTCCATTTTCAACTTATTCTGCCACGCAGAAAGACCCAGAGACTAGACGACCGCGCGCGCTCGTTTCGCGCCGTTGCCTGAACACTCGTGTTCAAAACTTTCACCAAGACTTGCGCGTGCTCTAATCTGGTTATTTTATATTATGATCTTGACCCCATAGTGTGACATAGCTTGTTTGCAATGATTTGAACAAAAATACCAGTAATGTATCCACTAGCAACGGAGGCGACTAAAACAGGTATTTGAGCGCGCAGATAGCATAAACAAAAATGACACCATAAAGCGTGCTCGCCTTGTATTGCTAAAGTTTATTGACAGTGGTGAGCGGCGGCGGCCGCGCCAGCCGGAGTGCACAACACTTACGTCATTTTTAAGTTTTCGACACGGCACAAAAAATGCCCGATTGCCAACAGTCTATGATTCATAAGCAATACTGCATATATGCAGAATACATAGCTATAGCTATGGCAGGAAATTGTCTCTCATCAAATCAAAAGTAATCTCAGATTTCATTTTTTACATATACAACAATTTTATTACTAATTTAATGAGCATTGACCACATTTAAGTAACTAAAATAAGTAAATGTTTTAAAATTATAGATTTCACACTATCAAAAATCATTTTAATAAGAAGTTAACCAATTTACTCTCATTAATTCTAATAAACATTGTTGTAATAAAATTAAAGTACTTTTATAAATATAAAAATTTGCAAATACATTTTCAACAGTTTCAAATGGTAATTCAATTTAAATAAATAATATCTCTTATGTACTAACACATGAACATAAGAAGTTTATAATCATCTAGGGTAAATGTTGGAAAAACCAAAGACCTAAGATCTGGAACAATGAATAACAACCCACTGTACTTAGATGGAATAGAAGTGGAGAGTTACTGAATTCACTCACCTTGGGAGTGTCATGTGAACAACTGGAGGAACAGACATTGATGTAACATCCCAGATCACCAAGGCTAATGGAGCCTTTGCATGTTTCTGCCCTGTGTGGCAATTTAAACACCTCTCTAACAGAGTGAAACTTAAAATCTTTAACACTAACGTAAAGTCAATTCCGGTATACAGGTGTGAGACATGGAAAAGTATGAACAAACTAGCATGTAAGCTAATACAGATGTATGTTAATCGCTGCCTATGGTGATTCTTAAAAATATATTGGCCAGATAACATGGTCTCCAATGAAGAGCTGTGGAGAATCAGCAAAGAAGACCCAATAGATATCCAGATACATCGACAAAAATGGAGATTGATAGGGCATACTCTCCGGCACCACACCAGTCATATCTCCAAACAAGCTTTAACAACTTAAGACTTTAGAATGGAATCTGCAGGGAAAAAGAAAATGTGGGCGTCCAAAACAAATTTGGCGGCGTACTGTGACGGCCCAAGTGCAGAATATGGGCCTATCCTGGAGCGAACTAAAGCATATCGCCTGTGACAGGTCGAGATGGAGAAACATGGTCTGCCCTATGCACCACCAGGGAGATGTAATGGAAATTTGAAACAACTCAATTCAAGCAAATATTTCAAATATTGCAAGCGAAGCAACATTTGAAAAAATAATTCATACAATAGCAAAGAATTAAATCCAGACAACACATCTTATCTCTTTTTGGAAAAAATAAAGTTACAAAAAGGACATCAAAATGAATAGCACATTATTGTAACTAGATAGTTTTAAACATTTATTTAACCTCCTGATAAAGTGTACTGTTAATAAATGTACAAAAATACTCTGTAAACGATAACTCGATAACACTTACTACCTAAGTACTCAACTAAACAAGTAATGCCATTATCATTTTTTTCCGACGAATAAAACATTGAAAAATTTACATACTAAGGGAATGGGACTTTTAATATTAAGTACTTATTGCAACATTTGTGAAAAACCTCATGAAAATACAAGAAAGACAATGTTTATGCATTTAAGAATACAATAATCTACTAACCTGTTTGTACTCCGCTCATTTTTGATAGAGACTAATTTTTTTGTTATTAATGAAATTAAACTAGTTCAAGTAAAAAACGTACAGGTAATTTCCTTAAATTCACAATTTTAAGTTGGCTGGACTATATTGGTTGGTAGATCTTTAACTTTTTCTTTTCTTTCCTTGTTCAGATTATAAAGTCAAATATTTATTACAGATTTGTTAGTGATGACAGATAGAAAAAAATTGTAAATATTAATTAACTATTTGATTTAAATTTAAACTATCGCGTTCTTATGTACCATGCGATAATGTACTGAAATATAATTTTTGTGCTTAATTTATACTTATTTTAAATATTTAATAATATGGTATATAGTTCGTTTATACAAAAAAAGGTAAAAAAAATTAAATTAAAATCCATAATATTTAACAATGATGATTATACAAGCCGATACACAATACAATTTTATTTTATTGAAATTAATTGATTAAAAATAGGAGTATAGAGCAATAGTAAAAATTAGACTTTATTGCGGTTGTATATTCTGTGAGAATTTCGGCCAAAATGCTTGGATTTCATTTCAAACTTGGTGTGGTATTAATAATTTTTCTCCCTGCGGCACTACAACACTTTATGGGTCTTGACTTCCTCAACAATCTTCTTCCACTTTGCTTTGGCTTCCTTATTCCAAGATGTTTTTCTTTTATATCCTCCTCAACGTAATCTATCCACCGCTTCCTGGCTTTTGCGGAATCCTGCTGCAGGATCTACTTGGTGATAGATTTCGCAGTTTTAATACTCTGAGCATATAATTTATACGTATACACATGACTTGAACTTGAGCTTTATGTTTTTACATTTTTCATTGCTTAAAATTTCTATACATTTTTCAAAATTACTGCCAGCAAAACACCTTAGTCATGATAAATTCATATTCTTATTCGTAATAAAGTAGACACCAAAATGAATAAAGGAGAAATCTATAAGGACATGCTTATGATTACCTAACTGTGTAACACGAAAACGATAAATAAACCAATAAGAATAAATAATTATCTCATTCTTAACTGAAAGTGAAACCTTACCATAATAAAATAATATATAGGAACCAAAAATACAGATTTCATATAATGTAAATAACGAAGCTTTAACGACTTAAGCACTAATCCTAATAATGTTTGGGTACAACCTAAAAAATAATATTGTACAGCCTACAATACCCAAACAGTGGTGTAGTTGTAGCTCAAAGTCGGTACTATTCTATAAATGTAGACTCTTTAATTATGTATAAACTATAGGCCAATTGGCCTAATAACTAGAACACTTTTGATCTACACCATTGAATTTAATAATTAATATAATAGAAAACAACCAACTAATGGAAATCATATAATGGAACAAACCATATTCATATTGAATAAAACTCTCCAAGTGATCATAATGTGGATTGTCGAAACAAAAACCAAGGTCTATGGCATTAATTAATAAATAACCGTTATCATGTATGAAAAGACTTGTAACCACTGCTACAAAAAAGAAAAAAAGAAAAAAATGATGTCTCATTTTAATTCCGAATCGTTCATTGCTGGACGGAAATTGGTAAGTTGTGATCGTTGGTTTCTTTGTGACTTTGTGTTAATATCATAGTTCTCAAAGCAGTAGAATTAGGGTTGACGAATTTATAAGCTTAACCCTTTGAACTCTTTTTTTAGTTACCTATTATTAACTCCTTGACGAAATATATGTATTTTGCATATTTGGAATATTCAGAATGAGATTTATTAAGTATTTAAAAGAATAAAAATACATTTGATATTATTTATTTTTTTAAAAATGCGTTATTATGTCGAGTCTGACTCAACAAAGGAGTGGTAAGGGTTAAGCATAGTAATCGATTATTTGTCTTGTGATAGCTTCCAAGATATTTGTTGTACTTTAAGTATAAAAATGTACTTTATATATAAGTAGATGAGTAATTCATATTTATTACCAGCCAGCCGCCCTTGCGCAAATAGTTACTCCATTTAACGAGGGGGTGTTCCAAACTAGGTTTGCTAAGACGCGCTTCCTACCCCATCATTCGTGTATTTTATGATAGTTTATTGAAAGTATGTAATGAATCACCGGTTATTTATCATATGATTTCGTAAATCACATTCACAAAGCGTAACTTTCATCGTTGACGCGGGGTACTTACAACACGAAGATCAAGTAGATATTAAAGATCGACCATTGCTTTTAAAGTATTGTATAAAAGTAAATGTGATTAATACTTGTCTCTGCCGTGCTGTTATTGCTAAACATAGTCAATTTTATTTTCTTTGGTTATTTTTTAACTTTATTTTCTGGAGTATATAATATTTTTTGAAAGTAATTTTGTTCCAAGTAGATTGTGTAAATAAATTTACATAGTAACTTATGAATAAAATATTTAAAACAAGTATAACACAATTGCTAAACATATTGGAGAGGATGACTCCAACTTTATATGAGATAACCTTTTTGCTAAAAACAAACTCACAATGAACAATGAAATTACAGTGAAAGAAAAAAATTAATTGCATGTAGTGATTATGATTTTAAAGTAGCAATCATTTCCATGCCTACCTACAGTGACAATAATTGTCTCATGTAAAAAAAAAATTCATTATTCACTTTTGGAATAACAGTTAAATAAAAAAATAGTACATACCTAAAATTCAGAGATGATTTATTACAACATATTTTAATGTTCATTCGGACCATAACACGCGCCCAAAATTTGAGTCCATTTTTCTATGTATAAAGGTGCGTGCATCTTATAGTTCAGTAAATATGATAGTTTGGTGAATTATTAATTAAATAACTATAGTGGCACAGTAAAATAGTAAATTCCTTTTTATCCACCTTTTATTTACTATATTTTAGGTGCTAAACTTCTTTTCCAAAAATTGTCCACATAAGAAATAGAAAGTTATTTTTTATATTGTATATAAATTAAAAGGCAATATTTGTAGTTTATAAAGTTAGTATATCTAGCCTATTTTCTCTTTTTTTTTAGTACTTTTGATTTTAGAAATTGCTCCTAAAACTTGTCAGCTTTTGTATATATAATTTAAATGAAAGCCATGAGTTAGATATTTTAAGACTAACTTTTTAATATTCCACAGAAATAATTAAATATGTCCACAACGGCTTTATTTGGGAATACATCTGCGCTTGGTGGGAGCTCAGGAGGAAATAAACATTTGGTGGAGTTTCGAGCTGGGAGAATGACATTGAAGGGCCGTATAGTCTACCCTGATAAAAGAAAAGGATTACTTTATGTTTATCAAGGAGAAGACTCTTTGATGCATTTCTGCTGGAAGGACCGCACTACTGGAGAAGTTGAAGATGATCTATTAATATTTCCTGATGATTGTGAATTTGTACGTGTGAATGAATGTACTACGGGTCGAGTATATGTTTTAAAGTTCAAGTCATTTTCGAAAAAATATTTCTTTTGGATGCAGGTATGAACATATATTATTTATCTAAAGTAATTACATAATCAAACATATTGCAGTAAAAATAAGCTAAACATTTCCAAAAACAAAATTATTGTGATTTTTTCATTTAAAATAATTCTAAAAAAAATGAAAGCCTAGAGATTTGGTATAATAATTGTAAAAAATCAAACTATTATAGTTGTGATCTAAATGAAAAATGGTACAAATTTATTACAAGATATATTTTTCATCAAATCACCATTAACAGTATACTTCATAATTGTCTTTGTAAACATATTTTACTGAATAGGTTTATGTACATAAAGTTTAACAATTGCGTTATAATATATTATAATACAATTATAATATAAGGCAGGATACACAGGTATCCTTCCAGTAATTATGCCCAGATTAAGTTTCAAAAGCACATTATTTATGAAATTTATGTAATATATTTCAGCTGTACAAATTATAGTAAGTTGTACCGCTATCAAAACTTAAAATATAAGTAGCCATATATAGTAAAAAGAAGTAAAATAAATTATTTATCTAAATTGTAAGCATATTTTATACACATAATGGAGCAATGCTGTAAAAGTTCAAAATGCCAAATGAAACTTTATTCTAGGAACCCAAATCAGACAAAGACGACGATTACTGTCGACGAATCAACGAAGCCTTAAATAATCCCCCAACTTCTGGTGGCCGTGGGGGTGGCGGAGGAGGTGCGCAAGATGGTGAATTGCAAAACCTACTCAACAACATGTCTCAGCAGCAACTTATGCAGTTATTTGGAGGCGTCGGGCAAATTGGAGGATTGTCGTCGCTTCTAGGAACTATGGGGTACTCTAAATTGAAAGTCAAATATTTAGTCAATACAGTTAGTTGCCTCTTGATAATTCAAACCTTCGATAATTCTAACCTCTCTGAACAAAAAAGTTCGAATTACTGAAAGTAGTATTTATTGAAACACCAATCATATATGTAATAATAGGTCGGGGCAAAAGTATTTTCGTATTTTGAATGTATTATTAGTAATCAAACCTCTTTGGCTGTACTGATTGTAATTGGGTGGTTTTAATACCATATTAAATGTGACATTCTGAAGATGCAATAAATAAAAAACTGTTTTTCAACCAAGCAAAATGAACATATGTGACGAAGAAATTCGGTACTTTTTAAAGTTTTGTTACAAAAAAAGGTAAAATTGCGACGAACACCGCGAATAAAATTTGTGCGGTGTACAGACCTAATGCGGTATCAATAAGAGTAGCACAAATGTTGTTCAAGCGTTTCAAGTCTGGAAATTTTAGTATGAAAGATGAGGTTCGTTCTGGACGCCCTGTCTCAGGTAAAATCAGTGACATCTTTGAGAAAGTGGAGCAAGATCGACATGTTAATTGCTAGGACATGGCTGAACAACTGGATGTTGATCGTAAAACAGTTTTATGTCATTTACGAAAGTCTTGGTACAAGAAAAAACTCACGTTTGGGTACCACCACATGATCTCACTGAGAGAAACCATGATAACGCCAGACCGCACTCATCTATAGCCCCGCAGCAAAAATTGAGAGAGCTTGGCTGGGATGTGTTGATGCATCCTCCGTATAGCCCTGACCTTGCTCCATCAGATTTCCACCTGTTTCGGTCATTGCAGAACTCTTTAGGAAGCATAAAGCTAACCTCAAAAGAACACTGTAAACACAACCTATCAGATTTTTTTAATTAAAAATCTCAAAATTTCTACAGGAACGGGATCATGGCACTACCCACAAGATGGCAACAAGTCATCGATAAAAACGGCACATACGTATTATAAATAAATAAAAAATTATACCTAAAACAAATATTTTCCTTTGTATGAATAGTACGAAAATACTTTTACCCCGACCTAATATATGATTGGTGTTTAAATAAATACTACTTTCAGTAATTCGAACCTGTTACAAAAAATATAAATACTCTTGGTATTACAAATTTTAGGTTTAAGGTTATTAACTACAGAGTTAAAAACTCAGTCATACATTATATTACATCGTCGTATTTATTTTCACGTTTTCACGTATTTAATTTCAAGATGAACAAAATTCGAATTGAAAATGGAAATCCTTTGAAAATGGGATGATTTTTTTTGGCAACAGAATGATTTTTTGATGTGAGTTAAGAGGAAGTCTGGAATTAAGTAAAAATGTGTTGAAGTCAACTCAGGAAGTTGTTTCTTCAAGAATAAAAAATTTAACTAGTAATTTTTTCATAATATAGTATCCGTATATTAGTAATTATGTGAAATTGAGCATGTCTTGCCATCAAACGTTTGGCGAGTGTATTAGTATAAGTACGTAGGTTTGTATTTTTTTTAATAATAAGTAAATAAATATATTTATAGTTATTTATAGCAATAACTAAGGCAAAGGCTGGTGGCTTAATTGCAGTAACAGTAGCAGTAGCAGCAGCGCGCGACCGTCGAGCGGCAGCGGCGGCAGTTCTCGTGGCGGCAGCGCGCCTCGGTCAGCAGACGCGCCTGTTACTTCCGTTACACCCGCGACTACTGCGACGGCCGCGACCACAGCGACCCCCGCAACAGTCACCCCGCCTGTGACTTCCGTCACCGCCGCCACGCGCACTGCACCGCGCCGTGAGGTGCCACCGACCGCAACGCCACCCAACACGGCTAGCGTCGCGCAGCCTCGCAGTAAGTTTAACTCACGTTCTCAGACACAGTGGCGTAGATAGGTGGACAAGGGCCCTGGTGCATATAGAAAGACTTGGACCCCCAACCCTTCTTTCCACATAGCTTGAACTTATATTGGCCTTCATCAAACTTATAGATAGGGATAAAAACGGATACAGTGAGTTTAACTTATTCCTAGTAGGATAAATCCATATGTCGTTTCTATGAGGGGTAGAATCTCTATGGGAAATGGGAATAAATAAACAACGACCCACACATAAAATAATTATTATATGGATGAAATCAATAAACGGTAAACAAAACTTATTTTTCAGCTACGGGTGTACTCATAAAAAAAATTCTTGTGAGCTGGTTACTCCGCTTTTTTCAAAGCTTTGGTTAGGGGGCCCTGGTGTACTGCACCACGGGGCCTTACGATGGTTCGATAGTTATGTCACTGTTTATGCACGTTAGTTCTTGCAACGAAGCCCAATTTTAGTGGTAAGAGATAAGTACGATCGTGTCAAAACTTTTCTTTCGCGTCAACGTCGCTGTACATCGTTGCTATTGATGGGTGCACGATTGGTTTATCGTTTAAATTAATTTATTCTTATATCTTTAATTGTTTCATTATAATTGCTATATAAAAAGGCACAAAAGAGACGAAATGCTGTTCTGTCTTTGATGTACAACACACATATCGTCATGCCTCTGGCAAAGGTACATTGAGAAAAAATACTGTAAGACCGTGGTTAAACTGATCATTTTTACACTAAGATATATTGTTTGTTCTTTGAGTCTGATCCTCAAGTTGCTGTAAATTTTATTTTGTTCAAATTTGTTTGTATAAGTATATATTTGATGAAGCTGCTTTTCCTTCTTTCGTAATATTCTCTTTTGTTTTCCAACATAAATAATTTTTGTTCTTGTTTATAATTAATACCGTTTAAATCTTAACACGATAATTAGAAGATGTACGAAAGAAGAATATAGAATAGTGAAATCTAGTAATGACAGAACAGAAATGTATAGCATAGACTAATCAATTATTAAGCATTCGAACTGCTGCGAACAGTACATACTAAAGCGAAAGAGATGCTTATGGTGCTTCCCCACAAGCAAGGTGGCATTCTGCCGATCGTTCTACTACTGTAAAATTTAAATTTACAATTGAAGTGTTATATCTATCTTTCCCTTTTATCGATCCTTCATGACTGAAGATCGCGATCACCAGACTTCAACCATCGTTTCGGTAAGCGGTCGGCAGCCAATCGGACCAATTCCACGAAACTGGAGGACTTATTCTGCTTCTGTTGTTCGGACCAAGTTGGACAGGGCATCTACCCCTGGATTTTTTCCCTTGAATGTTTGTATAGATGATCAATTTCTGCAAGATTTCATATTGGCGGCGGATAATGTATTCAAAATAACTGAGGATACGAGGTCAGCATATTCTCGTTAGGATACGGCGTCGTTATATCTTAATCACTTTAAAATATTTCCTGTTTAGGCGGAGAAATATTCCTGTCGGACTTGCGACGTTTCTTTTCTGACCTCGGAAACGCGCCACCAGAAGGCGATGCGGATGCTGGCGGTCGAGTGGATCTTGCTGCGGCGCTGGCATCATCTGAGGTGGTGGCTACAGCCAGTGAGCCCGCCAACGCGAAGCGCCTGTCACCGCACCTGCCTCCTGCTGCACCTAGCCAGCCCGCCGACGATGTAAGGACCACACTGCTCTCACCGCAGTTCGCTCAGGTGAACCACCCTCTATTGCGCACCAACTCTTGGACGCGCCTAGCCGCCAGGAAAGGCCATCTATTGTGAGGAAGTTCTTCCGCTACACTTCTTTATATGTACATGGCCATTTGGGAACTGCGACATCATAAAGTAACTTTTTGAAGTGTTTCTTCAAAAACTAAAATAATTTTGCTATTGCTAATTTAAAGCTAAGGTCAGGTCAAGAGTACTTTTAACCGGCGAGCTTGAGGATGAGGAGAGTGCTGATTGTGGAGGAAACAAGGAAAGTATGCCGAGAAATCGAGAGAAAAGAGAAATCTTCCACATCATCAGATTATAGCAGCAATAAATAAATAAGCTTTACATCATATTTGTCCAACTATTATAAGTTCTACTTTATTTATTTACTTAAAGGTAATCTACCTATAAATGTTATACTTGAAATAATATTTAAAAGTTAGTAATGCATATTGACACATAGTGCATATTTGGATCAGAAAAAACAGCTCTACATTGAAACTGGCTGTTTTTGTGTTATCAGATACAATATTTTTTTTCAGAAATCTTTATAATCCTTTTGGCTCTGGTACTAGTATGTTTTTATTTTACGGTTTACTATGTTTTCTTTTGCGTTGCGTTGCGTTGATATATAACAAATTCTCAGCTTATAAGGTGCTGCAACATGTGTTACAGATAAGAGTATAATAAGAATAAAATATACTGAAGGAATTTATCCTATTATATAATAAAGTAAGAAAAGTAAACATAACTTGAGCAAGCTTTCATGCTCTTAGAAATCTTGAAACAGTCTCTTCAATTTTACGCAAGTTAATATTAAATAAATCTATCATTCTACTAAGAGACATATTCTAGATAGCCTTGAGAAATAAATATTCACTTTCTATATATCTTTAATTTTGTAAAGATCTTTATTTCTTATATAAAAATATCTTTTAAGATTACTATTGCCGAATTGATTACCAAACTGTGTGGTCATCAATTCCATGACAGTATTCATAATAGTATGACTTTAGTAATAGTAGTATAGTTTAGTAGTATAGTAAGACTTTAGTATTTTGTTTGATTTCTTAGAAAGAAATTGAAAAAATTTCATATTCTAATTCTAATATAAATATATATACTTGAAAATAAAATATACATATTTTTTAATTTCATTTATTATATTAATATTTAAATTTTGTATAATGCAGGCTGCCAACCAATTCTCATCTGCATTGAGTTCTGGTCAAATGGGTCCAGTTATTTCTCAATTTGGTCTAGAACCAGAAGTGACAGCAGCAGCAAATACTGGAAGTGTACAAGCATTCTTCAAGGCCTTGGAGAATACTTCTAATTCTTCCACCAGAAATGAGGATGAAGAGAAAAAGAAAGATAAGCCTCAAGAGGATAAGGAAGAAAAAAAAGATGACGATGCTGGAATGTCTCTAGACTAAATTGATTATTTAGTATGTCTCTAATGGACTAAACTGATCAATAAAGTATTAAAGGTTATTTACATTTAAAATTTGATAATAATAACACATATTAAAGTAACTATTATGTACCAATACCTCACAATGCGTCGTGGTTACGGTCCAAAAAAACACGACGCATAGTGAATTAAGTTTTTCTATAGCAAACCATGTAAAAATCGAAGATAGGTTCCACGGTTACGAAAATACTACATTTTAAAAAGAAAATTGAACAAAGTAAACATTTAAAGAACAAAAATAATATAAAATTTTGTTATATATACGTACAAAAAAACAAAAAAACGTATTCAATTAAAACAAAATACTAATCAATATACAAATAAATACTATTCAATTATTTTATGAAAAACATAATTAAAATTAATCACTGTCTGATGAGTCTATAGTGGCTGTTACATAACACACTACATTACAACAAACTACTTACACTCTACTACTACGTAATTGAAACTCGACTCTTAAATTAGCAAAACAGAATGAAAATAAAACTTATAAATTGCGTTGATTTTTAGTTAGAAAGGGAATCCCCGTGTTTTGATGGCATGGCGCAATTAAAAACGAATGTTGCCGTCTTTTAGAAAAAAAAAAGATTCGAACCAAAAACAATGCAACGTCGAAAATCTAACGACGCACAGTGAAAATTAGTACTAATTAAGCAGCGACGCAGTTTCAAAAAAACGCAAAGCGAGGTATTGGTGTACATTACTATTTTTTTTATCATTATTGAGAAAGAGGAGTGACTTTGTTTTTGCTATAAATTTTGGCATTATAGGAATTAACTAAATTTTTAACGTAAAACTAATTGATTTAAGTTACTCCATTAGTATTAATCATTTATTAATATGTATTTTTGTTCTAATATAATATTATAAAAATTATGATTTGTTTTATTGATAGTTTAAATTGAAATGAAATGAAAAGAAATACAACTAGTAT
Organism: Baronia brevicornis; assembly: GCA_031353405.1. NCBI lineage: Eukaryota > Metazoa > Arthropoda > Insecta > Lepidoptera > Papilionidae > Baronia > Baronia brevicornis. Next base: position 202,959 of record JASFAT010001654.1, read on the forward strand.
TTCTTTCATTTCAATTTAAAAATGCTGTGTTTGTAATGGGATGTTAAAAATATGTGGGACATTTTTAGTAGTAATAAGAAAGTAACACTTCTCACAAATGACGATTATTTAGCACAAAATCAGACATTTTCACACAACTAAAATTATATGACGCCACAATAAAATCCCTAACATGTCAGAGCGTTTTATTTACCATATATCTAAGTTTGGTTCATGATATTTTGGATATGTTAAAATCGAGCAACACTACCTGCTGGAGCCATCTAATGACAAACAGTGAGAACTTAGCGCACCTAATACATAAATATTAACCATGATATGTATGAAAAATAAAGTTGCTTTTACAACTTTCTCAACTGTCGGCCTCTGAATTTCGCTCATTATGAAGATTACACATCTTACTTGGTAAATAAAGAAATCAATAAAATAGCCTTTGCAGACCTGGCAAATAAAACACTGAGGGTATGATAAAAGTTTTAATTTGTGCATAGACAGTAGATTTGTCTAAAAGCGTAACTTGTGTTTTGGTTTTAAAAGATATTATTATAAAAAAGTGAACTACAATTTAGATCAGATAGAGATCAGCACAAACAAAGACTACGTTACTGCTGACTATAGAAATTATAAAATATTTGGAGTAAAAAATAGGTTTTTCTTTTCTTTCTTTGATAGCAATTAGTTGTAATTATCATGCCAGTGTCAAGTAAAATTAATAAAATCAAATCTCTGAAATGTAACTAATCAGCTTATCACGTTACGCCTTGATTTTACCAATGGCTATTTTATCAAAACCACTTTTTCAGTCAACTTAAGAAGTCACAATAGACGCATTTGTTTTATATCACTTCACCTATACGCCCTAATCGAACTATATTGTATAATACGCCACCACAATTAAACAAAATAACAATAATACATTATTATGAAAATGAAATAAAAACACGTCACTGATGTAAGTTGGCGGAAAAAGACCAGTTAATTTGTTATTGTAAAAAATGAATGAACAGATTAATCAACATATCCATTGCTGGCTTCTACATTTTTCCACATTATATCACGAAAAAATATTTTGAGGCAATCTCTATTAGGAGCCAATTTTCTATTTCTGCCAAAGAAGTGAACCTGCTAAATCGTGTTGCATCACAGTTTGAATAACCAATAATCAGAAGGAGCTATATCCGGCGAATAATATACTTGAGTATTTCCAAATATTTTTTAATAGAGTTCGAGTGTTACCAGAATAACTTTGTCATGTCTGATACTTGTGAATCACTCATTGCTTATGATTCTGCAAGCTTCTCTTGCGTTTGACTCTGATCTTAATCGAGTAAATAAATATCCTCGATTTTTTTTACATACGAATCGTTTAGGCTGTCCATAGCGAACCTTGTCTTCAACGCTGAATTTACCATTTATGAATTCCCTGCATGATTTATCAGTTGGAGTATTGTCACTAAAAACGTATACAAGTATTCGATGCGCTTCAGCTGCACTTTTCTAAATAAAGTGAGAAACGGGTTTGGTATAAAATTCAAAGCGGTATAGATTGATTATTATTGTATGAATATATATAGTGCTACTGAAGTCAGTTGGCACTATATAACAGTCAGAGTCATCTTTTGAAAACGGACCAAACTAATTTGTAATCCGAATAGTGCAGAATTAATAGTAAATGGTTTTAAAAATGGTGGTTTGGTATGTAAATAAAAATGCATTCATGACATTTTTTTCTAGAGTGTAAAAGGATATTAAGGCCCAAGTAACAATGATCCGAATATTATAATTTTTGTCTTGACTTAAGGAAAAATAAATACAAATAATCAAGATAGCCAGCATTCTAAAAGCTTATAGCGAGAAGTTAGTTTGGTAACATAAAGATTGTTCGTTTTTTATAAAATAATCAAGAAACAACTTTCATTTCAAGACAAACTAGCAAAGGCAACGTAAAGTGCGGCTCCGGCTTTATGCTTAGACTGGTTTTTCGCTAGAGTGAAGTGAAGCACGATTGCGCGTGACCTCGGTGTCAGACGCGGCGCGAGAGGGGCGCTGGGGAATCCTTCTGGCGCCAGACCGACATCGTCGTCTACCCGCGCCCCGCTGCCCTCTGTGTGTTCCGAAATAGATGCACGGTGGTTTACGCCTCGGGCGTGTGAGTAAATGTTGCTTGCTTGCCTACCTTGGCACGTCCGCCAGCCCCCGCACACCGCATACCTGTCCGCTGTCACAAACTGATAAACGTAAGTCGCAACTCTCGCCACTGAACTGAACAATTCAAAACTACCGCGTTCGAAAGAACGCGCGTGTTGTGCGTCATGGAATACTACGTTTTATCAGGTTTTAATTCTTCACCCTTCATCGCATCTGTACCAAGTAAATGTGTTTAAATAAATTTTGAAGTTTCAAATCTTTCCTTGGTATAACATTAGTTTGCGAAACCTATCTTTGAATATTTATACTAATTATAGTATTTTTTATTAAAAAAACATAGATATATTGCAATAATGCTGTCTTTTAGTTGTTAATAAAACCTCACTTGATGTATACAAAAAATGTCATTCCACTTGTAGGTATATTCTGATTGAAACACGATTGTTAGTGATTGTATTTAACGTCGTGATCAAAACTCTCTTGCTTTAAATTTGTATATTACATACGTATACATTTTTAAATTGTACATGGTTGTTATTTTACGTGTTTGTGCATTAAAAATGTTTACCTTTTTAATATTTATACATTTTGAACAAGTTTAAAAAATAGGTATATGTTTCAAATTTTTACATAATTTTGTTGAATACTTTTTTCCATGTCACATGATTATTCAAATTTGTATATTTTGTTTCACCCATAGTCCCACAATAATTTGGAAGTAAATTTTCTTTTCAACTCCATGTCAGTTATCTTTTTTCTAACGATTATTATTCCAACGATTATTATGTTCAATGACGGTCAAACTGAAGGGTTCTATAATTGTCACCAAGGTAAACTTTTCCTATGAACTCTTTGATATCATTATTTGGGCACACATAAATTTAGAAAATAAATAAAAATATTAAAAACCAACGTATTCACTTACGAAGAACGTTGGGCTTATGTCTTGTTTTCATGTTTTTATGCGAGTCAGACGCAAGTTTTTGTCACGAACCGATGCATATGTGGAATCTGTGGAATTCTCAAACAATTACGGAATTAGGATATTCAAGAGGCGAGCGTGTGTGTTCATGAAAGGCTCATTCTTCTTCGCGTTGCGGATTTTCATGAACGGCGGTAATCACTTACCATCAGGTGACCCATATACTTCCTTGTTTGCACTGCCTTAAAAAAGGATACTATTCGCTTCAATTCGTTTTACCAAGAAAATATATTCTTTCAATGTAGAATTGACAAAGAACAGCGTATTATCCAGCATTAGTTCAGTTGTAATGATCAATTCATATTCAAGCGAGAAGTCTCATTTGTTCGGGGCGGCTGGCCGGCGACAGCCGTCGGAAACAAAAAGCGTCGAGACCGGTCCCACAGGTTCTTGCGGCCTCCTCTGCCACTTACCGTCGTCTTCATTCATGCTACCTTACGATCACTTATTCCATGGAGCTTTCCTCATTAGCTATTTTCCTGCGACATTACTAATTTCAAATTAAATCAAATTTTTAGCAGATATTTAGATAACGTTGAAATTACGATATCATTATTATTTAAATTATTTTATTAATTTTAAGATTATTTGTTCAATTAAAATGAATACAATTACTTTCTTTATATAATAGTTATTGATGTGATGAGCATAGTACATAATTGCCTTTTTATATGAAAACTCAAGACATTGTTTTCCAAGTTTCTTTACATTTAATTATTATATACTCCTTTGCAAAAAACGGGTACCTTACAGTCATTAGCTTTTCTATGTATAATATTAATATTTTTAGTATGTCATTAGCTTAGATGATTAGACATTTCTTATTTCTTTTTTAGAAATTTTTTAACACTTTAATCCTAAAATCGGTATTTTAGTCAATGTAAATAGAAATCCGTTTGAAAATGGACATTTTTATGGGTATAGTGAAATTAAGACTACAAGTATTTTTATGGTACTTTAACAAAAAAAAAGATTAATTAATAACGAGTATGACCTCCCCTTGCAGCAATTACGGCATATAATCATCTTGGCATGCTTTTCACCAGGCTTTTGATGGTGTCCTGTGCAATTTGTTTCCACTCAGCCGAGGTCACACGTTTAAGCTCCCTGATGTTTTGTGGAGGTGGTTGGATAGATCTTACTCGTCTTTTTAGGAGGAATCAGACGTGCTCAATGTCGGATAAGGTCGGCGCTTCGCGTTGGCCAGTCCAAACGACAAATACCGAGCTCTTGCATATAAGCATTTTCGTCGCCAGAACGAGAATTATCATCCATGTAAATGGAATCTTGACCATTTACAGTCAGTGCGGGTTGTATTCTTTGACAAACAATTCCTGTTATATACCTTTGCGCATTTAGTGAGCCATTTTCAATGAATACTATCTTGGTACGATAGTTGGAAGTTACACCCGCCCAAAACATAACAAATCCTCCACCATAAGGGATGATTTCTTCAAAACACACGTCAGCATAGCGTTTCTCTGGTCTTCGTAACAATCGCCGACGTCAGTCCCTACCATGCAGACAAATTTCAGCCTCATCGGAGAAACGTAAGCTACTCCAGGTACGTATTTTCCAAGATAGACAATTTCTAGCGAACCTCAATCGAGCAATCAAGTGCTCATGAAGTGACTTGAAGTAATTTATTAGCTCTTATTGCTTTTTCTGCCATTACAATAGACAAAGATATCTGTTTTAAGTCACAATAAGGCAGGATGATTTCGACAAATAAATTATTCTACTAAAAATAACAAGAAGTTAGTTTTAGCTGCCTGATAACCTTCTAACAACAAACCTGCGAAAAGTAAGTAAAAAGTCACAAACCAAAAAAAGGAATTATTTTTTAAAAAAACTTTCTCTCTTTATTAAGACTCTTTATTAAGTACCAGTAACATAGTTTGGCTATGAATACCTCTTTAGAACTAAATGATAACCAATAATGTAGAAAAATTACGGTAGTGTAAGTACTGATATGCCACCGTTGCTGTCGAAATTTTGGGACTTCTGATGAAAAAACGCGACAAGTAGTTTTGGCAGTCCTCTCTTAATGTTAATCTAACACTGCCTAAAGAATTCTGCAGAGACCGAAACAGGTAGAAATCTGAAGGTGCATAGTCAGGGCTATATGGCAGATGCATTAACACCTCCCAGACAAACTCTCTTAATTTTTGCTGCGTGGGTAAAGATGTCTGGGATCTAGCGTTATCGTGATAAAAGACCACACCCTTTCTATTGATCAGTTCCGGCCTCTTTCTCCCAATATCTTGCTTTATAGTGATCAGTGGTTGGCAGCAGAGATCCGAATCGATGTCAGGCGGTAAAAGATTGTAATAAATAACGTTCTCTAATCCCACCGACCCTTGACCACGACCTTTTTCGCACGTTTGTGTTGTACTTGATACACTTTTTATCACCAGTTATTAATCTCTTTAAAAACGGTATATAAAGAAAGGTAATAAAGAATCGCAAATGAATATACGGTTCAATAGGTTTCTTTCAGTGAGCTCGTGAGGTTTCTTTCAGTTAGCTCGTGTGGCACCCAAATATCGAACTTATTTCAAGTGGGTCAAAACTGTTCGTTCTGTGGTCAATTTTCAGTTCTTCAGCTACGTTATAACTCCATCTTATTCCACTTTTTCAAAAATGGCGTCCGTTTTATCGAACGGCTAGAGTGAGGTGCATCTTTGACATCAAAATTCTTGGATTGAAGACATTGCGCTACTCTTATTGACACTGTACTAGGTTCATAAACGACGCAAATTTTTTTTCGCGGCTTACGTTGCTTTTACTCCTTTTTTGTAACAAAATTTTAAAACGTAGCGAATTTCTTCATTAGATTCATTCATTTTGGACTCAACTGGAAACAATATTTTACTAATTTGTTTCTTTTTTAAAAAGTAACCTTTTTAATGACAACCAGCCAACCAACCAGCCAGTTCCATAGAGTACAGCCAAAGAAATTTTATTGCAAGTTTATTCATACTACATGCGAAAATACTTTTTCTCCGACCTATTAGATCACCCACTGCATTATCATATAGTTTGGTACCAAGAGTGTTAATTATTTATAATCAAGTTACCAAATTATAATTTCTATTTGTATAACGGATTGTGTAAACTGGCTTGCGAGGCACCTGATGTTAAGTAATTATCGCCGCCCATATACATCTGCAACACCATACTTCAGTCTGAGTGAAGCGTGTTGTGGGTCTCCACATCAATCACTCACACTTACTTTACAAAATACGATATTTTAAAATTCCACCACTTAATATCATCAGGCAGCATTCCGTGACTATGTGGTACTTTCCCGATGAAGCAAGTTTGCGCCTTTGATGAATACAAGCTACACCTTGGTTAAAGTGAAGCTTGAATAAACCGCCATTAATTGAACCCTATTATATTATTAAATGAAGATTTATTTTGATTCATCATTATACTGAAATTTTTGTCCGAAGAGCAAAAGCACGTCAGTAAAAGTAACACACTCTCACAAGAGAACAACATCAGAGTGCTACATAGAAGTTGGACTCCTTCTTTGCTCCGTTCTTGTTCTCGTTCTCTGCTTCGTTCGGTTAGCGTTTAGACCTTAAAGGCAAATGTTTTTAAAAAAACATTTGCCTTTAAGGTCTAAACGCTAATCGTTTTGTTAAAAAAATTACAATGGAAATGGTATTCATTAATACAGCATTATAGGCGAAATGAGCAAGTCATATGGACCATAGCTTTGAACTACACAGAGGGCAGTACTAGCTGGCAGTACTACAAAGGCGACAAAAAATTGGCTTTGTAGCAGATTATCTTGAGCAAAGCCAGAATAGCTCCAACGGTTAAGATACAGCAGAATGGAAGACCACCGCTCTATATTTCCCAATTTTTAAAGTTAAATATAAACAGAAAATTAAAATAATTTAAATTTATTTAATGTTAAATAAATTGATACATGTTTACATAAAATATTATAGAACATTGAAATAAAGCTGAAAAAAAAGAAAGTACTATAATAAGTCATTCAGTGGTTCTAATACTTTTGTTTTGAAAACTTCCGCCAAATCAATGAAAATATATCTCTACTCATTACTTTTGTGTTAATATCTGATTTTATTTTAAACATACTTTAGATATTCGCGAGTTTAATTCTATATAATAAAAAATGTAATTTAAATATTTTAGTAGTCCTTTCCTAAATTACTATATAAATATAGATATTCAAAATCCATATAAATATTCAAAATCCATATTTATATAACTATATAAATATGGATTTTGAATTTATTTTTTACTTATTTATATCGAAGGCAAGAACGAAATATTATGAACATAAATGTTGTGAATAATACTAACTGTGATAAATTATGTAAGTATCGCACAGGTCATCGCTAACAATGATGCGGCGACCCTTATTGAATTTTAAGTCATTAACGATAGCCACTTTTCAAGCACGCCTTGTGTAGCTGATATTCGCTTCAATTAGTTACATACGTCTTAGAATTTTAAAATAAGATACATTCCACATTAAGCTTGAACTCTATCGGCACACTTTAAATATTAATTTCTTTAAATATAAAATTATATTGAACATGTTTTTAATTAATATTCTGAAGAAGGTGCACCACGTGTTGCTTCAATAGTCGCATCGCACAGTCTAGTAACATGGTAGGGAATAGAATGGACGGACATTAACACACAAGTGTGAGGGACTTGTCCAAGGAGGATTGGTGGAACACCCAGACTCGGAACAAATATGTATTTGTAAGTCATATGTTTATTTATTGCCATATGGGAATTAAACCCACGACCTGTTACTCCATATGCAATTACTAGGCCATTGTCTTAATTATATGCAAAAAATTAGCTATTATACATTCATAAACTTTTTTGTTTGCATAGTTATGTGTTTGGTAGGAAAGGGGCGTGAATATCAAAGATATAGATTAATATAAATATAGATGAAAGATATAGATATAGATTTTTAACTGTAATTAGCAATGTATTAATTAAAATGTATCTATTGTACCAGTATGATCACAAGATAACTATTATTATTGAAGAATAGAATGCATTTCTTATTTTCTTATGTGTAAAAAGAAACATATTTTGAATAGAGCCGCTGTACAAAGTAAATTAATAATAGTAGTTAGGAACGGCTTCATGGTATAACAGTATTTACTTGTTATATATTTGGTTTAAGTTGGAATAAGTACAATGTTTAGTCGGCGTAAACTGTTCTTAATGTGTTCATGCCATTGGGTTCATCAAGATATCTAGTTCAATAATCTATTCATAAGCGTTGCCATGATGACGAAGGGGGCCTTGGGCGTCGCGTCGTCCGCCAGTCATCTCCTTGTTATACATCAATACTTCTAGCATAACGCTTCATAATAAATACACATGTAAATGTTTCGTCTCGGCTTAGCCCTGTTTTTCGGCTGTCACAATAATATTTGTTTTAATAAGTACGTTTAAAATGTTTTCAAATATTTTAGGATATTTTAATGTCTACCGTTGAAAATCAAGTTTAACTAATAAAAACTAAATTAATGCCCATGTATAAAAATTAAATTATTGAGCATTATCATCCATGTAAATGGCATCTTCACCAATTACAGTCAGTGCGGTTTGTGTATCTTGATAAAGGATTTCTGTTATGTACTTTTGCGCATTAAGAGAGCCATTTTAAATTAGGACTATCTCGGTACGGTAGCTAGAAATTAGGCCCGGCCAAAATATAACAGTCTCCACCATAAGGGGTGATTTCGTCAAAACAGACGTCAGCATAGCGTCCCACTGGTCTTCGTAACACTCGCTGACGTCGGTCGTCACTATGCAGACAAATTCAAGTCTCATCGGAGAAGAGTACGCTATCGTACCGTTTTAAGGTTTCTTGTGAGGTCTATGTAACTGCATCTGCAGTTCTGCACTAAAAATCGGTCGTCTCGTAGTTGGTTGCAACATTTTCTCCTAGAACCTTGCCTTCTCTGAACGGAACCTGTTTCTTGGTATCGAGTCCAGGTTCTTTAGACGGTTGAACGACTCACGTTTAATCGCTGTGAGATGTAAAATTGACTACACCCCTATTCCAGCAGCGAAGGCGACAAACATAAATTATTCTACTAAAATAGTTCGAACACAAAGCCGATTATTTCTTGGATTAGTTAATAGTAATAGTCTTGTAAGTCTGCTTTATTGACCATTTGACTTTATGGCAAAAACTCATGGTGAACTTTGCCGGTGAAATTGAACGTAATACTTTTTGCATACTTTTCACGATTGGGCGCTCTAATCGTGCTTTTTCTAAGGTATGAAAATCCAACTTTTGTGAAATTTTTTATTGAATAATTTAACCATTTGTTTCTACGTCATATCCAAATTCTGTTTCGCCATTTGCTATGATATATTAATATAAGTCGTCTATTCCATACTAAATTTGACCCAAGTAGTCTAAATATTTGCAAGATATTTATATTCATTGATGTTTTATGTTAGTCTTCATTCTATTATTCTTTATATATATATATATATATATATATATATATATATATATATATATATATATATATATATATATATATATATATATATATATATATATATATATATATATATATATATATATATATATATATATATATATATATATATATATATATTTAATCCTATCCCCTCGCAGGGGTTGGCAGAGAATCGAACCCGCGACCATTGACTCCGCGGGCGGAGGGCCCCGCCACTGAGCCAATCGGTCATCCCAAATTCTATTATTCTGTAGGTATTATATAATAAATATGGAAATAATTTCTTGATACTTTTTAAATTTTACCGACTCAGATCATTAAAAAAATAACATATTTATGTATATAATATATTACATTAAACTAAGATATACTATACTATAAAATTTTGTAGGTCATAAGAATCCTCGACTAATTCGAATAATAATTATATCTATATACTTGTAAGCATATTTCTCCTTTCGCCGGAATTCTTTTTATTCATTAAAACAAGAAAACCAGCGTTGTCGTCATCAGAACATAACGAAATAAACAAATTATTCACGCACGCACTTTATTCATATGGGTCTCAACGTATTGAGAATATTATTTATCTGTAGAGAGGCTTACATTACTATACAATATTGATTTATCATTCCTCTTTGTTATTGTTTTATCGTGTTTTTATCAACGATTAGAACAAGAAGAATGAGAACATGCTATACGTCTTAAAATAATATTCTTTCCAGAATTAAACGCAATAGTTAGGTGCTTTGATCATAGGTCATGTGATTATTAGCGCAATATTTTATTTTGATACAAAGAACATATATCTCATAACTGCTTAATTCTATAATTATCAAGTTTAATGGATTTTTAGAAAAACGCAAATCGGAAGCAGGAACAATTTAAATTTCACAAATTGGTAGTGACGATATTGGAAATGAGCCAAGTGCAGATCCCACCGCGCTTCTGTCACTCCATCGAGTTCGGTGAGCACGCGTGATGTGAGGAGATTCCTGCCAAATCTATTTTCGACAATACAAACATTCTATCAAAAAAAGTCTCACATAATTAAATAAGCGCTAGTTATATCTTAAACAATATCTAAAAAAATTCTTAAATCAGTTATTAAATATGGGAAAAACAACAGTATTAAACACGCAAAAAAAGTCATTAAGGAAAAATTGACGACGTATGTACCTACCTAGTTATTTATTTGGTCAAGTGGTGGCTGACTTTGGCTGAGTCATGAGTATTATTATCACATTCCTACACTTATATAGTATACTTTTGTTGTTGATACGTGAAGCCAGAATTCGCGGAGAATGACGCCATTCTCTTGATACAGGTGTAGTTAAAATAAAGTGCAATTTAATAATACATATATTACACACACATACATATATTGTCTGCCTAATTGCATACAGAATTCGTTCATCCATATGAATAATTTAACAGCAAAAACAACAAAAAACTAATTTTCTCTCTTAATTTAAATATAAAAAAGGTATTTTTTTTTAATACATACATACAAATTCTTCCATCGGAAAGAAATTTTATTATTGTTATAATTAATATAATTATATTTAATGTAATACAGAACTCCGCGCTTAAAGCGTAGAATTCTGCACCGTAATTAAAATGCGTGTATGTATATAACATTAAATGGTGTGCTTGAACATTTTTTTTTATTTCATTCATTTTATTTATTCCTTTTCTTGCTTGACAATTGTATTATACCAACACGAATCTTTGTAATTAGTATGCGGTATCATTAATACGCACCAATTATTTGTTTAGTAATCCAACAGCTTTTTTAGCAAACTTTAGGTTAACAATTATTTTAATACATTTTTCCAAAATAGGATTACACAACATAAAACAAAATTTAATATTACACTGATTATTATATACCGAGACATAAGAGTATAAGAACGTGTAACAAAAGAATTTCAATGAAAGAAAGCAGTCTATCATAGTGTGTTTGTTTTTGTGTGCTTGAATGTGTTTGTGCGTGCGTGGTGTGTATGACTGTGGGTGAATGTGTGTGCCTGTGGGTGTGCGTATGTGTGTTTGAGTGAGTGATTAAACATCTAGGTTCAGAAAAAATTGGCGCAAGAAAGGAAACCTGGACTTTACCCACCAAGTTACATCAGTGACGTTGAGTTTTAATTTCATTTTTATAATCTTATGTTATATTATAATATTTTTAAGTACAATAAATGTGACGATTTAAAATTATAAGTATATATTTCATATACATAAATTTAATGTACTAACATTATATTCGACATTTAATTTAATAAATAATTTAAACAATATTTTATAAAAGACATAATAATATTCCCATTGAATATCACAGATCGTATAACGAGTTTTTTAAATTAAGATTTTTATGTGGTATAATACAAAAGAAATAAAAATAAAGTCATGTAAAGAGCAATAAAAATATTTACTGGATTAAATGCACGTGGACTTTTCCCACCAACTTACATTAGAGAGGTTGTGTTTTTATTTCATCAAAAACCAAACTAAGATCCAACTCAAAAAAAATTATTGAATCACGCTAAGGCCCACCCGTGGCTGTAATGCCTTGATGATAATGAAAGTGCATTAATGATAAATCTATACCACTGTATAAGTAATAATTTGATAAATAATAAAAATAGTAATGTGAGCAAAAGTGTCAAACGTCAATTTATTTGCTGTCTGCTGCTCTATGGTGCAAAAATGATACGTTTTATAAAAGTTACCATTGACTTAGGATGTACTGAAAAAATATAATTCTGTTGTAGTAACAGTCTCACCTCATTTATTTAAACTTTCATTACATTCCTTTGCGTTTGCGTACCATTCGTACGTTATCGATTAGCTGGGTATAAATATGTAGGCGTTACGCAGCCGGTCTACAGAACACCTAACAAGGAGATCGGTGTCCGAGCGAGGTCCAACACGGCAACAACATAGCGGTCAGGCCAGCCAGCCGATGACCTGGTTCCGAGGGAAGCCCGACTAAAGTGGGGAGCCTACAACTATACCGTTTGATTTGAGACGATCAGCCTGAGGTGTGCATTCGCCTCTCTCTTCAGACTACAATGAAATGTTTCAATGTATATCGAGTTAGGTACTTAATATTATAATAATCGTTAATATGACGTTATAAATCCTTGTTCGTATAATTTGGATCCATTTTTATAACGTCATGAGTACGAGCGTGTAAGCTGATGATTGTGTCGTTATAGCTTGGTCTAAATTAGCTATACTATGTTGTTATGTAGATATGAGTTTTGTGTTCATTTAAACGCTTGCCACCAAGACGGGTTTCCCGCCCACGCGACTTCACGGCGCCTGACTGGTTGAACACATTTACTCAAGAGCTACGTTAAAAATTCACTATGAATAAAACAATAGCTTTAGGTGTTCGTATTGTTTTGATTTCGCACTTTGACTACGCAATACATATTATTTTAGGTGAACTATTTTGTAAACTTAAGTTACCTAATTTACCTATAGAATTGTCAATATAACCTTTTGCAGACATAGCATATATCACGCACGAATGGCAATAGAAACCCAGCAGCTGACTTTCTCAGAGCCGCGTGCCGTAGCATGCCTCAAGGTCGTGATATGACGTCGCGCCTCGGCAACAGGCGAAAACGCCAACTAAACAACGCAACAAGTGCTGCGCGCTTGGCGCCCCCACACTTCACATGCGGTTAGCGAAATAGTTGATTCTTGCGAGATGGTATTTTCGTACCAACTCTTTATCAGCGATAATAATTTTAAATGACAATCAGTACAGATTTAGATTAATATAATTTTTTTATTAAAACTTACATGCAAAAAAATAGTACATCAGGCGGAGTGTCGGCATTCTCTCCCAGTCAACCATTAAGCGAAACAGAGTGAATTGTTTGGGACAACACCATCCACCTGCTAATTAAAACAAAAAAACTAAGTAGTATATATACATTATTCTGTAATAAACATATAATTTATATAAAGACATACATAGATATATTTTAGACAAAAATAATATATACTTCAAAAAAGTTTAGCATTAACTATACGGTGTACGAATGTAAACTCACCCAAGATAACTTTTTTGAGGTCTTTTAATCCTTATTAACATGAAAAATCTACATAATTTAATATTATGCAGATTGTTCATGTTACTAAGAATATACCGATTATTTTTATTAATACTATATATTCAGATAGGTACGTAATTGTTAATTTCGTATAAGCCTTGATTTTTCATATAATATTGTCTGATGAAATTTTTAATAATGTGTCTCTCGCTTCCTGTACGAGAGTCAGCAGCGGTTATACTATCGGCGAAGTCCGTGCGTCATCACCTCCGCACTACTGATAAGCGCTTACAATCATCGTTGCAAATAATAATATGTTTATACATTCATATTAAGCTATGGGTACTTAGGAGTTTCTCCAATGGTAGTTATCATTGTACAGCTTAACAAATAATACCAAGATTAATTTGAGAATGTCGCTTGTGTATTTAAATGAAACGTTATACTATGTAGGTACGTACCTACTTACAGAATTTTGATAAAGAGGTCTTGCTGATACTGAGTTCACACGATAACTTAAATGTAGGATAATAAAGTAACATTAAGTTTATAAAATGGTATATTGACTAAATGTTTTCTCCATATTGATGAACATTTCGTTATATACTTTATTTTTGTTTTAGATATTTTTTAATAGTTTATCATTTATTTTTATAGTTTATTCATTTTATATTGTTCAGTTTTCAATGGTGGTCAAATGACAATAAATGAATGGCGGCATAGGTACAAAGTATAGTAAATAAATCCAATACCCGTTTTAGTCGACCGCAACCGTTATGAAATCAGTGCTGCATGAAAATTACGCCGTCGCTCATGCTACTAATGCATAATAAAATATATTGGGTACTCTTTCCATAATTTACGTATGAAATAAACTACGAACAATTATAATATATACAAGTAGGTTTAGGCTTAGAAGACATAGATTATTTTTAGATTAAAATATAATTTAATTTGCTTTACAAGCCTTTCGATATACAATTAGAGTTTAATTAATGAGGGAACTGTGATCCCAGAGTTGAAGTTCGTACATGTATAAATAGATTACGAGGAGAGACCGATCCGGTTGCAATGAAGGAAGGAGATAGATACAACGCGACATGAATCACTCTCACAGCAAGCATATTCGAGGAGATACGCGGGGGGATTGCGGGTGGTGCGGAGAACTGAGTGTATAGTCGAACGGAATGAAACGAAGCAACGACAAAGTACAACTAAAAACAGTTGAACAGTCATCCACGAAGTGGTAACTTGTGTTACTCGTTTGGAATGTACGTTTGATCAGAGAGAGAGAAGTTCGGTAGAAATACGTAAAGTAAATGATTATGTACACGTCAATAATTGTAATACGTGAAAAAGAAAGTGCTAGTGCTATAGCAGAGTGCGAGTGAGACGCGAGTGATTGTATTTAAGGTGTGTATGTGTTATGTGGTGGCGTGGATCGTCGCGCAATTATTAACGATGATTCATTTGCGCGCGGGTGAAATGCAGCCTATCGGACTTGTTGACATATGTTCAGAAGGCGTAAACAAATGATATTAAGGCAATTTCTAATATAATGGTGGACTGAGTCATTTTTCCGCGGCAGGTAAGATAAATACTCGAGATTTTAATGAATAAATAATACAGTCGTCACCATGTATTATTGCTTCGGGGAGCTTTAATAGATTTTCATACGTTGCACGTTCCTTCAAAGGGTCAAGTACTTAAGACCTTTCGCACACTTTTATTTCCTTATCATACTACAAATCTATTATGCATGATAAAACAAATTAAAATGGACTTTAGCCATGCGCTAAACATTCAACGGTTGTCGATAAAAATAGGCCCCAAAAGAACAAGAGCATGTAAATGGTATTGTTATTTACCTACTTTATATTAACTTTCTTCTTATTTAACATTATGATATAATTTTTATAAGTAATAACAATTCTCACATAATATATTTTTACTAAAAAAATACCAGATTATCGATAATATTTTATTACCGAATGTTTTATCAGTATACCCAGCATTTAACATTAGTTCTGATGAATACCATGTTTAAATTTTTGTAGAATGCGTTTTATTACTAATAATTTTTCTTTTATAATTGTTCTGCGCTCTTTTAAAGCAGTTAAAGCATATATGTATTTTAGATTAATAATTTATTGTATTAGGTAAACAGACACTTATTCTACTAATAATATGAATAAAAGAATTAGTTCATCGTTAAATGATAATATCTTTTTATTGTATTAAGTGTTATGTATAAGTAAAACAAGTTGGCGGCGTGCTGGCGGCTGATACAAGCGTCGCCAGGGCCGCCTGGCTTGGCGCCAGGCCGGCGGGCGGCAGTCCACCACCGGGATTCCTTTGTCTTATTATTACTTTTTATCAACTATATTCTCCAACAGCTCTCAATACATACAATCAAATATATCAAAAATTGTATCAGTATTTAAACTTATATTGCAATAAAATAAAAATGTTACATAGTATTCACATTATCCACGATGTAGATAGTGGATAAATAACGATTTTACTTCCCATCTGCAAAACTTAATGTTCAAATTAGTAACTTCTTAGTTTGATTAATATAGTATATTAGTTTGATAAAGTACATTTTTGTGAATGTTCTCCTCGGCATTCGTCTCTAGTAAGTAAAATGAACACTAGGATATGAAATACTTAGGCCTACCGATCACCGAGCGACGAGACGAACGATGCTTGTGTGCGTGGTGTGTATTGCGCCTATTTGCTCGGTCGTTATAAACGAGCGGAGCGGCTCACTTGTCTCCGGTTCTCAGAAATTGTAACGCCTTCTTGGAACGCAGCCGTCCACGAACACTGAGTGAGCGCAAAGCGAGGTCGCATTCGAACCTCTACATAGATTTGTATGGTATCTGGATAAACACACACTAACAATCGAGAATTCTCATCTCACTAGGCCGCTTCATGCTTGGGTACCTATTTCTTTATTGAACGTAGGTAAACAGGGATGTCTTATTGCCAGGTTGTAAAGAAAACATTGTTTCTAATTGATAAAGTATTTATTTATGCATATATTTTTAAGATCTAGTACCGAGAACTAAAACAATGTTATAAAGGTACCTGGAGTTTTTGTATTATCATAGATTAATTATTAGAAAAATTAATACTTTGGTAAATAATAAGTTTTAGTTTAAAAATATTTTCATAATAAACCCAAAAAACGGGGATATCCTCGTTTATTAGCGCAAGCTTGTGTGTGTACGTCACGATGATGTCACACACCGCACATTAATAGACACAACAGCACGGCACATGCGCCTTGCGTCAACCCATTCCCCACAACGTTATGATGTGTCAAGTAGGCATTTATCAATGCAACAAATTATTTGATTACATTCTAAATTTTTTAATTATTATATTATACCTTTTTATAAACATACATACTATAAATTAGTAATACTTGCAATTTTTGTGTTGTTTGGAAAGACCATATATAAAATGAAGTTCTACAATATATTTGTTTAATTTCAGGTTTAGAAGTCGCGGGTACGATGCCGCTAACACAGGAAAAACGTTTGGATAGCAATTTCACTAGTAACAATGATCAAAGCTATTTACATAAGAAATTTAAAAAAATGGCATCTACCATATCTGTTTTCCCTCCAAATCTCCCTAAATGTGAGGAAAACAAACAAAGAGAATCAAACGTTGCATCTTGTAATACTTTAATTTCAAATGGAAGCATCGCAGCTGCCCATCCAGAAATAGAGAAAATAAAAGATAAAGAAGAAAAAAAACATATTGACGTGGAAAAAAATGTACAAATTAATTTTAATGACCAGAAAAGTAGATTAAGTGATTTAAATAATATTGTTCAGATATCTGGTAAAACCAGTTACACTGAAGAATTTTCAAATAAGACTGAAAACATTGAAAACGATATAATCAGGGATTCTTACAGCGGAGGAACTGGACGTTATATATGCCCATATTGTAAACTATCTTGTGCCAAGCCATCAGTCCTTCAAAAACATATCAGAGCTCATACAAATGAGAGACCTTATCCTTGTATACCATGCGGATTTGCTTTTAAAACAAAATCAAATTTATATAAGCATCGAAGATCAAGAACACATGCTTTAAGATTACAGGGTACAGACGTACCCGTTTCAATAAATGACGAAGACTTGTCGGGTGGATCTGAAAGTGACGCTTCAACACCACCAACTTCTCTGTCTGATAATGGATCAGAAGCTTCCCTTATTCGTGTTGAAAATAACAGATTACATGACATATCTTCGCCGGAATTAACAAATGATAGTAATATAACAATTACAATGAATGTTTCTACAAGTGATAATAATAAATCAAAAACAATTTATAAACCCAAGTTCAGAGCAGCATTTTATCAGGGAGTTGATGAAAAAGATAAGATAAAAAAAACGATTTCTTCAAACGCTGACTTTCTTACAGAACATATCTCTAAAATTATATCTGATAACGAGGCGATTGTTGACGTTATAGAAACGCCTTTACAAAAGAAATATGGTAAAATTAAGCAAATCGCTGAAAGCAAACAATTTATGAATGATTCTGAATTAAAACAAGAGGCATCTCCTTTAAATTTAACTAAAACTACTAACGAAACTGATAAATCCTTTAGGAAAAGATCACATTCCGAAAGTTTCTCCCAATTTGACGATCTAAAACACCCATTGAATCCTGAAGGATCAATAATCAAAGATCTTTTGCTTAAAAGTAAAGCTAATGGCCTTACCACAATCACAGGCGAATTGTTAGACGGATTAGAACCTCTATTTGTTTGCCCTTTATGTCAAATTATTTATAAAAGCGCTGAAAATTTAGAAGTTCATCGATTGTATTATTGTAAAGGAAGTATGGCAATTAATTCTTCGGGAATAACCAATCCACAAAAAGATGTGAAAATTATAAGATCGGATATTTTTATACGAAGCAATTCAGTTAACGCTCGTTTACCAGAAACACCCATACATAGTATTCCCAAATTCAGTTTGACAGCTCAATCACCTTCAAAAAGCAAACCTGATAACCTTGTTCTTCTGAGATCAGAATCTAACGAAGTAATTGCTCCTTTACCATCACCTGGTCCTTTACTTGGAAACACAAGGCTTGTAGACACTAGAACATCTTCTGATTTTACCGGAAAAACAGAAAATATAAAAGTGAGGTTAAAAGAAGCTAGTCCGAAAAGAAGACTTGATAACAGGTCTGATACATATAGTCCCAGGCTTTTGGAAAACATTTCTCCGCGATCAACAGATTCATATCCGCCTTCTAAGATCAGATGTATAGAATCAAATGCTGGTAATATAAGGACAATAGAAGAACTATCCCCACATATAAGGCACAATTCTACTTCTCTTCAAATGTTTGGAGGAGAGGTGAAAATAGTCGATCACTTAGGCAGCACTACAACATTACGCATTGAGCCAAGTAAAAACCAACTTTCACCTATTTTAATACAACAAAGCATGTCTCCATCAAAATTTGGCAGCGATTCAGAAGCTAGTAGTGTAGTAGTACGATCGGGTCTTCATTCTGGGGGAACGATTGTGCATAATCCTCCAACGCCTAAAGAAATTATAGGTACATCCCAACCACAAACGCCAAGAATTACAATATCAACGTCTAGTCTACAAAATCCAAGTATACTTAATGTCCATGACATATCACACTTTCCGTTTCCACCATTAAGTGCCATTACTGCATACAATCCATTAACATTACCTCCTCTTAGTCCATCTTCTTCACCAAATGGGGCTACGACTATATTACATGGCGGAAAGCTAATTCCTCACGTACCAGGAATACCAGGACCTAACACAGCTGCTACTTTCGTAACAAGCACAACCATGCAACAAAAGCCTGCAAATAACGATATGCATAATTTTTCACAGACCCGGCCAGAGGGTGTTAAAGATAAATTAAATACTATTAACGCACATGGAAGAGAAACGATTGTATCTAACTATGAAAAACTTCTTAATTCTCGAAATCCTAATTCCAAATCAATTACGGTGGAACCTGTATGTAGTCAAAGTCAAGATTTTTTAAAAGTTGAAGTACCCCATTATGTTTCGAACATTCCCATTATAAAAGTTAAAAATGTAGAAGAATCAAATACGTCTTTGGGTTCTAATATATCTACATCAAACATTGTTAAATTTGTTGGAAGACTCGATAGCACACTTAAAAGAAGTTCTGATGGTATTCCCAAAATAGCATCAGAAATACCTAAATACGTTTTGAAAGAAAATAGTAATACTTCCATAGGAAAAACTAGAATTAAAGATTTCAATTTACATGTTCCAATAAAACGTATTGAAGTTAAATCTGAAAATGAATTAAGAAATTTCAATTACGAAAATGTTATTACTAAAGCAGAAATATACAATAATCAGATTCAAAGTTCCTCTGAAGTTCAAAAAAATACGAATGCACAAGAAACTTCTCTAAGTACTGTTCAAAACGAAAGATCAGAAACCTCGTACTTTCAAAAAAATTCATCAGCAAAATCAGCTTCCGAAGAAAGGAAAACAAAATTTCTGAGACCATCTACTTTACCGTTAAAACCGGGAACGTTTACACCCAAAAGACACCATGGAATTACGCCCAATGCTAACACAATGCCTTTAATATCTCCTGAAACGCCGCGACCAGCGAAGGCGTATGGACAGTTGTATTTAAATGGAAACGCCTATACTTATTTAGGCTTAAAATGCTCAACTAAAGTATTTTATTGTACCATTAATCGGCCCCAACCGATGTATGTGCCGAATCAACACTTTTTATCCATGTATAGTAATTGGCAGGTATTAAGATTTTCGTTTTATTAATTAATCAATACAAATTAATATCGTTTTTATTATATCTTACATTAAACATATGTTTATAATTTACAGTTATTATCTGAATTGACGCCGGACCCGCTCGGATTGACAGCTTCGTCTGCTATGTCCCTATATGATTCACGTCATCGACCACAAAATGTAGCCGTCAGTGTGATTAAACAGGATCTTATATTGACTCATTCGTCACAGTGGAATAAAAATTTGAAGAATATTCAACAGGTATTATAAATAACTCTTTTATTTCATACTGTATGTTTGAACTTCAAATACATTTTTTTATATTAAGTTTTCTTTTCGAATTATTATACTGAGCCATATCTAAGTGATCCAACAAAACGTAAAATCAGAAACGAAACATATTCCAAACTTAGATTTTTAAGAAAATTATATGAAAAAGATACAAAAAACATTAACAATTCGGAGACAAGATAACAGAATAAGAAATCTTTTTTGTCTTTGCACGTTACCAATTGAGATGGTGTTAAATCGCTCCGTCCAACGTTATCGAGTCTAGTAGTTCTTCTTTTTTTACTACTTCATCCTCCTTCTTCTCTTTTTACTATTCCAGCCTTCCCTCGACATGGTGGAAAAACCACCATGCCGAGAGAGATTGGGCTTTTGCCTCTTTTCCATTTTGGGATGCAAGGGACGACCGATTGGCTCAGTGGCGGGGCCCTCTGCCCACGGAGTCAATGGTCGCGGGTTCGATTCTCGCTTCGGAATAAATATTTATATGAATTTATAAATGTTTATTCCGAGTCTGGTAACCCCCCCCCCCTCAATCCGCATTTCCTTTCCTGCCCCTTCCTTTCTTCTCTGTCCTTCCTTTCCTCTCCGCCAATCCAAGGTCTGTCGTGCCAATGGATCGTCCCGGGATCGGGCTCCCCCGGGTACTATGCAAGGCTCTGCTGGGGCTGACCTCCATCCTCCCTTGCGGTTCGTGGGATTCACTAAGACAAATTTAATATACCTAATTTGTTGACGGTTGTTTGTTAAATGACGGCGACGTGGTTCGCCACCCGTCACGTCCTGATTCTCACGAGGGCGAAAAGCGACCAATGACGAGCCGTTTCGCTGCGATGAATGGCAGCGGATGGAGCTCTGTGGTCTCTGCCAACCCCTGCGGGGGATAGGCGTGAATATATAAAAAAAGGGCTTTTTGACTACAAACTGTTCTTGTTTTCTTTACTAAAGCAGCATTTCATATGCTTAGTTTTTATCGTGCTTACATTAAGACCTGATGTTTGAACGTATAAACCGACAAAAACATTGATATAGTATGCATGTACACTACCGGCCAAAAGTTTTAGACCACCTACACCATAATAGGGAAATAAAATAAAACTCAAAATACAAAGCAAGAGGTTTAGTTATTAATTAATAATATATTTACACACATTTAAGAATGACATTCAAAATATTTTGTTAGTTACAAAGATTTTTACTAGTGGTTTTGGCTGGGAATGTATAATTGGTGTTGTGACTATGAGTATCATTTTATTCGCCGATGGGATAGTCCACGATAACTGAGCTTGTGTACTTTTTATGATATGGTCCGTTACAAGGTTGATGAGGAGAAGACTGACTGAGCGCGGAATCTTGATGTTACACCAACGCGGACCTCAAATTATCTCAAATTTTAGAATAAAGAAGGAGACAAATTGACATTTAAACATTCTTGCTCTCTTGGTTAATCTTTTCCTAAAATTTCACCCCAGCTTTATAATTGTTTCATTTTTTACCTAATTTACCTTTAACTCAATTTCTGGAAGATGAATTCAATTTTAATTCAGAATTACATTTTATCAATACTCCAACATAAATTATATAAAAATAAACTCTACTAAATTCTGATATATATAATTAATTATATTTTGATTTAGGATTGTACATAAATAAATATCAATATTTGTAGATTCTAACAACTGTTGATACTAAAAGAACAGAAGAATCAAAACAACAACATATTGATAGTATCATGATGCCCAAAAAAGAATTAGCTGGAGGTTTTGAAAGTAATGAAGAATACACCTATGTCCGAGGTCGGGGCAGAGGACGATATGTTTGTTCGGAATGTGGAATCCGTTGTAAAAAACCATCGATGCTAAAAAAACATATTCGTACGCACACTGATGTCCGACCTTACACCTGTACACATTGCGCATTCAGGTAGTATTTATATTAAATGATTGTTTTGTTTAAACGTCTATATTGATATAATTAAAATTCTTTGAATAACAATTTAGATAAATATATATTATTTATTATATACCGGAAATAAGTTATGAATTAGTTTTAATGACACATTAATGTCACATATTAATAGTTCTCTGAATTAGCAAACTGAAGTGACAATGGGATGGTCACGTGTATCAGAAAATTGACAATCGCTGGAATAGACAAGTCTTGGAGTGGTAACGGCGTCTTGGCAAATATAGTGTGAATGCCAATGAAGCAGAAACAAACTGGATACGAGAAGTCAAAGATCGATATAGGTGGCGCGTTTTGATGACTGCCTGTCGTTACTGAAATTGACCTCAAAATTGTACAGTTTTAATTCACGAAATTTAATATTATATTTTTACTATCTTTTCGATAGTAATTTTTTTTGGATTATGTCTATTATAAAAACCTAGGGCTAAAACTTTATTATCCTTGTCTCAATCAGTTAATTTTTTTGACTGTTTCGAATAGCACGGAAGATATCCGATTGTTTGTGATCAGGATAAAGTTGATTTGTCAGCTGATGTTGCTGTTTCTCTTAACTGTACATCGCTTAAATTAATTCTAATATTCTCCTTTCTCGATTGGCGCTATTTTTGGCGGCAATCATTTTGGTACTGATATATTGCGAGAGAAAAAACCGATAACCGCTGTCATGTGTCAAATGAATTGAGACATTTTTAGGGCACACAGTAAGGATTTTTTTACCAATATTAGAATATACTCAATATATTTCGGTTCTTCATGTCAGTAGTTCATTTTTTTTATAAGAGAAACGTATGCAAGCACGTATGTTGCCTGATCGTATTTTGAATAAATGATGTATTTCCATAAAACCTAAGCACATATTTGATAGAATGTTATAGTAGCTTAGTAAAATACTTAAATGTTACTTTTAAATTTTACAGTTTTAAAACCAAAGGAAACTTAACTAAACATATGAAAAGTAAAGCGCATTATAAAAAGTGTTGTGAATTGGGCATTAATCCTAATGAAGGTAATGAGGAATGTGTAGAGATGACAACATGTTCGGGTGAAACAGATGACGACACTGAATCCGATGGTGATGAAGGAAATGAAGGCGAAACAGAGTCTAGTGGTAATAATGTATTTTATTTTAATTTTGTTTCAATCGTGAGTCATATGAACATAAAAATTAATTTTGGTTATTTGAAATAGGTTCAGTAGTGTGCATTTTATCATCCTTGAACATTTAAGGATTAATCACAAACTTTATTTTTGAATTACAGATACAGAGATATACAAATCGCGACTGCCAGAACATGAAGCTGCTCATTGCTTACTTTCTTTGGGAGGGTGCCACACAGCAACATCTACAACTCCTGGTTTAATAACTAGCGCTCGACCTTCGACTTACCCTTACACTCCCCTTATAGATACTGTCACCTTAAATCCAAGTCCTGACAAAGTACAATTGGTCAAAAATAATTTATTAGATTCTTCAGTTAATATGGAAAATGAACCAATGGATTTAAGCAGAAGCGATGTGAAATGTCCCAATATGCCTGAAATACCAACTGCTAAGGAATCTAGTGTCCTTGCATCTTTAGCATCTAATACAGCAAAACTTCCTCAATATCATAGTCAGTGGTCAAATGGAGAACCAATGTTACACACCTATTTAACAGAGCGAGCTCTTTTGGATACAAAAATAAAACAAAGTCAACTCACATCTAATCTCAGTAAAAGAAAAATTGAATTAGAAAAGCCTATGTTCGTAGAGTCACATGGCAATTTGGATAGCAAAAGTGCACTCACAACAACAGCTCTTAATGTTACAACGCCGATTACATTATCTCAAGGAAACACATCTAAAGTTTCTAACGTTAGTGGAAATGACATCAATGTTAAGTCAATATCTATACCTAAAGAAGACCACAAAGCTGGTGTTGGTGATACTCTTAACTCTGTTAGTTTTTGTGTAGAACCTAAAAGAGCTCTAACTCCAAATATCAGCCCTGAAAATGCTAAACATGTTGTATCTGAATATTTAAAACAAGCTAGAATTAATCTTATCAAAACATTAGATGACCCCTTCCAAAATCAACCTGATAACTCAAGTGATGAAAGCAACAGTAGCAAAATTAATATTGAAGAAAAGACTAAAATAGATGAGCACAATTTTTCAGAATCAGAACTTATAAAAATGCCATTAGATCATGACACTGTTGCTCGAAAAGTAGTTATAGGGGTTGGTGGAGTAGCATTTAAAATAAGCAAAGGCAAAGAGTTTGAAGGGTCTGCTCCTTATTCACCAGGCAGACTAATGGAAGATGGACGTAGAGTATGTGATTTCTGTAACAAAACTTTTACCAAGCCCTCACAATTAAGGTTGCATTTGAATATACATTACATGGAAAGGCCCTTTCGTTGTAGTGTGTGTGCTGTGAGTTTTAGAACAAGAGGTCACCTCCAAAAGCATGAGAGGTCAGGTTCTCATCACAATAAAGTTTCTATGACCTCTACATTTGGAGCTGCAACATCAGTAAACCCTCGTCCTTTTCGTTGTTCAGATTGTAATATAGCCTTTAGAATACATGGACATCTAGCAAAACATTTAAGAAGCAAAATGCATGTCATGAGGCTAGAGTGCTTATTTAAATTACCATTTGGAACATTTACTGAAATCGAGCGAGCGGGAGTTAGTTTAACGGACATTGATACAACTGATTGCGCGAGTTCATTAGCTAGCCTACAGTCACTCGCTAGGAAACTGCACGAGAATGATCCTACGAAGTTGGAGTATCGAGAAGCTCACAATGCAGTGACATCATCTGCAGGCAGAGAATCATCTGAGGATGAAGATGTCACTGTGCCATTGGAAAAAACTTGTGACAATGAAAATGATAGTGATATGAAAACTAATGAAAATAATGAAAGTCAGGACATTGAATCAAGAATTAAATATAGTGCCACAGATAATTAGTGCCAAAATTATAATAAGTAGAAATATTAATGTGCAATTTTTATCCTTAATTCAAAGTGTAATTATTCATTCTAGGGTATGACTCAGAAATGTGTGAAAACAAATTGATACGCTTTAATTATATACATATTTGTAATTTTATGTCAAATGTGAACATGTAAATATTTCAAAGTGAAATAATTTTAATATTGTTATATTTGCTTCCATTTTAAGGCTTATGTATTATAATTGTTAAAAGTTAAGTCTTACTATTAAGAGTAATTGGATTTGTTGAATTTTTTTTATAATCGATACACATATGGAATGTGGATTATAGCTTCCATTCTAAAATATGAAAACATTTTGTGGTCCATATTTTAAAAGAATGCTTAAAATATCAATGAAACATATTACAGATTCTTTTAAATGTAGTGAAACCTTTACAAGTACCATAACTACTTTTTTGTATGTATTTTTATAAAATATATACCATAATGTATTTACAATGGGAAACATCTACTTCCAACCCTTTATTGATAGAAAAATTGGCATATCAACTTCCATACATGAAATTTAGATAAACATTAAATCTTTAAAGTCTTCCATATCGAAAAATAGTTTTTGTGCTAGATACTTTTGTTTTAATACAAGATACTCTACATTTGGGTGAATATTTGACTTGTTTATATATATTGCAGCAATTTATATTTTATATATATAAAAGTGTACATAGTAACTAAGATAAACTTTACATGTATATTTTTTAAAAAAATCGAGTTATTACGTAGTGTATATTCTGTTTTATACCTACACTAGGGGTGTTATTTCAATAAAAGTGAGTTATAAGTATGTTAAACTTAGTATTGGTTATTTTATTTTTTTCATATTACCATGTTTTACTACAACTACAATACCCGTGCTTTTTGGTTATTTATGAAAAGTTATACTATGTTCATAGAAATATCACTTGACAATCATCACTGGTTGGATACTGTCAAAGTATTCAACATTGTTTAGCCTATCATTTTTATTTATACTTACATAAATATGGTACAATTTTTAAAATGATTTGCAAGAGTAAACATGTAGTCTTATAAATATATTATTAGTGCGGTTAACGACATTTTCTACAATTTTTAGGTATTAAATGGGCTTTTCATGTCACGGACTAAGGTTTTAAATAGGAATTGTAATATATCTATATCTGGTACATCTAGGACTTAAAGATTTTTTTGTTATGACAAGAATCTTTACGATATTCTGTTGAAATGGTTTCATTAATAGGTGTTCCCAACATATCCATTATATGTATTAAATGTTTGTGCATTTCTTATAAAAGCCTTCCTTTCATCAGACATAAATCGCCATGCTTTTATTACCATATTTTTCGAATGACGGTCTTATTTAGTTACTGTTCCTTGTGCTTAAATTTAGCATGTATATCCTAACATTTGTAATATCGTTTATCTGATGCTACATTAAATAAAATAAAATTTCATTCATTCACTTTGTTGTAAGCTAAAAAGCCGGGAAGCGATTAAAAGTACTGTATTTTTATGAAGTGTTTCTATGCGGCAAATTTTTGAAATCCTATTCCAGTTATACGGTAGGAAGTAGAGAAAAAACTGTTTTAAAGCCTTTAATATATGCATATATGCCGTTCACTCATCAAAATAATTTAAATGTTATATAATTTTTTTAATTTTTTATCATTTTTTTGCATAAACCTTTTCTGGCTAATACCATGTTTATATACTCCGTGCAATTATCGTTATGTTAACATGAAATTACTGTATTAATATTGATTAACTGTGGTGGCGTATTTTGCAATATATAATAGTTTGATTAAGGGGCATAAGTAGAATGATAAGAAACGGATGCGTGTATCGTGACTTTTTAAGTTGGCTGCTAAAATCTTTTTATAGGATAGCCACCATTTTGAACTACATTACAGTCGTTTGTCACAACCGGCGTGCACCCGTCGAGAGCAACGACGTTCAGCGGCGTTGACGCGAAAGAAAATTTATGACACGATTGTACTAATGGTGTCGCGGTTGTCTATGGGCTGCGTTGATTGCTTTCCATCAGGCGACACGCTTGCTCGTTTGCCCTCCTATCCAATAAAAATAATCTCATCACTGACATTGTGCTTCGTTGCGAGACCTGTGTATATGACCGTGGTTACATTAGTGACGTTTTCAGTTTTTATTTCATTTTTGTAATTTTATGCTATTATCAGTTATATTGTTTAATTCTGATGTCTTATAACTCATCATTCACCATTTTACACGTTATCAAGACGTGAAAAGTTAAATTTATATTTCAAGATATTAACATAATAGTAACAGCTAATTGTCATCAAAAAAAAAAAGGATTTCTATTTAATGGAACCCAGAATTGCGAACTACGTGCATTTTTCTTTTCTTTGATGGCAATTAGTTTTAACTATTATATCAGTGTCAAGTAAAATACAATGACATCAAATCTCTTGAAATGTAACTAGATCGCATACCACGTTACGATTTGATTAAATGGTGGCAATTTTATCAAACCGGACTATTGCAGATAACTTAAAAGTCACGATACACACATTTATTTCCATATCACTTCACTTATACAAAATTAAACTATAACTAATAATATTATAAGATTATGAAAATGAAATAAAAACACGTCTCTAATGTAAGTTGGCGGGAAAAGTCCACGTGCATTTAATGCAGTGAATATTTTTATTGCTATTTACATGTTTTTATTTATTTTGTATTATACCACATAAAAATCTTAATTTAAAAAACTCATACGATCTCCGATATCATATATATTCAACGGGAATACTATAAATTTATGTTTTTTATAAAATATTGTTTAAATTATTAAATTAAATGTCGATTATAATATTAGTACATTAAATATATGTATATGAAATATATACTTATAATTTTTAATCGTCACATTTATTGTACTTAAAAATATTTACTATTATTGGTTTTAATTTTGAAATATTTATAAATAGATATAAATTGCTGTTAAATTTTATATCTATATAAATATATGTATGAGTTTCATTAAATTGCTCAGTATTATGTAAAAAAGGTAAAATATTTGAAAAGGAATTACTTTTTATATTATTATCACCATTTTCCTTTCATATTACTTGTATACACATGTATAATTTAATCAACGTTATTAACTTATGTGGTAATTATATATGATAATAAACTTTTAAGTGTAATATATAATATTTTACACTGCCAAATTTAGTAATATAACTTTATTGTATGTGTATTCTTGATGGAAACCTGTGTATAGTTAAATCAGTAACTTTTTTTCTTTTAAAATTTCATGTTTTCATAATGGTAAGATAAAAATTAATGGTCAGTTTTTTGCATTGTTACACATAATTTATTGAAAAATTAAATTTGAGATGTAGAAAAATAATTTAAAACAAAGTGTACAATATTCTATACCTACTGTTTGACTGCCACATATCAAAAGTGACAAGGGATTTAAACTGAATTTATTAAAGAAGGAAAACTCTTTATAATATGAACTTATTAGGTGACACGACTAGACAAGACGAATGCTGGTATTTTTTTTTAACGATGCAACCTACCTGATTAAGTAAGATTATATATAAAAAAGCAGTTTGAAAGAAATACTATTGCACATTTGTCTTTATTTAAATAAACTTTCCAATTTTATAATCATAAATGTATGACATAGAAAAGTGAAGTCAATATATACACAGTTAGTAAAACCAATATTTAATAAAAATGCCGGAAAAATATTAATATATATTGAGATTTTAAAATCACTATACAAATGGTACTGTGTGTGTATTTTAATTTTTTAAATATGGGGTTCTTAAAAAATGAAACTTGTCAAATATTTACCCATTTATTGTTTATTTATAATAGAACATTATAACAAAAATTAAATGGATGGATATTTTATAACAATAATATTAAAATTAATGTAAAATATTCCTTGTTCCTTTACTTCCCTCCGTCATCGTGCGTCAAAAACAACCACTGAAAATTTTAATTAAGTAAATTATTTTAATTCTTTAGACCTGCTATGGAAATATGATTTCTTTGTTAGTTTTTAATATATCCGTAATTAAATTGTTTCAGTGAAATAAAGCAGTTTAAAAATGATTACAATATTTAATGTGTTTAGCAAAAGAAAGTGCGTTGAAATTCTATGAATTCAATTTTATCAACAATTAATTCTCGCACCATAAAAATTTTAAAGAACCAATTTTGCAAAATTGCTATTAAGGTAATAAAATAACGCATAAACATCAAGATATTTCGTGATCGCATATAATGTTTTCACAAAACATTCAAATTAATTATCTAAAAATATGACCAATATAACATCTGAAAAATCACTATTTACTAGATCTCTGAAAAATAGTGTGTAAAAATGTATGGACTTGCAAATAATTAGATATAAAATAATCTTAATCTATCTTTAGACTGATTTATATACAACACATATCATACTTAGTGGAAGGTCATATCAACTCCTTAAGTTAAACTTTCTCATTCTATGAGAATTGCGATCTAATCTTGATTATACTTAACTATTCAAGAATGAAGCCTGTATTAGTTTTCTTGTTACATTTGGCACACTATATCAAGTATTAAGATTATACATGGACAACTATGAGCCTTTTAGCTCTTTAAGAGCAAGAATTGTGGGGAGGATTGCTTCAAGGCAGTTTGCAAACATAGACTTGCAGGTCATTGCCAAAATAAAATTTGATTTTAATTTGCAAAACAAAATAAATATTGATCGATTCATGGTTGCAGCTTATTTATGAGGACTAAACATTTTTCATAGCAGATTTTAGGCTTCTTCACATTTATTTTTCGATTTAGGGCTATTATTAGGGCCTTACAGTAAATAAATTTTTCCCTATGGTTGTCCCCTTTGAATAACTGTGATAGTGACTTTTCGAGTATTTAGCTAGTAGGATTAATACTACATTTTTTAACATATCTACCAGATATGTTAAATGCCCTGTTCCTAAAGTGTTCCTTTTCTAATACTTATTGTGATTTTATATTTCACATACTTAAAATAGAGACATTTTCAAAAATTTTTAAATTAAAATAAATTTATATAATTGTCTGAAATATTTTGAAAAGGATACATCGCTTGGTTCTCTTCTTATACATTATACGATATCCACATTCCCTGCATCTTATGGGATCTCTTGGTTTAATTTCATTTTCCCTATGGCATTCTGAAATGGTATCAAATGACAAGAAAGCATTTTCATTTTTCAATAGGTGTTGTTTAGAAATTTTGAAATAAATTTTTCATGGAGAACTCATGGACATTATGTTAATCACACATGTTTTCTAATTTTATGCAAAAATGATTTAACAAAATAATCACCATGGCACTACATGTAACTCAAATAAGTATACTGACTGCTACCTAACCAGACTAGGCTATTATTTTAGAATTAAGAACAGTATAAAGTAACAAATTTCAATAAACAGTTAAAATTTTTAGGCTGAAAATGACTGAAATTGAAAAATATACTTGAAAGTTCAAAGAATAAAAGGTTTAATTGTTTGGATACATGCTAGTGTATCATTTTTCTGTTTTTCATGACATGAATTTAATCAAGGTTTAGTGTAATAATAATCTACTGCTGGACATCAGTAAGCTGTGCCATCTAGCCAGATCTTCAACTTTACAAATCCAGTTTCTGCCAGCCATCGTACGCCAGAATATCTAAGATTTAGTACACTGATCTGGACTTAAGGAGGAATTTCCAATAGTAAAGATATAGGTATGGAAAAATTTAAGTGATCTGTCTTAATTAACATTTCATACTCTATATAATAACTATGGAGTATTTTTACAAAATAGAGTATTATATGAACTGAAGAGGCAAGTTGACGATGACTAACACCTAATACGGTGTTAGTCATCGTGTTCATAGTGTATAAATGTTAATCACCATCTTTATCATCTAAAAACAAGTTTGTGATATGATTATATTTTACCTCCACAAACATAAATCATTGGCACTTTTGTAACAGATTGCTCCTTGGCACCAACATCAGCCATAGTTACAACTAAATAAGGGCTATTCTTAATGTATATCCAACTTTAGTTAAACTTTAATTCTGCAAATAATAAATAAATTCTTATAGGTCGTTATCTACGTACAATAATACATCACCTCGACTTACGCGCAAAGAACTTATACCTAACCTGGAATGTGCATTGACAATTTAACATCGTTAAAAATGAATTTTATGTCTATTGCTAGTCAGAGAAAAATCTGGTCCGATGAAGAAAGTGTCCCGAGAGCCCTGTGTCCCTTTCTAGAGTATTGCCAGTAAGATTATTTTCAAATTTAAAGAAAAAAACAAAACTTCATATCTAGTTTTAAAAATATTACTTTAAAAAATATTGTTATATGTTTTAACTATCTTTTAGGTTATCCAATTGTCGAATTGCGATTAAATATCACCGCAAGTTCATACGCGTGTTCCATGATCACAATAAATACAAAATATTAACATAGCTGACAGGTTGCCAATATAAGATAGTATATTATACTAATAGTCTATTTATTTTATTAATAGTGTTCATGTTCCTTGCCATATAATTGTGAAAAAATATCTCTTATTAACAAACAAACTAAGAGATAGTTGCAAAATATTTTATTAACTAGAAATAATATGTTACTAGAGGTATATTTAAAGTAATATATTTCGAACTAGATATGAAGCAAAATATGAAGTTTATTTCTTTCTACTATTATTACTAAAGAACAATCTTCCTGGAAATCCTTTAGAAATGGACAGGGTTCCCGGACCGCTTTCTCCCTCGGGCCAGATATTTCTCTGTCCAAGTAATTATCTTTAATAAACTTTAGTGTAATAGGCATAAAGTTCATTTTTATCGATGTCAAATTGTCAATGCATGATCCAGGTATTAGGTATAAGTTCCTTGCGTTGATCAACAACGTTATTGTAAATTCAATAAATATCGAGCATCAATGTTGAGCTATTGATGGTGATATCGATCATCATTATATAATCTATATTTTTGCAACATCATCTATCTCTAGTAGGTAGTACACTATACTTATACTAAGGATGCGGGCAGTGTATAATCGTTAATGAACGTATTCGATTATCGATTACTATTCTTATATAACTTGATATCGATAGTTGCATAATTATTTTGTGTGTTCAGTTTTTTTTGTTGTATTAACCTTTTATTATTATAACACAGGCATCTCACTTTCGACGATTTCGATAAATTTTTAAAACTCTACACCATGTGTAATTATCATTGGTTAACAATTTAAAATAAATGTGATAGATAATTGCAAATAACTTATATATTTACAATAAATAATATAATTTAACCTAAATTTCACTCGATTTATTTTATTTTTAAACGATTTTCCATAGTATGTAGTTGTTCGTTATAAGTAGCCTTCACTAAGAGGGCGGTACCCATTCATAAAGTATGATATTATCGGAAGTACATTGCACCGGATAAAAATACAAAATATCATGTGCGTGACCTGTCAAAATTATCATCCTAAATTTTACAAAGTATAGGTAGGAACCTACGCTGTTCATTAATTATATACGTTTAGTAACGGCTTTACAGTGCAGTATTCTTTTTATCCAAAAACCGATACTTTGCACATGATAGACTCATTCAATATTTTTTTACTATTTTCAATTATTGACGACGAAAAGCAATGATATTTTTTGGCATTTAATTTAATTACTTGTCTGTAAAGATCATTATTTTTATAGTGTTTCTTTTTTTTATGGGATAGGAGAGCAAACGAGCAAGCGTGTCGCCTGATGGAAAGCAATCAACGCCGCCCATGGACAACCGCGACACCGTAGGAGTCACGGAAGCGTTGCCGGCCTTTTAGGTATGTATAGGCTTGTTTTTTGAAGGTTCTAGGTTTTCTTTCTAGAGATATCAAGTCTATTGACCAACAACTTCAGATATGGAAAGAAAAGTATTCCACTTTGTTTTCATATCTGAACTTGATTTATTATCCGATATTATGCCTACTAGACTACACTGTCATTAAATGTTTTCTTTGATTTGGAATCATCTCTCTCTCTTTTTGGTCGATACTTCATGTCTGAAGATCACGATCACCAGACTTTACCCAGCGGTTTATTAGGCTCTTCCATTTATTACGTTCAGCAGCCATTCGGACCACTACCACGTAACTGAAGGTCTTATTCTGCTTCAGTTGGTTGGATCATCTCATCGGAGATCTACCCTACTAATTTTTCCATGTTTTCATCTTAGCGGCGTATAATGTGTCCAAAATAACTGAGGATACAGCATCGGCATATTATGGACAAACGGTCTTTATTCCAAGTTCTAACGATCGACACTTTAGTGCGGAATACTGTCGGTGATATTCGGAGCATGCGTCCCCACACCGTGACTCTCATTTCCGTACTGTCAATGCTATTATAGGTGTCATAGAGATTTGCGCAATAACTTTACAATCGGTCTGGAACCATTACCATTTCCGATAAAAGCTGACCTTGTTCATCTTCAACTGCACAAGTTCTTGGATGTTTGTTCCGAGTTAGAACACGGACTTTTCTAAAAAGATCTCTAGTCTCATGCTTATCAGCGCGTCTTTTTAGCTCAAAGCGTATCTTATTTATGAATTCACTTTTGTCCTTACGGCTCTGTACTTCCTTGCTCAAACTAGAGTATGATTGGCGATCTTTCGCGGTTTTTATGCGGCTCTCTTTAAGCATTCTTCTGTTCAGTATGACTGGCATTTTCTGCACTAATATATCTTTTCATATTGATTGTATTAGAAGGCAGTGCGTACTCGGTTGCTGCTTCTACAATGGCTTTCTCCAGTGTCATCCATGCTGTGTTGCTGTCCTCTACTCAAGGTTATGTAATTCAACCAATAAATTGATCGCATTTCTAAATACTTCCTAGTTAACATTTCTTAAATTTGGGTGTGGCTTAATTTTGGTAATCTTTGTGAGCCGCATTCTTATTGTTACTACGAGAAGTTGATGGTCGGTCTCGCAGTCTGCATCTGGTTGTGT
The DNA here is from genome assembly GCA_031353405.1 of Baronia brevicornis. NCBI lineage: Eukaryota > Metazoa > Arthropoda > Insecta > Lepidoptera > Papilionidae > Baronia > Baronia brevicornis. The sequence continues at coordinate 237,787 of JASFAT010001654.1, forward strand.
TTTTACATTTAGAACTGACGATAGCTAGCGAGTTTGATTATAACGTAGTCAATTTGATTCCTATTTCGATCGCCTGGAGATATCCAAATAAAGAGTCCCATATCCTATCAACTGTCCTAAACTTCTTAATCCTATCTATAACGTCCTCTATATCTCCATTGTATTCCATTGTTACCCCGCCCGCACTGTCCTGTGCATTTTATTCCTTCCTTATCTCAACCGCACTGATTAACCTCCTTCGTGTCTTCTCGCTTCTACGTGACATTGACTAAATCATCCGTCCTATTTTGACACTGTTGAAAGCCATTAATTCAAATGAATAAATGAATGAATACTTCGTTATTTTGAAAGCTGGGTTTTTTGTGATTAGCTATTGGTTTAACTAATAAGTATAAAAAATATATATCATTTTTATAAAAGTACGTTGTTAAAATACATAAACAGGTATTTTACTCGAAGAAATAATGAATTTCCTTGATAATTTTGATCCTGTCACTTCAGCACGCGAAAGAAGAAAATTGAACCGTAAAAGTTATTTTATGAAGTGGGTTTGCATAGAATAATAATAAATGTGAGTCCATTATTATAAAGCATAATACTCAATTTGTGTTTTTTTTTATTCTTACAGTCGTAACTGTAAAAAAATTTATAATGAACGCGGGCAAATAGCAGCGACTGGCAAAGATCTTTGTGATTGCTTAGACGAATCTTGCCCAGGTTGTCATTTTGCTTGCCCAAAGTGCAGTTCTAATAAATGTGGACATGAATGCAGGTAAGCAAAAATGATTGATAGTATTATACCCAGATACAATATGGCATTTGAAACACTTTCTCACACGATGATCATTTGTATTAATGCGAAAGTATGATACTGATTTTCATGATAAAAATGACTTCTGGCTGGGAGTGGGTTTTTAAAATTTATATAAACAACAGTCATTGTTCTTTGGAATAATTCAGTAAAAAACTGACTTTTTACTCTCTTATCTTTATGTATGATTATATATGACTAGGGAATATTCTTACTGTTAAAAATTACAATCTAAATTATCACAAGTAAACTTGAATCAATTAAATGCTTGTGAAGGTCTTGTTTAATGGATAACTAAAGATAAGAGATTAGATACCATTATCAAAACCCTATTTTCAAAGTAATTTTTATACAAACCAGTCAGAATTGAGCATATCTATTAGGTCTACCGGAAAGATCTGTCTGTTTTTAGAATTAAATAAAAAAATAAATTTTTCATACTTTGAATAAATTTAATTGAATATAATTGCCATCATTATTTATCACTTCTTGTCAGTGTGATGGCAATTTGTATAACCCATTTTTAAAAAATGTCTTATATCTAAAGGCAAAAATGGACCTAGTGCTTATCTAATATTTTATTTGTCTTGAATTTTTTGCACTGCATAAAATTTGTAAAGACAAGAAACAAGTGAAAATAGGAAGGTGTTAGGTTCAGGGAGTATGTTGGATGGGAGAGAATTTTCCAGCCTAGTTCTGGAATTTTATGACGAGTCTCTAAAGCAGCATGTGGCCTGGCATTGTCATAAAGCAGTATGATGTCCTTCTTATTGAACATTGCCGGCATCTTTTCTTGAAGTGGTATTTTCAATTTATCCAATTCCTGACAGTACCACTTTGAATTTACCCTTTTTTGCTTTTAACAGCTCAAAAGGTCCTCAAATGTCCCACTATAAACTCAACCTTCTCTTGTTCAGGCTCAACATCAGTTTAGAGGTGGAGGGGGCAGTTTTTCCTGGTTCACAATATGCCCTTTTCCTTATGATGTTTTCATAGGCAATCCAATGATCCAATGATCTTGACAGTATTATCGTCGATCAAAGATGGTCTCTCAAAGTGTGGCTTATCAGAAAGGTTGAAATCACCTACTTGAAATTTTTCAAACCATCTTCTGCATGTTCTCTTAGAAAATGTATCTTCACCAAACATTTTCAATTAATTTCTACACGCTTTCTGTAGTATTTCTTTCTTGTTGGAATTTGTACGAAATACAGTGGTGTAAATGAACTTTATTGGTAGTAGTGGGTACACAATCGCATCTCACTTAATAATAACAAGATAAATCTTTATTTTAGTTCATCTGCAGCGTCAGTGTGTATACATTATTAGTGATAAAAATAGAGGCAAATATTCATCCAAGAATATGCGCATACTTGTTGAAACAGATTGTAAACAGAATAGACAGAGCTTTTCAGTAGACCTAACATTATTGATAATTTTACAGAGTTTTAGGCCTCGGTTATAGTAATCTTATGTGGCTGTATTTCATTTATGGATTACAGATAAAAATAGATATACTTAAGCCAAATTCTGAGAAGAATAAATGTAAGCAAACCATTTTAGGGTCATCATAACTCACATGCCTATTAAAAATCTTGAATTAGTGACTATAATAATATCACACATTACATAGTAAATATTGAATATAAACTATTGTTACAGCTTATTATACACAAATCACACAATTGTGACAATATTATTTTTTTATGAAATTTATAAATCAAATTTTGTTTCTTTGAACCTTTCACCACTATATTCAGATAAGAAAAACATTTTCGCTATTTCAATTTGATGATCATTTTCATACAAACATGCTTACCTTACCTACTTTTTATGTTTTTTGATAACTTTATACTTTTTAAGTTTTTACTTAAACATTGTTTATTTTGATTTGTTGATATATTTTTTATATAATCAGTATATATATGAGAATACTGCAGTTTTTTTTATATATAATAAATATTTTTTTCTTAAAAACTTATATTATATATTTGAAGACAAATCACTTAATAAGTCGTGGTAGAAAAAGAATCTCAATTTATGAAGGTCAATATTCTTTTCGGAATTTGGCTCGGGTGTAGAATAACATAAATAAAAGTTTTCTAGACAAACTTAAACTGATAAACCAAGATGCTGATTATATATTTCTTTACAAAAATGTAAAGCATAAATACTGTATTGAAAGATACCAATTGAGCATTCAATACTGATACATCAAATAGTGGACAGTCAAAAGTTTTACTTAGCTAAGATCCGCAACAAGCAAAACAATAACAGAAAACTAGTAATATGTGCTTTTTTGCTGGATGAAGTGGATTTATTTGGAACTTAAACCAAAAACTTACTGAAAATCGGCTATCAATTCTTCACCCACCAACCACTACACCACACACATTATCAGTACCCCAGAGCAAAACTTCATGTTCTTTTCACATCTTTTGCCTCTCCTACACTACTCCTAAAGTTTTAGTCATTGTAATCATTTAATATTTCAGAGTAAATAGAAAATGGATGTATGAGAGAATTGAAATAGAAGGAAATGATTTTGTAATAAAAAATGTTTATAAAAGCAAATAAGGTATTTGTGAAAAAATTATATGTTTGCTAATAATTTAAAAAAGTATTCAACTTCCGATTCACCATCTTCTTGAAGATCTGTGCAGTGGACTGCATTATGTATTGAATTTTTTCCATATAGTGCTCTTATAGAGTTTGGATATAACTGACGACATAAATCCTGTTAACAGAAAATTGGCATTTGAACAATTTTGCCATCTTTCACTGTTTCCTATGTCAATTTTTTTGAAGTGAAACATATTGATTTCTAATTATATATGGTTTTTAATATATTATGATGATTTTATTTTGGTGTAATTGCAATATGCCTGTTCTTCACCTTAAGCTTCCTGTTATATGTGTATACTATTTATTGTTTTAGAGTCTTGACCACTTTTAACAAAATGTATTTTTTATTTTACAAATGACATTTAAATCAGTTGTTGTTTTATTGATGTGGTCAAAATAAATGCCTTTCTTTAAATAATAAATTATTGGTTGTGGCTCATAATGTACAAATTATAGTTTTGGCTGTGTTGAAGGTTCGGCCGATATTTGGCCTAAACTGAATAATAGGTAAGACATATATATCCTATCTATTATTCAGTTTAGGCCAATTAAGTTATGTACCCAAATATATAATTAAAAAATTATAACTACTCAATCGAAATATGATATGACAATAAAATCTTTCCTTTGTTGAGTAAATTTGGAAACATCATTATCGTAATTTAGATATACTCACAGGATCAGAGGGCCCACATAACTTCCGAAATTCACAAACAACATTGCAGTTGGGATCGTTAGACTTTATTTCTAGAGCAATACATTTTCCCTCAGCTAAATGGATGCACATATCCTGAGACAAAAACCAGCGATATTAATAGGGGTTTAAATATAAAATTGCCGTTTTTTAAATATAACATTGACTGTTAGACTTTCAATTGTTTTATATTTAATCTTTAAAACGAAGAAGGATGCGGCGAAAGTTAAGAGTAATTTTTGAATACGAGTTCCAACGTGGGACTAATGCAGCATAAAACTGCTCGTAATGTCTGCCAGTGCTGTGTTTGGAAAAGATACGGCAAACTAACCCACCGTGCCTTTTTGGTTTATCCACTTTAGCAGTGGAAACTTCAACTACACCACGTCCAGCCACTAAGGATAACAATGATAAATTGAAGGTGATGGTGGAAGCCGATACGCATCAAAACACCAAGAAGTTAGTGACATGGATTAACGTTAGAATACCCACAATATTGACTCATTTGCCGGCTAATTCTGTTAAAGTGAAATACTTAAAAATGGGTGACGATGCTCGCATCAAGACTCAAATGGAAGAACATTTTCTTCCCACGAAACAGTGGAAACTGCCTTCACACAAGTTCAGGTCACCAAGTTCTAACACAATGGTTTAAATGATCATCCAATTAGATGGCAGAAATCTATAGACAACGAGAGTAAAAATTTTATCCTAAAAAATGGTTAATTTTCCAGTACGAAAACGGCGATTTTGACCCATAATACTAAAATAATTTAAACTTACTGCAGTAGCGGCACGGAAAAATCCAATAGTTTTATACTTACTTCGAATTCTGACAGAACACCTTTGTATATTTCATAAAACTCTTCGGCATTTGCTAATTTTACAGAAAACATAGCAATAGCCGAAATATAAAAAATCCCCGAAGTAGATATATGTTCAAGAATTGATCCTATGTTTCCGTCAATTATGACATGTGGCTTTATAATACAACATGTGCAATCCTTAAAAGTTGCTCGGAAAGGAACTCTGGGTATCCCTTGGTCGTAACCAAAATATAATTCTAGAATCTGCAAATAGGTGCAAAATATTAAATTGTTTGGATTGTTAGTGGTATAAACTGAAATATAGTGTAATAATTCATACAATATTTAAATAAAATAGAAGTGTCGTCGATGTCGAAAAGTCTGCATTATCCGAATCTTTTATATTTACATATTTATTTCCGAGCAAATATTGTGAATGGCTGAACGACTGATGGGACATTGAAAAGATAGGCATAGGCTGTTTTTTACCAAGAAATTATTAGGGGAGGCAACGCCAAATTTGGATGAAATTAGATGTACGTGCGAAGGCTTGAACCTCACCTCGTAATACTAAGCCAAACTGTGCCTATGATTAGATGTGATTGGGCCCAAAGTCTTTCTAGTATTATAAGGAAAACAATAAAATACTTCATGCATAAACGAAATCTACTGAGTAAAAGATGTCGAAAAGGCGAATCCAAAGTAGTAAAGATGTATTGTACAAATATTTTCGGTCTATTTAGTAATATCGATTACCAGTTCACGAAATCACCAGACTGGAACAGTTACAAAGTACGGCTAAATAAGTGGTGTATTGCAAATAATGTGACGATACGTACAAATCGAAGGTCAGACGAAAGGCGATATTAATAAAGTGCGTTCAGCGAACAAGCTTATAAGCTGGCAAGTAACCTGGCGCTACTTAAAAGTATGGATAAAGTAGAATTTGATGATATCATAAAGCTTTACCTTTAAGTGCAATCAGGTTTTTCGAAAAACATCGATTTTTCGCCAACGCACCAAGCAGATAAAGGACATACTTAATGGGCCGAAAAAATTAGGGGATTGGTAGCACAATGAGCTCAAGAACTTGGAGGCAGCTTTGCTGGATAAGTTCCTGATGGGCAACTCAAGATTAAAAAGAGCTCATGTTGGCGAAGGCCGTCGACTTGGCGAAAAGTATGCGCTGTGCATACCAAGTAGCTGCAGCGGTGCCGGTCCAGCAGTGCCGGACACGGCGCAGTGCGCTCAAGTCACAAACAATTCTTTCTCTATGGCGAAAACTAATTTTAGAGTTCTTTTTTAGACTGTTTTTAGAGTTCGAAATAGACAGTTTATTGCGTGAAAACTATCGTTCATTATTTAAAAGCTATTGTTTCGGAATAAAAAGCAGCCTATGTTTAACTTATCATCTTCAACTATTTCCATGCCAAATTTCATCAAAATTGGTTTGGCTATGACAGCGTGTTACAGAGACAGGCTTCCGCAAATATAATATCAATATGTAAGTATGGGCGTCCCGTTTTGAGTTAAAAAAAATGGTCAGTTTAAGCATTACTCATTCTTTGTCTTACAGAGTTTACAAAGTAGTTAACTATATAATATATTCCTATATCACACTTCCTTTCGTACAATAGGTTCATGATTTGCGTGTTCAGAACTCGTTTCGATTTTAGATCAAAATAGAAAAAATATCTTAAATTTACAAAGGTAAAAGTTATTGGTATGTGTGTACAATAGAAAATATTTAAAAAATCGCTGCTGTTCTATGTGGATAAGTCTTTACTTATCCATGTTTTTACATGTACGTTACTTGGCCTACAACAATTTTATACCGTCCGTGATCGTAATTTTTATAAAATAGAACAGGTTAGGTAGATATTAATAAAGCAATAATAATATTAAATAAATGCTAACGTGCGTAGCATTCTCGAGTGTGTGACAGCCGTGAGCTACATTTTTAAGTATATTTTCTCCAAACAGCCGTCTCAGAGTGCCTGGTGCAGCTTCTGCAGGATTTGTAGCGCCCAAACATTCACGCCACTTGTTCACAGCGTCTGGTGCAACTAACTCTAACCCTATAACTTCTCCTGACATGACGTAATCAACGATTATGCTGAGAACAATATTAATATATGTGTATTCAAATAAATCAAAATTAAATAAGACATTCCTAGACGAAGATGAGTAGATCAGTTTTCCTCAAAGTAGAATTATGTTCGTAAATTTTAATAAGATTTTAAAGCAGATTCTATGTAATTAGAATACAAAACTGTCAATCAATTCTGACTAAAGCTCAGTTTTGTCACCTTTATTATCACCTTATGTAAGAGTTTATCATTTTAATAATAACAATTTTTCTGCCTTAATATTTAATTGAAAAGAAATGTTCACTATGCTGTAAACTATTTTAAAAAGTGTTGAACTTTTTCATTATTCGTGAATTAGAAAAGTTTAATAATATCAGAATATGCTGTTATTTTTTTATAACTCTCAAAGCAAACGTAAGAAAAACAGCATGAAATTTATCACCAGAATTAGTAAATATTTTCCAAAAATAATACCAGAATTGTTCTTATCTTTCGTCATATTAGATACAAATAATAGATTGTTATATAATATATAAATCTCATTAAATATTATACAGCAATCAAAATTTGATAATAAAACGTTTTGTGTCTAAGCGTCACATCAAAGTTTGAGCTAATTTCAACAGTATTTTTCGGACGCATCAAATTCTGTTTTATTATATTATTAATATATTTCATTAAACAATATTACTCGTCCTCACACTGCGGCGGTAGTATCGGAATATTTTACTGAAGTCTGAATCCAAGTTTTGGGATTGTTAACACGCTCGCCAGACCTAAATCCAATAGAATATGTTTAGGATAATTTGGGAAAACTAAATACAGAAATTCAGCACCAGCTAACCTAAAGGACCTCAAAACTGCATTGGTTGAAGAATAAAACCAAATTTCATTGACAATTTAATAAAAAGTATGCCCCGACGAATACATGCAGTTTTGACAGCAAGAGAAGAGAGAATACTAAACACTGATTCTATAACCCATTATAAAAAAAAACAGTGTTTTGAACGTGAAATGTTCGATTTTCATTATTAGGATAAAAATCTACACTTTCGTTAAGTTTAATTTTTTATGTTCAAAAATGTTTCAAATCAAGTTTAGTTAATTAATTCTATTTAACGGATTTTAAAAGCTTATATTGCACAAATATATCTATTTTTATATTTATTTGTGCGCTTTTTGGTGTTCCTTTAAATGTCTCCGAGTGTATTACAGCATTTGTTGTTAAATTTAATGTTAAAAAAATAATCATTACAAAAATATACTCTCAGGACACACCTATACCCACCCACACACATTTATACCTACTTATACTATGTTTTATTGAAAATCAATAAAGATACGGTTTTTGTAACGAGAACTTTTTGATGTTTACACATGAATGGTAAATATCATGACAACGGAAGAAGAAAGACAAAAGAAAATATTGTTCATTTACCAATGCACTCTAGTCAACGAATATAAATCCGGCGTAGAAATAAAGCTGTTAAACATGCTACAACTACTGTATGGATTGAATATTTCATACGCATAAAAACTCTACTCACTACATCAAATTGCTTCTTCTTAATTCTTTATAAACTTCTTCGTGCGAAATCTTTGGTAAAGCTGTTGAAAATGCTACAACTACTGCAACGTTATAATACAAGTATAGATTGAATATTTCGTAGTCATAAAAACTCTTTACTTACGGCATCAAATTGCTTCCTCCTAATTCTTTATAAAGTTCTAGCGCGAAGTCTTTGGTAATTTTACCATTTTTCATACGAACTATGCGAAATCCTTTTTTCATAATAAAGGTAATAATTTTACCGTGTTCACTGGGTGGAACAGGCTTTATCATAGCAAAAGTACTGAGAAAAAAGTGTAAATATTTTTGGACTATATTGGATAATTAGCGGCCATCCATATATTACCTTACACGAGTTTCATGACGTTTGTCATCCCTCCCAGTAATATTTATGTGAAAAGTGTATGAATTATAAATTCATAAACATTTTAAATTAAAACAGTTATTCCGAAATTAGGCGGTATCGGCCTTAGGGCGTATGTCAAAAGCGGGTGACTTGCCAACAAGGGGTTCAACCAAACCTTGGAATGATATTGATAGAATTGGTAATATGTATTTATTTCTTTATTTAAAAATTTTCTTTGGTGTTGAAGTTTAGAGTTTCAGCATTTTAGATGTGACGTCACGAAGCTTATGGTTCGTCTCCTCTTGTCACACTAAGTCAATGTGACTTCCTGTGTCTCCTTCCTTCCTCCCTCCCCTTAACTCGTTATGTAATTTACGGATGCCCCTTTATCATAAAGATTAAATTAACAATATACATGCATACCTTTGCTCATTTTCAAACAACATTCTTCGAGTCGCAGGCGCACAGTCTTTTATATGTAATAATTTGGAAAATATATTAACAATATTGCCAATTTGTAGCATGTCCTGTTTCAGAGGTGGCAGTTGCACGCGTTTTAATAAGTTTTTACCTTTCTTCGCGTCTATAACTTGTACAGAGTTATCAAAAGGGAAGAAATTTAAAATTAATTCTTTCATAATATCTGCTTCCTCATCATACATTTCACATAAAAATGTATATTTATCAAAGTAATCGTAAGGCTAAAATATAGACAGTTATATATATTATAATTTAAAAATATCCAGTAAATTTAGGCTTTATCTGGGTTTGGATGAAAACTGTAATTAATTTATATAATACTTAAATAGTGAAAAGTATTCTACTTTTAACTACATAAGCTTCGTTTTTCCACCACCATTTTAAAATGTCTTCTGGACGGAGAAGGGAATTCTGCAGGAAATATCTTTTCTTTTTTGTAGTCACGATGCAGTAATTCAAAAAACTAATTTTATTTTAAAGCTAGTATTATAGACATATAGCCAGAAAATAACGTTCGGTTATATATAATTAATTATAATCTTATTTAATAAAAAGGATAAGAAAATAAACAGACTTGAGCAGACCGACTTTCGTAAGTTGACGCATGTGGTAGCCACGTCTCGTTTAACTCTTTTACAGAGAAGCAGACCATGCCACTAAGACTTTTAAGAGAGATAATATTTTTAATAATAAGATCCCCAGTGATCACCGCTGCCAATTTCTAGTAGTGAGTTGAAATTGACTTTTGGGGTGAGTGTTAGATTAGAATTTTTTTATGTGTACCAGTTTATTTACAAGAACAACGAGCAAGTGTGTCGTGTGATGCAAAGTGCAATCAACGCCGCTTATAGATATTTGCAACACCAAAGGCATTGCAGATTGTTTCCGGTTTTTAGAACGGCAATGTTATATTGGTTCGGTTCATAATATAATTAAATTTATAATATGTGATTCGAATTTTTGAATAAATATAACAACGAAATACGTAAAAAGTGTTAAAAGTAAAAATGAAAGTTAAGAAGTACATTACCATTTGGAAATAATAAATATTAAATTAAAATGTTTGTTTCCTTTACTTTATAATTGATAGATTGACAGCTTAAATTTTTTTAATTGCTCAAGACCATGATCATAACATTCTTTCTCTTTTGTGCCTTTTAATATAATCAATTATAATGAAACAAATAATGCGATAAATCAATCGGACAAGCTGTTTACAGTCGTTTGTCACTCAATCGGCTCGCACCCATCGATAACAACGACGTATAACGGCGTTGACGCGAAAGAAAAGTTATGACACGATCGTACTAACCTCTCCCAACTGAAATAGGGCTTCATTGTGTGACGAGCCAGAGATCGTCATTATTAACTTAAAACATTTATAAATAAAATTTATAAACAAATAATATAATAAACATCATATATGGAGTCAATAGAACCCATATAGGAACAAAATAATCAAATATCAAGTTTGGTAAAAATCATGAATACGAAATAAAAGTCATATATAAAGGACTTATAAAATATTCGAAAATACAACAAAATTCATTAAAAAGTAAAATTAAACAATAATTATCAAATGAACATAACGTTCACACATAATTTTATATATAAAATAAAGTTTTATATCATTCATATTATATTTTATATGGCATTAACTTGTAAACAGTTTATGTATCGCATGAATCTTATGTTATTTATAACTCAAAAACTATACAAGCTAGAATTAAAATAATAATTTATTGGGCTTATGGATGAGTAGTATAATGTACATAAAAAATATCATTAAAATCTGAGAAGGTCGAAATTTTCATACAAGACACCGACGCGAAGACGCATACCAGCCGCCTCGCGTATGTATAGAGTCTGGTAGCCAAGTGCGGCCGGACACACTTAAGTACAATGATACTGTATGAGAGTCACACATATGAAATACTTTAGAAAGGTCTATGAATGAAGGCTATTAAAGAGGATCTTTATGACTTGCTTCCTTCTAGAAATAAACTGTGAGATCCTATAACAAATGTTATATAAAGGATCAATAAAATTTGCTAATTCTGAAACTAAATTAAATGGATATTATAATTATTAACCAGTATGTTCTATGTCACTCTTAAGTCTCTTATCACTTACATGAATATTCATTCTTTCAAGAAATGCCTAAAAGAATCAGTTATTACAAATCACAACGTAACAAAAGGTCCTAACTAAGACGATCACGCTAAAATATTAATAATATGGCTTAAAAATATAACCGTAGAAAGATCAATATCACTTTCTTGGTCACGTATAATAAATAAGTAATTAATTTTATTAATTACTTAAAAGTTTGAAATATTTTCAAACAAAACATAGAGGAGAAGGGGGCGAAGGTTACAATTGTAAGACCGCGAATAAGAGGTTACGCTTTTACTTTATTTTCGTACTGTTTTTTCACTATAAAATAATCTCTGATTTAAATAAACATTATACTCAAAATGTTAACGAAAAAAATAATAATTAGTTGTACGATTATGTAAATTTCTGAAAACTTTTCCGATATTTAATTCAGTCATGATGATGATACTAAATCGAGATTCAGAATATTTTTTTAAGGTAGTTTTTATTTTCTTTTCTTAGTTTTTCTTTTCTTTGATGGCAATTAGTTATTACTATTATGCCAGTGTCAAGTAAATTACGATGACATCAAATCCCTTGAAATATAACTAATCCACTTATCACGTTACGTCTTGCTAAAATGGTGGCTATTCTACCAAAAACTTCTATGGACATTTTCAGTCAACTTAAAAAGTCACGATACACATTTATTTCATATCACTTCACTTATACGCCTTAATCGAATATATAACACACCACCATAATTAAACAATATTACTGATAATAATATAAGATTATGAAAATAAAAGAAAAACATAACGTCACTGATGTAAGTTGGTGGGAAAAGTCTTTAAGGTAGTTAACAACTTATAAACTGCATATAGGGACACAGTATCGAATCGAAAGTATCGATACTGTGCTCATGAGTAGTATCGAAAAAAGTATTGTACTGTAAAAGTATCGATACTTAATGATTTAATGTTAGTTCAGCTTCAATAGAACAAATAAACGGTTTGCAAATATAAATTATAATTACAAAAATAAAACAAATAATTCAAATGAAAATTCACAAATCAAAACATTTATTAAAAAAATAATAAATTATTTATTTATTGCCATTGACACATATTATGAAAGTTCCCAATCCCCCTCCATACAATCACTTAAAAATAGAAGTTTATCTGTTTTGGCGATAACTGAATTTTCAGGCTTTCATTATGGTACTTCCTGCCTTAGAAAATTACCGTCGTGAGGGCACTGACGTCGCAGAACGATAAATATTCTCGTGCCAATTTCCCATTATTCCTTTAAATAAAATTCTGCTGAAGTAGAATGTGATTGTCTCGATGGGATTATTCTAGGGTCCATACTTATTGAAAAGTCCCTGAAAATACCCATTAATTATTAAATCCTCAGAAAAGTCTGTCAATGAGTACTTTATAATATAAAGTAAAAGTGTCTGATATAAAGCATTGAGTACAAAAGTATTGGTATTGAAAGGCAAAGTACTCGATGCCACAAAGTATCGACACTTTTTTCGTGTCCTTGTTAATATAATCTTGTAAAACTGGATAACAGTTAATACAAAATTGGCAACACTTCTCTCTCAATAATCTCTGAACCAGGAATTGGAATTAGCGAGACCGTTACATTGTTTTGGATTAAGAAAGTGTTATTTTTTGAGTAATATAACTAAATAGTAATAATACTCGGAAAACGATCAACAATGGAATATAATATGGTACAATATATAGTTTTTTTATCCGGTACTAACCCTGTATATTTTATACCAAGAAAGGATTTTTTGTATTTATAGGAAGAAGATAACAACGAAAAATATTCTTTTTTTGGAGAATGGTACGATAATCAAGCAAGTCTAAATCGCAGATTTATTATTTTTTATTATCCTGTTGATGACACTATAGAAATGTTTGATATAAAAAATCGTAAAATTTTTTTACGGAGAGTAAAAGTTGACGGTATACGTTTAAACAATTTTTATATAGGATGTACCCTATATGTGTTAGGAAGGTTAATTAAAATTGTGGATTTTGCTTGTGATTATACACGAAAAAAGTTACATAAGGATATCGAAATGTAAGTATTAATATTATATCAATAAGCAATCAGTTATCAATAACGCAAGAAAAATTTCTGATGTATATTTTTAAAAGGCTTAAAATAAATTAAACTAGATATATAGAATATCACTTTTTAGATTTGGTATTATTGTTACTCAAATATGAATTTGATACAGAGCCATCTTTATTTTAATAATTCTGGTTTAAATACGATTTTTATAAACTCTCCTTGACATGTATGGTGATTATAAAATATGTAAAATGAATTCATCTATTCCTGCTTCACTGATTGTATCCAGTTATATTCCAATGCATGAGTTCATTTGCTCAATCTAATCCTAAGAAATGAAAACCAAAGATGAGTTTCTGCAAGTAGAGCTTGTTCACAAGCTGTTGGCATATTTAGCAATCATTACAATTAATTACACTTTGAACCTTTGAACAAAAGTGTTGTTTTTTATCTATCCTTATAGTATTTTGGTTTATTTTGTATAGTGATGTCTCTTTTAATCAGCAAATATTATTTATCAGAGTAACTTATAATTGTTTCTAATTTTTCCTATCTCTGAATTCTAGTAAGTAGCTAATAGTGATATAATTATCAGTGGTATTTATTTCTTTAAAATGTTATATTTCAATGACTCATTAATAGGTACATGCGATGGAAGTATAATATGGTTTGATAATAATTTTGTTGTGTAATATTTAATGTTATTAAGTACATTTTGAATTCTTCTGTCTTACATTTAATTGAACACCTTGTTTCAGGACTTTTGTTCTTATAAAACCTTTACCCATAAGTACTGTTGGCAAAATTATTAGTTATTTTTATGAGCATGAACTACATATTGCTAAAATGAAAAAAACTAGACTCACTGCAGAAGATATTAATATAATTTGTAGGTCTTCATTAACTAGTCCTACATTTCCGTAAGTGTTTTTTTAGTTTATTTTCAAAGCGGTATAATCAAATGCTATGGTTTAATGGGGCTGTAATAAACCTTATTTTAATTTAGTATAGAAATATAGATGTGTTAATACATAATATAATTGGTAGTAAAATATAAAAGTAATAAATGGAGATGAGGAATAACATTTTTTTAATATATGGGGAAAAATAAATGAATAGGCTATTTCCTAAGGGCAGTTGATAGAGATGATAAGTTATCTTTTCTAAAATCCTTGTCATGTTTAGTTCCAAAAATGTTCTGAGAATGAATGAGTGAAGTTTTAGTTGTCTTTGATGTTTATTTGACTTGTATTTTGTATGATTTATCAGATTTTTATTAGAATATCTCAATGGACAATTTGTATTTGGCATGGCATTAGTGGGACCAGATGCTGCCACTCATTGTCTTAATATTCTTGGAGATGAAGATCCACAAAGAGCAAAACCTGGTACACTCAGAGCGTTGTATGGAACTGATGCAGTAAGAAATTGTGTTCATGTATCAGTTAGCCCCGAAGCTGCCTCACAGGTATTAAAAAGAATATAATTAAAAATGAAATATTGCAGCGTCCATTTGTGAGTGGGATTAATAATAAGTAACATATTCTGTATTTTGAAATTCCTTATAAGCATTTTTATTAGTTTTAAGAGTATACATTTAGACAAATTCTTCAGACATATAAAACAAGTCTCCTTGATTTTCACCTGTTTTTTTTATACAATTCGCTATATACTTAGCTCATAAGTTTTAACATCCATTTATCCTTTTTTAGGACCTAGTGGTACAACTAGTATATATTATTTTTTATACTGAAGAATCTATTTTTGAATATTTTGAAATCTACATGAATGTTTCTTATCAGTGTCCCAACAAAATTTTCTCCGACTCCTCAAAATTCAATCAATAATATTCTCCCTCAAAATTGAGGGGTGTTGCCATAATTCCCACGTTTGTGTAATATCGAATAGGAGAATGCGGTGAACAATTGGTTTTTATAATTTTCATGTATATATTGTTTAAGATTTTATGAAATATTAAATCATTATCTCAATTAACAGGATATTGAATACTTCTTCCTACCACCACCTTTGAACTGCACGCGCCTTCGTCTGACCGCAACACTCTCTAACTGTACTCTATGTATTGTTAAGCCGCATGCAATCCGTGAAGGTAAATTAGGAGCTATCTTGGAAGCTATTGACGATGGAGGATTCAATGTAACTGCCCTAAACATGTTTGTTGTGGAGAATGTAAATGCCACTGAGTTTTATGAAGTATACCAGGGTATTGTTCAGGAGTATAAGGTAAATTTCATTTATACTAAACTTCTTTGCAAAAAAAAAAACTTACAGTCATTGGCTTTTCAATGGATAATAATAAATGACGAATGGATATTAAGAAATTTGTTTTTAAGAATTTTTTTGTAAACTTAAATCCTAGATTCGGTGTTTAATCAATGTAAACAAATCTGTGTGAAAATGGACATTTTTTTGGGTATAGTGAAATCAAGGCTATGAGTATTTTCATGGTACTTTAATAAAAAAGACATTGAAAAAAAGTAAAAATTAATAACGAGTATGACCTCCCCTTGTAGCAATTACGACATGTAATCGTCTTGGTATGCTTTCCACCAAGCTTTTGATGGTGTCCTGTGGAATGTGTTCCCGAGAATTGAACTCAGCCGAGATTACACGTTTAAGCTCCTTGATGTTTTGTGGAGGCTGTTGGACAGATCATACTTGCCTTTTTAGGAGGTACCAGACGTAGCCAATGGGGTTAAGGTCGGGGCTCCGCGCTGGTCAGTCCAAACGACGAATACCGATCTCTTGCATATAAGCATCTACGTCGCCAGAACGGTGGGCCCGAGCATTACCTTCCATGTAAATGGTATTTTCACCAATTACAGTCAGTGCGGGTTGTGCATGTAACAAAGGATTTCTGTTATGTATCTTTGTGCATTTAGTAAGCCATTTTCAATTAATAGTATCTCGATACGATAGCTGGAAGTAACATCTGCCCAAAACATAACAGAGGCTCCACCATAAGGGGTGATTTGTTCAAAACACACGTCAGCATAGCCTTTCTCTGGTCTTCGTAATACTCGCCGACGTCAATCCTCACCATACAGACAAATTGGAGCCTCATCGGAGAAAAGTACGCTACTCCGATAATCTAATTTCCAAGATAGGCAATTTCTAGCGAACCTCTATCAAGCGCCCCCTGTAATCCGACACGCCTATCACTGTTGATTGTACATAAAAATATCGGCAAATCTTTCATCATATAATCCATGATTGGATAGGTTGTTACTTGTACGCACCCTTTTTGTTTTTGTAAGTTCTATAGCATTGATTATGTTATTTTTAATAAAAAAAAATAATTTTTTAGGTAATTTCTTGATATTTATTAATGTAACTTTGAAACGAATATAGAGACGTCTTGCTGTGAAAATGAATAACAAGTTTTCAAAGGCCCTTTGTTCGAAACATACTCCCGAACGACTATAAAGACAGTTAAATTATGACTTATTACAGTATTTATAAGAATGCCTATGAAAATATATGTAGAATATATATATCACTATTCGTTAAATGTGAAAGTTATTGACATTGTTTATTTTAAGATATATTTTAGTAACTATGCAACTATAAGTAATATTTTAATAATTATAGGGGATGGTTGAAGAACTATCAAGTGGTCCATGTATAAGTATGGAAATTGTTGCCAAAGATAAGAGCTTCAATACGGCAGTTGAATTCAGAAAACTAGTTGGACCTTCTGATCCGGTAGGTATCTGTATGGTAACAAAGTTGATTTATTTTATATTATTATAAATGAAGAATTGCAACGTTTTTAATATTACAACATTCACTTCAACTAAGTTAAAAGTGTTTGTGTCAGGTCTATATAACTGCATTTCCGTTTGGTTTATGTCAATAGCAGGAATCAAACTCACGGCGTAAAATTGTGAGTATAATCCCTTTTCAATAGGGTTGTTGCTGCTGTTTACATACAATACAAAATTCAATATCCAAAAAAGGTATTGGTTTTTATGAATAAAATTATATGTTAAAATTAATATGAAACTAATTTGTTTCCAGGAAATTGCAAAATTGTTGCGTCCGCAAACGTTGCGTGCTAAATTTGGAAAAACCAAAGTTCAAAATGCAATTCATTGCAGCGACTTACCAGAAGACGGTTTGCTAGAAGTTGAATATTTCTTTAAAATTTTAGATATTTAAATTGAAACAGACCAACAATGACGGTGTTATTTTTAATTTTAATGGCTACTTTATTGAAACCAATATTGAGATCGAAAACTAGACGCTGTAATGCATTTATATAATTTTGTTTATATTAAATTAATTTTTGTTTTTGGCAATAGCTCATTACGCATATAATGTATAGCAAGCACAGTTAAATCAACACTGAAAATGTGTTTTAGAAAGTTCATTTTTAACGTTGTGAATAGACAAAGTAAAAACTTGTTATAAATAAAATTAAACCATGTATTACGTTATATCGGGATGTGAGCTTTTGAATTTGGCATTTCTACGTTTTTTATCTTATGCTTATCAATACTTGCTTTGTGAATAATATTCCACATCATATGTACTCTTTTGCAAAAAAAAATATGGGCACCTTACACTCATTGGTTTTTCTATGGCAAAATATTAATATTTTTAGTATGTCATGAGCTGAGATGACTAGAAAGTTTTTTTTAATTTTTTTTACAATCTTTAATATTAGAATCGGTGTTTTAGTCAATGTAAACAGAAATCCGCGTAAACCATATTTGTGGTTCCCCAGCGCTTGAGTCACTAAAAAGCGGTTGTCTCGTGGTTTTGTGCAACGTTTTCTCCCAGAACCTTGCCTTCTCTGAACGGAACCTGTTTCTTAGTATCTACGTCTACGTTCTTTAGGTTGTTGAATGACTCACGTTTAACCACTGTGAGACGTAACATTGGCTACAGTACCCCTCTTTCAGCAGCGCTATGATTTTATTAGCTTTTTCTGCCATTACAATAGATACAAAGATATCTGTTTTAAGTCACAATAAGGCAGAATGATGCGACAAACAAATTATACTACTAAAAATAACAAAAAGTTAGTTTTAGTTGCCTGATAACCTTCTTACAACAAACCCGCGAAAAGTAAGTAAAAAGTCGCAAACTAAAAAAGCGATTAATTTAAAAAAAATACAAAAGTTTCGAATTTAGTATTAATTCTTTTCATACTCAGACTCTCTATTAAGTGCCAGTAACATAGTTTGGCTATTAAACCTCTTTACAACTAAATTATTACCAATAATGTATAAAAATCAAAACCGCCCGTATTTTTGCAAAGGAGTGTATAACACTTATTTTGATTATATAAATTATGAAATAAATGATCTCATACAGAAACTAATAATGGCAAAGGGTTCGACTAGATATATCTTTAATAAGTATTCGAATCTCAGTTGAGTCTACTTCCGAAACGATCTTGAATATTCTTGCTATTATTTACTTCATATGAATAAAAGACTGATTGTGATATTAATTTTATAGAATTTTTGAAATATAGTAAAAAATAAATGTACGAAATAACTTATGGTCGTTTTTTTTATATATCATACAAAGTGTGATGTGTTGTATGTAATACCCTCACTTTTATATATGAAAAATATTTGAATTATTAGAGAATAAAAGATCCTATAGATTGAAAAACATAATTGTAATCTGCATCAGGTATTATAATAAGTAATGCTTTTATGTTGGCTATCTGTATATTCCATTTCCCAAATACAACTATAAAGGTAATAATATGATGCCAAATTTTGTCCCCGCTATTTCAAAAATATTAATCAGTAAATATGAAGATGTTAATATTAATATAAGACCTTTAAATCTTTCAAATCTTCACGAGCAATTTTTCAATTTGATTTCCAATATTCATACAAGGAAAGAATACTATTTTTTTATGTTACATATAGAAAAAAATAGTTTAATTATTTAATGTATAATCATTGTTCGTCGCAAACCATAGTCATAACTACTTAAACTTAGTCTTAAATGTATAATTGTTATATTACAAAAAATGGTTACCAAAGGGCAGGGAAAGCATTTCTTAGAAACTAGAGCCTTAAATATCACTGATACATGAACGCAGTTAACTCCGCTTCTAAATATGAAGGAGACCCCATCAAGGGAGTGAAGTCATGTATGATGTTTTAGTATCTGATAAGAGACGAGTATTTTTCGCAATAGGCACGTTTACGCCCAACGAAAAAATGTTTAAAAATTGATTTACGTTTATTATATCAGTTGTTAATACATGTGGGCGCTCCTTTGACACGTAGAGAAGTACTAAAGTGTGCTCGTGTAACATTCTAACGACACATTTAGACTATAGATTGTGAAATCAATATTACAGGCAAATAGGACAAGTTTGAGTGCCAAAGCAATCAACAATGGTATATTTTTACTACCATCTGAAGGTTTCCAATTTTTGCATTTGTGCACTGCGCCTTGAACAAACGTGGTGAGTTAATGTCCGTTCCTCCAGAAATAGGGAGGCCCCATTCTTAGCTTTTGGATATATATGGGCTGTAATAAAATATGTTTTTATAGTCTTCATATACAAACAAACAAAAACTGAGTTTTTTCTTTGCCTGTATGTATCAAAAAGGCAATTAACTTATGAAATTTTTTTTTAGAAGTTAAAGACGATTTCTGGACTCATCAGTCATCATCACAAAATGAATGCTCTTCTTACGAGCGACTTTCAAGGTTTAAGGCACCTAAATCGTTTTAATTAAACTAAAATAAAAAATATAACAAAGAATATACGATATACGAGAAAATGCATAACAACTTAGTCTCACTGTCCGTTAGCTGTCAAGCAAGCCAACGTCACGACCTCACCGTGACGTGTCTTCTATCGTTACATCGTAGATTCAAGACTGAGAAGCAGCCTTCGTCGCCGAGTTATCGTCGTCAGTCAGCAACTAACGGGGTTTGAGAGTTCAAAATGAAGTTCTAGGGTAACCAACGCTTCTATTTCACTAATATAAATGAATATGAATAATATGCTGACAATAAATAAAACTAATCTCAACGAGTTTCTGTTTGATAAATGTTCTTGTTTTATTTTATTTTGAAATTAATTAGTGGATATGATATAAAGAATATGGATTCAAAATATATCAATGAATATAATCTTATATTTTTATAAAAGTCAAATAGTGTCAGTCAAAGAGTGACTTCGGGATTGTCCTACATCAAGTTTACGAGTACGTAGCTCCATGTTAATCTTTGAATGTTCAAATGTGTAACTTTAGAAAACTGTCCTAAATGAAACAATAAGAATATTATTTATTAATGCTTTATCATAATTAAGAAAATTTAGTATGTTCCACGTTTGCTGCCACCTAGAACAAATCATTTATAATATTTATGTTTGGATGTAATAAACCCTTACAATGTGATTAAAATCTGGTGATTAAAACAAATACATTATTGTATTTTGAAAAGGTACCTACACATGACTCACCTAGCCAGTGATCCGTGTGATCACTGTGACTTATTTTCGACTGATGGATTCCGAAAAACAGGTTTAAGTTAGGTTCACAGTCAACGAATTTAAAAATATGAACTCTGATTTGTGGTGCTTTTGTTTTGAGAAATGGCTGGAATAAATGAATAAGTATACAAGTGACATTTTAGCAAAATTCATCAAAATATAATTCATAAATTTTAACGTTACAATCACTTCTTTATATTGTTAATTAAATGTTTAAGTGGCAATTTCTGACCTAATATGTGCGGGACAATTATAGTGCAGGACAAGTATAGTGCAGGACAAGTATAGTGCAGGACAAGTATAGTGACAAACTTTTGTTATAGTATAGTTTGTATATAGCTATAAGATTAAACATAATGAAAAACAAGGCGAGGAGGTATAGGTTGCCCTATCCATAGAATGCCGTCCTGTTCCCACATCCATTCGTCGTCTCGCTCATATATAGTAAAAGTAATAGTCAACTACCCATTATGTAGACGGCGAATGGATGCAATATAAAACGCGCATGTTGTAATACCAGTAAGTCGCCCGCGGGCCTACGAGCTGCCCGCGGGCCCTGAATACGATAAAGCTGTAAAGTCTAACAGGATACTAGCACTAACATCTACGAATCAAGTACCAGTAAGTATCATTCAACAGCCTGCGGTACTATTGCTGGACATAGGCCTCTCCCATGAAGTGCCACCTAGCCCGATCTTCGTCTTCACGCATCCAGTTTCTGCCAGCCGCCCCGCGCAGACTGTCAAATCTATTTTTAAGTTCCAATTGGAAACGTTTCGAGCAGAGTCGGCTAAGGTCGATTGGAGATCCAGCTACAGTTTCGAGCAGAGTCGGCCGGAGCCGAGGAGTGGACTTCACCAGACAACATCTTTCAATCTTGAAGTCAATTTTCTACTGAATATATGATCTATCAAGTCCACTTATCCTATGTACTGGTAATATTCACCCTGAAATGATGGACATATTTATTAAAAGGTATATATGAAAGCGCGTCACCTTGCCACAAAAGAGTTGAGATTAAAAATAGTTTGTGCTCTAGCGGCATAGTGTGTTAATTATGAGGAAAAACCCAATGCAGATTCATGTAATTCGCTATTTTATTTGACTTATTTGTTGAAAGCGACAAAAATCTCTAGTTACTCAAACAAACTGTATATTCTCATTTTACAAAAAACTTAATGTATAGTACTAAAAATTCGTGTCCTATTACAATCTTAGTCCCGCCCTATGTTCATAAAAGAATAACACGGACAAATACCTAGAGGCCTAGGTACTAGTGGGTCATACAAATATTGGTTCTAATGATAGAATTGAACGTCATCTTAAACAAGTAACCTAGTCTTTATAACTACTTCTTTGTTTGCATCGCAAAGAATGTTGTTTTTTTTGTAATTTTAAGTAAAATTAACCATTCTGTAATAACGATATTAAATCATTACATTGCTAATGATTGCGTTATAGTTATTACATAACAGTTAATTCCCTTAAGGGCAGGTTATTCAATACGCATATTTACATATGCGCACATACGCACATTAATTACCGTTACAGAGAGCCTCATATACTATTTTTTTATTTTATATTATTTTTGAAGATAACACCTTTCATTGCGATCAATTATTATTAACTTTAATAGTTGGACTAAACTGCTTTTTGGTTGTATGAATGGTTCTTGCAATACGGTTACAAGTAGGGGACTGGGCGCAGTGCAGGGATGTCGATGTGCCAGTCTGCTGGTGTCGTGCATATCGTGTATTGCGAACGCTACGCGTACACACACGAAGCGAAAAACGCAAGAAGTCGCACGCGCCGATAGACACCGCTTCACAATTTAAATGAAAAAGTTATAAAGTGCTTCAAAATAAATAAAGGATTTACATACCCATGTGCTAATTTAATTTAAATGACGCTACTACGTTTCATCTCGCAGTGAAGTTAAAAGTCTAATGATAATGATTTTTTTCAATTTGCAAGTGCGGTGAGTAAATATTTTGATTGCTCGTTATTTGATTTGACTTAATGAATTGTTTCTTGGTTTAAAAAAAATACTTACGGTTAAATTTCATGAACGTGAACGTTGTTTAGTATGGTCATTTTAAAATGTTATAATAAATGTAAGAAACAACAATATATAATAAATATAACAAATAATTATCCGTTTTATTAAATGTAACGATACATTCGACTGCTAACCGCTTCCGCTGTAACCCTTCGAATTAATAAAAATTCATCTGTTATATAAAGAACTGCGAACAATTGTTTATTAGAAAAAACGCTCTTTGTCCTGAGCTGAAAATGTTCTGAGCTATATATTAGATAAAAAAGTAACTATATTAATTTTTCTATATCTTTTTAAAAGACGATGAGCTAATATTGGTTTAGTAATTAATTTTATTACATACAATTTTACTCATTTTTCTAAGCTGGTGATGATGATCATAAGAACGTCTAAACAGACGTCTTCGATGTCATGAGTAAGCTCATATGCGTTAATTTATTATTAAATTGATCATATTCAATTGTCTTATTTGGAATACATAACAAGATATTACATAGACACAACCGAAACTCTAGAAAATTTTCAACTGCGTAAAAATTATCTTTATTTTGATGTTATTAAATTGTTAACAACACATAAACAATCGCTTCCTTTTCTATTGTTAAGTGATATCTGACTTCCTTTTATTAGTGGCTAACATTAGCTTTCAATGCGCGCTCGTATCTTTTTAAAGATAATAATGAGGCTATGTAAATGTAATCACCCATTATACTGCGATCTTTAATATTTCTTCTTTGGTGGTGCCTTATAGTCGGTTGAAGTTATTATTAATAATATATTTATTGATCGTTAACAAGTTTACAATTTTGTTTCACTGCCTGTGAGCCCTGTACTACGGCAGACAGTTCCCTTTTATGACACATTTATATATTACATATATTAATATATAATAAAATAATAATTGATAAACTATAAGTAATATAATAAACTATAAGTTAAGTTATACAAACAAAAAAAAATAAAGTTTACAAAATAAATCAAAGTTATATTACAATTTACAATTGGTGCGACGCTTGTGTGTTGTGTGTTATGTATTAGTGTTTTTTTCAGTGTGTGCGTGTGTGTGAGTGTATGTTTATTTCATTTTATGTTACTAAACTAAAGTTTACTTAATATTCATTCTGTACGATTATATGCCAGGTTGGATAGCCATTTGTTTATAAGCTTTTTTAGTGAGTTGATATTTAGATTATGAGACTTCTTTAACAGATTTAATTTAGTATATTATATATTAATGGAGTCAAAAAAATATATTGATTTTGGGCAAAGCTATTTTGAATTTTGGGCTAATAGTGTGGGAGATATCGAGTCAATAACAGGTGAAATAGGTATTGTTGAAGTCATGTATAATTTTGTCTATTTCAAAACAATCAGTTGGTTTAAGGAAGATCGATTGTGCAATGTAAGAATCTTTGATTTTGCCAGCAAATTCATATCTAATTCCGTAAGAATTTTTTTAGCCAGATTTTTTCCTATTGTAGCCAAAACTTCTTTACTTTATCCAGTGAACTGGATGCGGAATCATTAGTTAAGTATTTTATATATCATCTTCTTTTTCCGTCCCTGTTCCCGTTATTTTGGGTCGGGTCTTCTCACTTTTTTGCGCCAAGCTAATCTTTTCATGCAATTTGGCTTTCCTGAGGTCTTTTTTTATATTTGACGACCAGGTCGATAGCGGGCGGCCTCCACCTCTTCTCCCCTCCGATAGGTTTATAAACTTTACCCTTTGTTTTTATGGGAATACGTGGATTGCATAGAACACCTGTTAGTGATCGCCATTTAACCAAGCGACGTTGATCCTGTGTGTCACGTCAGCGTCGATGTTGGCGTCCGTTGTGAGCAACGAGCGTAGGTATTTATACTTTTCTACTGTAGGAATAGGTGACGATCCAATGTAGAGTTTCCGGTAATGCGATGCCACTAAGGGGGCATTTCAGATATTCTATTTTGTTTAAAGTCGAAGTATCTCTTCAAGGTTACTTTTGAGATCTATGTAACTGCATTTGCTGTTCCTCAGCGACTGAGTCACTAAAAAAGCGGTAGTCTCGATATTGTGCAACGTTTTCTCCCAAAACCATGCTTTCTCTGAACGGAATCTGTCTCTTGGTATCGAGTCCAGGTTCTTTGGACGGTTGAACGACTCACGTTTAACTGCTATGAGATGATGGGCTACTCCCCTCTTCCAGCAGCGCTATAATTTTATTAACTATTATTGCTTTTTCTGGCATTACAATAGACACAAATATATCAGTATATCATTTTTAAGTCATAATAAGATAGGATGATTTCGACAATTGTGTGTTATATATATATATATATATATATATATATATATATATATATATATATATATATATATATATATATATATATATATATATATATATATATATATATATATATATATATATATATATATATATATATATATATATATATATAGGGCTACTCCCCTCTTCCAGCAGCGCTATAATTTTATTAACTATTATTGCTTTTTCTGGCATTACAATAGACACAAATATATCAGTATATCATTTTTAAGTCATAATAAGATAGGATGATTTCGACAATTGTGTGTTATATATATATATATATATATATATATAATCATCCTATCTTATATATATATATATATATATATATATATATATATATATATATATATATATATATATATATATATATATATATATATATATATATATATATATATATATATATATATATATATATATATATATATATATATATATATATAACGTTTTCGCAACTCATGCATTTCGCCCTTGATGATAGGTGGTCATCGGCTTTGTTTTATAGACTTTATTTTTGAGGTACCCCTGAAAAAACTGTCAACTGGGTGGCCAGAAGATATTGCCGAAACGGCTTATTAATTTAGAAGACAATATATAAATAGGGAAGAAATACTCCATAATCACACTAGCTGTGTGAAGCGTTGTTGAAACTTGCATGAAGTGAAGGCCGAACGTTTTCTCAATGTTGATAGAAAATAATCTGTAAGCATGCCACCGGACACCTTACATTTGTTTGGTACAAATTTATTAATATACATTTTGTTTGGTTTTGCATTAATGTTTTAGGAAATTCTCTTTATTAAAGTATGTGATAGGTAGATATCTGTATATTCTTATGGGATGTTACTTTATATTATACACTGTTTTCTTTGTGAATACTTTGTCAAGAATGTTATTTGTCGGTAGCATCAATGGGCCGGCTCACCTAGAGAAGTACCACACTCCCAAGGAAAACCGAGTGGTAGCTTAGCTACCGCGCTTCGTCTGGTGAGCGGTTAAGTTCCGGAGGCCCAACCCCCTTCCCATCCTCCTCTCCCTCTTCCCCACTTTCCTTAAAGGTCAGCAACGCTTTTGCACTGCCTGTGGCACTGCAGATGTCTATGGGCGATGTTGATTACTTTCCATCAGGTGACACACCTGCTCGTTTGCCTTTCTATCTCATAAAAAAAAACTAATATTTTTGTTAAAGTCCGCATAGTTTTGTCCGCAGGATAAATAAGTAGATGTGAGCTAGACTGCAGATTTGACTTTATTAAACGCTCTCCTTATGTAGTTATACAGATGCTTGAAAATTGTCACTTTGTATCGTTTGAATATTGTATGTGTGATTAATACTGGTCAGATGTGCCTGACTTGAGCATGTCTGCTCGTTGTACACTTGTGTTGAATTACCTCTGTTTATGGCCTAGCGGTCATCTAACAATCACTTTGTTTTCAAAGTCTACAGCTAGAATACACGTAAGATTTCAAGAGGGTATTTACAATTTAGTAATAGAAATAACATAACAAAAGAGATTAGATAACGACTTCATACATACAATATATGAAAACATTTTCTTCTCCACTCATATTATATTTATGATAGTTTTGATGAATTTTTATAGACTTTTATAATATTTGGATGAAAAGATTTTCAATTTTGGCATAACCATATTTTTCCAGCATAAAGTAAATTTTTCTTAAAAATTTTTATTATGGTGCCTTATCTCATTACCTAATTTTTGCTATGGTGCCTTACCTAATTTTTACTATGGTGCTTTATCTCAGCATGCAGGGCTCTGCTGGGGCTGACCTTCATCCTCCCTTGCGGCTCGTGGGATTCACTAAAGACAAATTTAATATACCTAATTTGTTGAAAATGACGGCGACGTGGTTCGCCATCCATCACGTCCTAAATCTCACGAGGGCGAAAAGCAACTAATGGAGAGCCGTTTCGCTGCGATGATTGGTAGCGGACGGAGCTCTGTGGTTTCTGCCAACCCTTGCAGGGGATAGGTGTGAATATATATTTATTCTAAAAAACAAATGATTTGAGTACTAAATTGAATTAGTAAGTTAAATATTTAATACAGAATAGGTAATACACACACACAAATACACACATTAAAGTATATATTTCAACAAAATAATGTCTTGGTCACAATCTCCAACTTTAGTGCCGCTATATCATCCATTCACGTAATCAGAACATACGTTGTTTTAGAATTAAAAACGTGATAATAAAGTTTATTTTGAACTCATGTGCGTATAATCGCGTTCTATATAAATTGTGATCGAATGGGCTCGGTAAAGGAATGAAAGTAATTATTACTACTTGAATAAATTTTATGTGTTAAGAATGTTTCATTACAATTATTAAAGAAATTTAATCCTACATTTTGAATTAGAAATCATTAATATAGCCATGAGTAGAGTACACGAGTGCTGGAGTGGGGAGATCGCGTTTTGGTAAACATAGTGTGGGGCGCCTCTTGACTAGGTAGAAAAATGTTTTACCAAGGACGATTGGTAGAAGCAGATAGCGAATGCGTAAAGATCGGAATTTGGTAGCGCGTCTTAGGGAAAGCCTATGTCTAGCAGTTATCAGAAGTAGTTTGGTAATGATGGTTTTTAAATAACTGTATATACTATTTATGCTTTCTTTATTTTATGAAGATTTTTTTAAATATTTGTACACAGGGAAAGTTACGTACTATTATATATTTGAAATGATTTCGCTTTATAGTTCAATTGTATAAAACAAGGATATTACTATAATGTTGTGATTGCGTAGTTCATTTTTATCAGTTCAAGTACTAAAGCAACCGAACGGGATTCGAATGTTTGAGCGGTTGCCATTAGCAGGCTAATATCAAATAAGTTTAATATAGTACAAATTAGAAAATGTCATTTTATACTAAGCAAAAGTATTCACTTTTGTTTAGTATAAAATGACATTTTTTAAGAAAGCATGTAAAGAAGAAAACGAGAGATATGAAATTTAAATGCATGAACAGCAAAGCAACTATATCTTAGCCAAATTCTATAAAGAAACCGTTTTAGAATCATCCCAACTCACATACTACAAATCTTGAATTAACTTGAATAAAATTGACCTGAATATTACACATTACGTAGTAAACATTTAATAAAAAATATTATTACAGCTCATTACATAACTGTGATAATATTGTTTCATTACGATTTTTAGAAATAATATTTTGTGCCTTTGAACTTGTCACCCCTACATTCAGGTAAGAAAAACATTTTCACCATTTAAGATTCCTATATTCTTATATTCTAAATCATCCTACTTTTTTGATAGTTTGATTATTTTTAAATTTTTACTACAAATGTTCGTGGATTTTGATTTGTTGATCTAGCCGTTTCGATATAATCAGTGTATGTATGAGTAAATTCTGCAATTGGTTATATATTTTTTTTTATATATTCACGCCGATCCCCCGCAAGGGGTTGGCTGAGACCACAAAGCTCCATCCACTGCCATTCATCGCAGCGAAACGGCTCGTCATTTGTCGCTTTTCGCCCTCGTGAGAATCAGGACGTGACGGGTGGCGAACCAGGTCGCCGTCATTTTCCACAAATTAGGTATATTAAATTCGTCTTAGTGAATCCCACGAGCCGCAAAGGAGGATGGAGGTCAGCCCCAGCAGAGCCCTGCATGTTGAGGTAAGGCACTATAGTCCCCGGGGGAGCCTGACCCCGGGACGATTGGCACGCTTGCGACTAGGCTCGCCCCTAGCCACGCATCCATTTGCACGGCAGACCGTGGATTGGCGGAGAGGAAGGGAAAGGATAGAGTAGAAAGGAAGAGGCAGGAAAGGAAATGCGGATTGGGGGTTACCAGACTCGGAATAAAAATTTATAAATCCATATAAATATTTATTCCTATGCCGGAATCGAACCCGCGACCATTGACTGACGGGTGGAGGGCCCCGCCACTGAGCCAATCGGTCGTCTATATTATAAATGATTTCAATTTGTTAATTCACACGTTACGCGTAAAATACACGTAAACTTCATTGGCTTTAGAATTATCCATTACAAAGCATTTAATATATACATTTAAAATTAAAGAAATGACAAAAAATATTTAAAGTTTGTTAGAAGAAGGTTGTCAATATATGAAGGTCGTTGGTTGCTAGGCAACGTTTTGTTCATTCTTTTCGGAATTTGGCTGGGTACAGCTCAATGGGTAAGTTTCAATGATCAATGGTTCGATTCTCGCAACGGGATAAATATGTGCATGGCCTACAAATATTTATTTAAAGTCTGGGTATCCAACAAATTCGTCACAGACATGCGTGGTAGGTTTAACGTTTATTCCTTCAACACTGGGGACGCCTGTGCTCACTAGTAGGACATATATGGACTCCAAAAGGCAATGCATATAATATCATATACCTAGTTGTAAAAGTAATAATAATATTATGTGAAAAATCTTTTTTATAATTTCTAATGGCTTCTGATTTAGTTTCTATTAAATTTGTTAATATTAAAACTATTAGTGCAAGAGCCAGTATATTCAGTGGTATTTGTCTGGCAACGAGGCGCTGTAACTGTAAAGGTGTGTGTATATGAACACATTTAGTTTATATTGTTAAGAAGTAAGCGGCTATTGTGCTCAGTCATTGTTTGTAGACAAGCGTCTGTCACTTTGTTTATAGCAAATAATGGCACCACGTTCAAAAGTCTTTGTAAGTTTAACACACTTAAATATGGGTAAACAGAATGTAGGTATATCTCATAACAGGCATCTAAGCTTTGGACTTTTGAATAAGAATACAACTATGTATTACAGTACTAGAATTAGCAAACTACGTAAGCGCAAAAGTTTTAAGAATGTTTGAAAATTTATTACGATAACAGTGACACTAATGGGATTGATTCTGCGATGTCATATTTTTAAAATTTGCTTCTCATTAAATGCCCACCACTGCCGATTACAGTTATTTATTTAATAAGTATTCAGTTTTGTTAGAGTTTTCCAATGTATTAAAGTATCATTTAATATTATCACTATATTTTAAATGCATTATTTTAGTTTCAATCAAAATTGTGTATTATTTCAATACTAATAAGTGCGATTAAAATTAGTTCACTAACTTATGGAAAATTTTAATTAAGATTTATTTATCTTTTTTACCTACTTTTTAAGCATTAAACCGACTTTAATGTAACATTTCATAACTACAAAGTTAATATTACCATCCGATATACAAGCTACATAATACTCTCATAATGTACAAAATGATTGCGACTTTATTATATGATTTGTTTATTATAATAGGATGAGATATAATAGGACGGATAGTCGTCGTACAATTGCTAACGCTTCTTTTTTGTATTATAAACAACGATTAAAACATAAGAACATTGTTCCTTTTCAGAAATGCTTCTTCTTTCTTTGGTGTGGATCTTGGTCTTTTCCATAATTCTTCTCCAGCTATCTCTATTCAGGGCAACGTGCTTCCAATCATTTATTTGTCTTGTATAGTAAGGTCTTCCTGGATGCAGTCCTTCCAACGTTTCCTGGGTCTACTGTGTGGTCTTTTCTGTTGGAGTATTCAGTTAGTAATGACTTTAGATGCTCTAAAATCAGCCATACTCTCGACCTGTTCTGGTCATCGCAGCCTTTGCGTCTTGCAAAATCGAACACAGTGGTTTCATTGCCTATCAGGCAATTCAGTTCGTGGTTCATGAGGATGCGGTATATTCCAGCACTTTCCCTTACCGGTTCGAATATTTTTCAAAGTATTTTCCGCTCGAAAATGACTAGCTGGTTTTCCTATTTTTTAGTGAGTGCCCAAGTTTCGCATCCGTATTCGTGTTACAACAGGTTTTATTATCGCTATTTCTCGGAAATTCAGTTGTTACATAATCTAATTTTTTAGTTTGTTATAATTTCGTTAACAAAAAATTAAATGTAATATTTTGATTACAGATACCAAACAGCTTTAACACATTTTCCATGTATCAAGAATACCGAATATTTAAGTTAATTAATTGCTGGAGGCTGGCAGAAGAGGAACTTTCCGACGTAGAACGTTCACCTCATGTGGAATATTTAAGGACGTCTTAAATTACTTAAGAATTCATAAAGTGCAGCCATCATGCAGTTCCTGCGTGCTTTTTTCAAACGCATCACAGACGATTTGAAGCAGAAAAAGTTGATACCATTAAAAATTTTATTCTTTGTTCATGCCTCAAGTAAGTGGAATTAGTTCTTTCCACGTTTCCGCGTTTACATAATGGTTTGCTTGGGATACAATAACAGTGTCGCAAACTATGATTCGCCCTCGTTGTAACGTTTATGTTATCATTATCACGCTTGCAGTGGTTGCGTTCGTGCCGTCAGGTCACATTAAAATTGTTCTACGAGTATGAACATTTTATAAGCAGTATTATGTAACATTAGTATTTAAGTAGTTTTTAATGACTTCACTTGATATGTTAACAAGTTATTAGTTCTGGTTATTTTCAATAATATTAACTATTATGTCAATACAAAAATCGAAGAAATAAGCCCGACTTCTGAGTAGCTTTGAGTACTTCGTTTGATATGTTGTATGTACTAAAATTCCAGAGGCGGTATTGATTATAATGACCTGTTTGTTCGTTTGCCTACATCACACGTTTGCTTTCTATCTCAATGTAGGATCATAAGATTTATGACATATTTATACACATATTGAGATATTAATAGGGGCAGGCGATATTTCATGCCTTACTACGGGATCCCCCAAATTTCGAAACCAGTTTTATTCACTTTAAAATGTAGAACTTTAGACTGTGTGATTATCAATCCTAAAATTAATTTTATTGTATTTGTTTTTGTGGCCATCGTTTCAATTGGGACGTCGTGTCCATATCTCACGAATAAATAATGAGCTTAGTGCCAAATATTCATAAGGCTCTTGTGTTTTTGCCATATTTATAATATCTTCAGCTGCAAATAACGGTTTTCCACATTTTTTTTTTAACAATATATCATTCAGTGGTAAAATATTTTAATGACGCTAATCCTAACATGTGAAAATCTAATTGAAAATAATTAAGAAGTGAACCAATATATAATATTATAAACATTATAGAGTTGGAAACATGTATATGCTACGTGATATATGAATTTGGCAGAATCTGATTTAAGAATAGAGATTTGGCAGAATCCTTTTTGAATATATTTTTGTATGAATATTATTAGTAATATAAGCGAGTTATAAAATTTCAGCTCTGTTCGTATTATACCCATATCTTACAATCCATATGCGTGAGTTGGGCATCAATGTTGAGGAGACGGCGATTATGTCGGCTGTGACGCCAGTAATTTCCATTGTGATGCCACCGCTCGCCGGGATGCTCGCTGACAAGATTGGCAACTTCAGGGTTAGTATATCAAGTATATATGGGCATTTTTTAAAATTATTTTTATATTTTGTATGCTTGTAACGATCTTCTCATTTATGTGAAATCTCATCAAAATTAAATATATTTTGTATATAGAGGTATTGTAAGCTTTTATAAAAAAATATCATCGTGTAATTATTCTAATATGTTAAATACTAGATAAAAGCATTAAGTATTTTGAATGCTTTAGGTAAATTATATATATTATAAATTTAACATTCCAATTTTATTTTTGAATATAACACGGAATAATTAATTTTAGGATATTATTACACTTGTATTTAATACAATTTTGTAAAATTGCTTATATTTTAATATATTTTATGAGGCTAAATTTTTTAAACTCATTAAAAGTGAATTTACTAACAAACCGGTATATGTACCTAAATTGTACAGATCTTCATTTGATCTGTTCCATACAAAGACCTTAAAGTTCCTTCGTCAATTTAGGAAAACCGCAGGGCGCCATGTATTTAGATGAAATTGACAAACAAAACCTTGCGGTCGCTTCAACCACCGTTGAATGTATTGTTTTTCTAT
The DNA here is from genome assembly GCA_031353405.1 of Baronia brevicornis. NCBI lineage: Eukaryota > Metazoa > Arthropoda > Insecta > Lepidoptera > Papilionidae > Baronia > Baronia brevicornis. The sequence goes on from JASFAT010001654.1 coordinate 271,222, forward strand.
GAAAAATAGGTTACTTTTTTATGGGATACGAAGACAAACGAGCAAGCGTGTCACGTAATGGAAAGCAATCAACGCCGCCCATAGACTTTCGAAACGCCATAGACAGTGCGGAAGCGTTGCCGATCTTTCGAAAATTGTCATTATGGTAGTGGGAATGGGAGGAGGAGGGGTAGAGGGAGTGAGAGGGAGGGGGAGGGTGTTGGGTCTCCGGAACGTAGCCGCTCACCGTACAAAGCGCGGTAGGTAAGCTACCACTCAGATGTCGGTTTTCTGCGGGAGTGTGGTACTTCTCCGGGCGGGCCGGCCCATTCATGCTACAGACAAATATTATGACATTTTTGACAAAGTATTCTGTAGTTCAATATTGATATTTATTCTGCAGTGTGGCTGTATCACTATTAAATACTTATAATGTATTATGTTAATGAATATCACATTATATATGTAACATTATACACCATCAATCAATGGGACATTCTTGTATTTATATATGCTTTGATTTATTTATAAAGATGTAATTTTAGACAAAGTTAGTTTATATTTCATCGTCTCTATTTAGAAACTTAGAGTTTGTAGGCATATGTTGTGTGATAATGACACAATGGAGTAGCAATTAAGTAGTATGCTCACGTAGCGCAATTTTGCGGATTTGAGACTTGACGAATAGAATGGTATTTAGATATCTATTTCGTTTTTTTATGTGATTTATGTAGACTTAGTATTTATAAAGCTAAAGCATTTGTTATAGCAACTGCTCTTAGAATACGTCTGTGACGGAAATTCTGATAAGACCACGTTTAAACTCGATAACTTATTTGAAACAAAGGTACTGTTTGATACCTTTCATTGTAAAACCAGTCGATTGTGATGTATTTTATTGCGTAAACCAGCAATGAAAGCAATAAACTTCATACATACAAAAATAATTACAAATTTAATGACAATATTTTGTCATTAAATTTGTTACTACTTAGGCTTACGGTACAACTATATATTAAGTATTCGGTAGGGTTGAATTTTGTAAGATTGTTTTTACGTATCTAGTCTTTAAATCGTTATATGTGATACTCGTCAAGTGTTTATGAATTGTTGTAATTCATTTACGTTCGTGTGCAAACAATTTAGTCTCAAGAAGGTCGCAACTGGTACAGTGTTTAATTGTGGAGAACGAATTGACCATTTCCTCTTAAACATTAAAATAACGCTCTTATGTAACCAAAAGATGAGTAAAATGAATGTGATAATAATACAATTACTCACGCAGGTCTTTCAGTTGATTTCGGTCAAATTAATGTTACTGCTGATTACTTTTCGTTAGATAAATTATTATAATTTGTTGTGTATGTTATTATATATGTACGTTAAAATGTTTGGGTTACCCAAACGATTCGGCTACGACATCTCTTGACAAACACTAAAAGTGCGAATGTTATTTTAATTGATTAGTAGTAATCTGTGCTACTGGTTTAGCTCTGTGGTTAGTAATTGACTTGTGAGTTTTGGTAAATAAGTATAAAACCGAAAGAAGTATAAAACACAATAAATAACGCTCGGTCAATGTTTATCTACATTTAAAATTTAAAAAATCCTTAAATTTATTTTTTAAGCTGTGATATCGACGATTGGAATGTAAAGTTTGTTATGCATGCTAAAATTCTGGTAAAATTTAATCGACCTAACTCACAATACGCGATAATAGGAAATTACATACAATTCAGGTTACAATAACCTTTACCTTGTATTGTAGTCACGGCATTGAGGACGCTCCTATATGTTCATCAGGGTGGTGTATGCGAGTGCGTTATAAATCGTCCCAGCCGGAAACTATTGTACATACATACGAGTATGTCGCTGACGTTCATTGCGCCTTCCTGCGTCATTCTAATATTTATTATTTACAGAAAACAAATATCAACAAATATTGACTAATTCAAACTAAATTAAGAAAATGTAATATAAAAGCGATTTGTTTTACAGCTTTTATAAGAAAACCTGAATATTTTACTTACTATTCAAATAATAGTCCTTTTATGAAAATCTATTCACAAAATGAAATATTAAAATATTGAAATAGTCATCTCGTTTATCGTAATCTCTTTCGAACTTTGATTACACTTGTAATAAAAGTATGGAAAATTCCAACAGTAATCTGCTACGATATCATAAATAAAAAGTATTTTATAAATAAAACTCTTTCTAACGGTTAAATGGACCGCTTATGGTCCAAAATTGTGGATCTATTTCTTAGCTAAGGATCTAATCCAAGTAACATGTAGTCAGTATTGGGGTAAGCTTTTAAATTTAATTAAAATCAATTAAAAAAACCTTTTGATACATATTTGTGAATATAATTAGTGGTTCGAGAAGTATTTCAATTTATTTCCCCAAGACATAGTCTCCACTGTCGTACTCGTCCTCCTGCAACGATTGTCAGTACTTAGAAAGCCACTCTATCGCCACTTGAGTTTGTTAACTTGAAAAGCTTTTATGTTTAACTATGTTTTCAGTTCGGTTCTTCGGCGGAGTTTTTCATTTTACATCATACCACCGGATAAATTTAGATCATAACCCTCTTAATAATTTTCAGCTTTTGAGCAAACGGGCAGTTAGATTCTGCGTTTCGGCACGATAAATTATTCAGGTACGATGAATAGTCGAAGACAATCTTTAGGCTCGGAGAAACGGGCGACGAAAATGCTAGATGAAGCTTCCTTAATTTTCCTTAATGTAATCTCAACTGAATCTTTTTATTGAGTTCTTTTTAGTAGTTGTCATTACCCAATAGCACAATTTGCTTGTACGTATTCCTGGACAACTTCGAGACTTTCACGATTGACGATAGTCGGTTCTGGACCAAGATACCCATGGCGTTGGTTTCATCTAAAATCCTAGCCAAACGACCTGTCGGGAGGATTCATTATGTTTCTCAGGATTTTTGCAGACATTTTGCCGAGACCATTATATTAGGTCGGGGCAAAAGTATTTTCGTATTGTTCATACAAAGTAAAATATTTTTTTTAGGTATAATTTTTTATTTATTTGTAATATGTATGTGCCGTTTTGATCGATGACTTGTTGCCATCTTGTGGGTAGTGCCATAATCCTATTCCTGTAGAAATTTTGAGATTTTTGATTTAAAAAATCAGGCAGGTAGTGTTCACAGTGTTCTTTTGAGGTTAGCTTTATGCTCCCTAAAGTGTTCTGCAATGACCCAAACAGGTGGAAATCTGATGGAGCAAGGTCAGGGCTATACGGAGGATGCATCAACACATCCCAGCCAAGCTCTCTCAATTTTTGTTGCGTGGCTATACATGAGTGCGGTCTGGCGTTGTCATGGTGGAACACCACGCCCTTCCTATTCACCAGCTCCGGCCGGTTTTTCTCAAAAGCTTTTTTTAACCTCATCAGTTTCTGACAGTAGAGGTCAGAATCGATAGTTTGCTCCACTTTCTCAAAGATGGCACTGATTTTATGTGTGACAAGGCATCCAGAGCGAACCTCATCTTTCACACTAAAATTTCCAGACTTGAAACGCTTGAACCACATTTGTGCTACTCTTATTGATACCGCATTAGGTCCGTAAACCGCACAAATTTTATTCTCGGCGTTCGTCGCATTTTTACCTTTTTTGTTATAAAACTTTAAAATCACAGTCAGTTCACATATTAATTTAGTTATTTTCCGGTGACTGCGTAAGCCCGTCTCTAATGTCATACGACATTCAACGATTCGATCGCTAATGTGCAATTATACTAGAAATCGTCAGTTTGCTCGTCATCTATCTTAAATGGCACATCCTGTTTTTCTTTTAATCAGTAATTTACTTGTTTATCTAGCGACTGATTCGTTGGCCGTGTCGATAAATGTCGACCACCGACGTCAAGGTTAATTTACAGGGTTTTATAAAATAAATTTTGTTGGTAGTTACTGTTAGCGCTCTCATCAGCACTTGGCGGTGTAGCGGCGCTGTTGTTGCTGGCAGTACCCGTGGGTCGCATCACCGTCACTTTTCCGCCCACCGTGGAACTTCTTACTTCCTGCGATGCTGGCACTTTGCGGTTGCAACGCGTCCAAGATTACCAATGCTTGCCTCTACATCCCTACGCATTCAACGTAAATCTCACGTAAGTACTCAGGTATTTTTTTGGATATGTGTTCTTATGTCATGCTTGTAAAAAGTTTCCATAGTCGGTATAATGGATTCAAGGCATGGCAGGAAAATAATTGTGGTAATTTAATTGTTTGATTTTCTTATTTTCATGCAGGTTGTTGTCTTGCGGATTTGTTTGCGAGTTACCACATGAAATTTCATCCAAAGAAGTAGATGCAATAACACATACAAACTCATACGTCATACGCTTGGAATCAAATAAAGATACTCAACGTTTTGTATACCGTCATTCGTTTGCGTCATATCTTCCTGAATACAAAGAACCTATTAGAGATCAGAGTACTTCCCGGATAATGACAGATGACCCTTATTTTAATATCAGTGTATCAAAACCTTCTGACTATGAACTGTTTTTCCCGGCGCCTAACCTTAATCAAATGCATTGTTCAAAAAATGATACTACCATTAATTGTATCTTTGGACAAGCTGAAATTGAGACCGATAATGGGACCAATGATGTACAAACTTTAAAAACTACGTATCGTATGAGGATTTCCCATAAAGCACAAGTGACACCTACAGATGTTAAAAATTACTGGGTGAATGCAATAGTCGTGACAAAAATTAGTTCAATAAATAGTAACGAAGATTATGATGGAATAGAAAGCACAATGTGCGAAGACAATTTTAAAGCGGTAAGATTATGATCACCAATTATGATGGTGACAATTAAATTCGTCCATAATCATTTTAATTTTTTATTACATTTTAAAGTCAATCACAGTTATACTGTTTCATAACAATTATAAATTGTGAGTCCTTAGTTAAGATCTACAATTTATAGTTTATTACTTAAATTACTACTTTATTAACTACTTTAATTTAACTATTATCATTTTGATATAAAATGTAACATTCTACTGTTGCTTATAGATTTTTCTTGAGTATGATTTAATAAAAATCATTTCTGATGGGAGTTTTATAACCTAATCTATGCCACTCAATAAAATTTAATATACGAGAAGTAAGTAGTTAGTGGTAATATGTGTGTATTACCACTAACTACTTACTTCTAATCCACTAACTAATACTTAAAGATTCCAGTTAGCATGGTAAAGTAGCTTACAGATGGGCGTTAGATGCGAATAACTCACGAAACTTCTTTCGTTTTTTTTTTACAGAAAAACAATTTCGAAAATGTTCGGGTGCAAATTGGTTCCCGATTATTGACGAAATGTGCATCGGCATGCGCTGCTTTGACGCCAAGAAAGGGTCTGTGTGAAAATTTTCAACAACAAATTGAATTAGACCCCACGTTCACATTCTGGGCTTATTTGGCTGTAAGTACCAACGATTTTATTTGTGCATATATTTTTAAATGTTAAAATAATATATTATGTATCCTCTTGGAGCAAACAAACGATAAAATCTATTGCAATAATGATATTCACGAATTCGATTACGAAATTGAATTAAATTGATTGTGAATTATTTGATAAATTTGTATAAAATATATAAGTAATATAAGTAATATAAGTAATGTATAAGAAAGCCAATTGAATGGTTGATATACTGATTGGAAAATTATGGCGTAATGGTCACTAAAACTGGGTAACGGCGAACTTGATACGCTGGCGGGTCACGCTTAACCCAATGCTTCCGTTCTCATTTCTCTTTTGTCTACCTACTAGTACACTCGTTATAATGTAACTTGAATTTAACTGGATATCTGTGATTTTAGATTCTTTTAATAGACTCTGATTAGAAATACAATAAATTAATATAGATTAATGAATGGCGAGACATGCAAACGAAAAATTAATAAAGCCTTTAATTGAGGTATTCTGGTGATATCCAACTTAATATTTTTCAATACTTTTGAAGTTGTCGATTTATTGATAATGACATATATCAATAATCGATTGTTGATGCTATATATACATAAATGTATATTATCTTTTTTATGTGATAGGTGAATTAACTATGTTTGAGTAAAAAAGAAAAATATTTTTGTTCCCTGCCTCCTAACTTTGCTGCGTGGTTCGTTCGAGTATGTTACGACTGTAGCAAAAAATACCCATATAAATTTACATTCCCATGCTAAATTACGGCAACATCTCTCATTTGATTAATTCATCCCTCATTGATAGAACTTTCACTAAAGTTTTTGCCGTTAATATTTATTAAGCTTAGAAGCCCGCAACCTTGCATAAGTTGCATATGTCGTAATATGAGACAAAAGCGACATCGGCCTTGTTCCACTTGTCAGTGCGACTCGATTGCCGATGTTCAAGAATACCTCACTTATGCACATATATTAGAAGTAAAGGAGCAGGATGTCTTTATATAATCAATGTAGGTATATATATATATATATATATATATATATATATATATATATATATATATATATATATATATACACATATATGTACATAAAAGTACTGGAAATTGTCCATATAAAATGCCAAGATCAATGAAATGAAACTTTAAAAAAAAACTTTTTAATATTATTTGGTAGTACTGTTTGTATAATATCTACACAATAATTATATATTGTGTACTGCGGATTCGGGAGGAATTTTCGCGCTGCGCAGAGAAAGAGAAATTTAGTTTTATCAAAAACCTACGCATAGTGGGCAAACGAGTGGTAGAAAGTGCAAGGATGGACGTGGTCGTCGAAAAAATGCACGTTAGCCTTCGACTACAACCATCAACGATAAGAGAGTTATATATATTACATACATCCAACTGGAGATCGACATTAACACAAAGTTGCCGCTATACATTATTAGAAAAGAAAAATGAACGTTTTAAATGTTTGTTCGTATTTATCAAGGTTAAGCAAATGTAAAAACGGGACCTTGGCATTACATATCATCACAAAAAGTGATCACAATTTTAGATTGTTTTGCTTTTATTTAAAGTTTTGCAAATTAATTCTTTATGTTAATTTAAAGATCATATTTATCTTTAAGTCATTTACATTCTTTGTATCTGGTCATCGTGCAGGTCCGTGTATTCATCGGTATTATTGGAGGTACAGCATTCGCAATGTTTGAAGGAGCAGTAATCGCTATAGTGAGGGAACAGCGCGCTGATTATGGCCTGCAGCGAGTTTATGGCAGCATCGGGGGAATGATTTCCTCCCCACTTTCTGGATTACTCATTGATTATGCTAGCAGAGGAAAAGGATATACCGACTTTAGGTATATGTCATTATCAATAATATCAACAATTGAAAACCAAAAGTATAATAAAGTAAATGAATTACGAGCCCAACATAACCCTACGGAATAAATATCTTTTTATTATATACTCGTAGTTCACATACATATAGTTCCTCTAGAAATGGAGCCCATGCCTCTCTATTTCTGGAGAGGAACGGACATTAACTCACCAAAATGAATAAAGTATTTCCCAATTATCATATTATAATATTCGTCCTGCACTATTATCTATTTATATAATATATTCATGGTTACAGATATATACCTGATATTTAATATATTCACGGTTAAGATTATCATATCATATTCAACTTACGTACGGTATTGTTCCTCGCTCCACAGGCCTGCGTTCTACCTATATGCAGTGTTAAAAGTCGCTTCCGGTGTGCTGATGTTGAGCATAGATCTCGAGTTCAAACAGCCAGCACAGAACCTACTAGAAGATGTTATATCCGTGTTCCGAAACATTGAAATTGTCGCTTTGTTTATCGCTTGTTTTATCATGGGTAAGTTTTGCGTTCTAGTAATAATTAGCATAGTCAGTATAAAAGCCGTGAAGTAAAAAAAGATTAAGGTGATAATTACTTACATCGCTCATTACATACATACACGAATAATATAAAATCCGCGGGCTCTGAATAAATATTTGAACTTCATATACATATTTCTTGAGATGGGGAATACAATCGATTGGTAATTCTCGGCTTCAAAGCTTATCTCATTTATCTAACAATTTGATGATGTAACTGATGTAATACAGTTACATTATGAAATTGTTTGTTCCTTTCATAAATAGCGTCACCTTTTCTAGTAAAAGCTTTGTGTTTTTATTCCGGTTAAATTCAACTTTCTTAAATAGAAATTTTTATCAAGTCTTAGAAAGTCCACTTTCGAATGTATGTATATCTCTTTCAATTTAGGAGGATTTTCCTTTGTCGCTTCATTGAGTTGGATTGCTGTCTGTCTTACCAGTTTTTCATCTAATGATCAAAAACTTATTAATGGAGTCAGGCGTTACTTTGCGGAAATCTATCACTATGTGGACAGTCAAAAGTTTTACTTAGCTAAGTTCCGCGATAAGCAAAATAATAACAGAAAATTAATAATGTGTGTGTTTTTTTTGTGCTGGATGAAGTAGATTTACAAAAACTTACCGAAAATCGGCCATCAATTCTCCACCCACAAACCACTATACACAACACAGTAAGTTTTTGGTTTAAGTTCCAAATAAATCCACTTCATCCAGCACAAAAAAAACACACAATATTAATTTTCTGTTATTGTTTTGCTTGTCGCGGATCTTTGCTAAGTAAAACTTTTGACTGTCCACATATTATCAAAAACTTGTAAGACTTGATTGATTTCATCTATCGCACCGTCAAGGTAGATAGGATGGTAATATCGCCATCAGTTTGTCGTCAGAGAAACGTACTTCTATAAACAGGATGTATTCCGAGAGGCTAGGACAGGAACGTTATTGGTTAAAAACTTCAACCAAATATTACTTACTGCGGTGACCGTAAGTACTATTTTTATTAAAAAAGTGTTTCTAAACGCTCTCAAATATTGTGAGAAGATTTAGTATGGTTATAAGATGACTCTTATATAACTATATATAATTTATACATATATAATATTTAATGACTGAATTCTGAATATTTAATAAAATTGTTTTTGAATATATTCTGAGCCTATAATTGTTGGTTGCCTTTTTCGAAGTCTGATTTTGATTATCGATGCCCATGTAAACCTTTAATACCAGAGAATTCACAACCATTGCCGGCAATTTAAAAGACGTCGGAATCGCTGCGGTTAGTAAGTTATCCCAAAGACGCGCTATAACTTTATCTTTCAAATGTTTCAGGCACAGCATGGGGCTACATCGAGAGCTTTTTGTTCTGGCTGCTTCAGGATCTCGGAGCATCACGATCTTTAATGGGCATCACGATCACCGTAGGTGGTATCGCTGGCCTACCTCTTCTGGTGCTCTCTGGTCCCATTATCAAAAAGTTAGGCCATGCCAACGTATTGTTTATCGGATTTATTTTCTATGCTATTAGATTACTTGGTAAGATATGTTATAACCTCTATGAAAAATATTATAATACTTGAAAATATAATTATAAGTATAAAATAAATATTTAATTTTTAATTACGAATCTGAAACGCTTGTTTGCTTGAAAACATGTTATAACAGTTTTAAATATTTCTAAAAGTCGCGCTCTACAACATATGTCACGTACTAATAGAAAACGTCTGGAAAATTTCGCTGACAATTTTGGACCGGTTTTGTGTAGTTTTCTTAATTAGTTGAATTCGTTTGATGGGGGAATGGCACTGCAACAATTATTAATTTCATCATAATTAATAATTTCATCTAATAATGTATTACCTCATTCTTTAATTGTATAATTTACTTAATTTACATATTCATTGAATGCATAAGTAGATAAAGTCATACGGAACATTTTTAAGATGTTTTGTTTTGAGTGACTGACTGAGTACGTTAAATGTAAATAATTATATTATTTAGGATATAATTTCTAGTACACACTCATTCTTCCGAGATAACAAGTAGCTACAATTTATTTAGAGTTGGATAGAGATGACAAGTGTTTATTTCGGTTTTTTTAAATAATGTTTTTTTTATTATAATAATATTATTATGTATGATAAAATATAAATATTTTAAATACTGCTGTAAATATGTGTCATATTTAATTAATTTTTAGGTTACTCCCTGATTTACAATCCGTGGCTGTGTTTGATCTTCGAGGCGTTGGAGTCAGTGACCTCATCGCTTTCTTTCACCGCAGCCGTAACGTACGCCGCCCGCCTGTCATCCATTACCACTGACACGTCTGTACAAGGACTGCTTGGAGGCATTTACTATGGCGTTGGTATGCAATTCAATATTCTCAAATAAATCGTTTAATATCACTAATTTTGCGAGACACCTTTTGTGATCTTCAACACGCCTGAAGCGACGTTATAAAGTATTTGACTTTCTTAGAATTTTTTCCTGTTACAACATATACCTACGACTATAAACAAATTAGTTTAGGTAATGCGATCACGATTCGATTCGACAGTTTGGCTGTAGTTGAGAACTATTTTTATTCAATATAATATAATACGCTATATAAATTCTATAATATAATACCCTATTCAATATAATACGCTTGCGTATTAGACACAAATAGTTTATGGTGTAATATTCGAGTAAATTATAAAAAAAGTGTCACGTAAAAATGAATTCATTCGTTTTTCAGACAAAATAACAGACATTTCTTAGTTGGTGTAGGAATATATATCATCATTAAATTATAAATGTAGTTTGTAACAGTCCACAGCTGGACGTTGGTTGTCACGAATGACGGGTAGTCCACTAAATCCTACGCTCCACGAGCAGATTGGGGAGTACAGATTGGATTTTATTACTGAGTTAGATGCTGCTACTGTTCTATTTTTATAATCTATTTCTTGGTATTCATTTTTAATTTAGTAGAAATTTAAAACTCATAACCAGACATTATTGTAAATATACTAAATTATTATAGACGCGTAAATATTCACGTTAAGGCTTTGGATAAAATATTTATTTTCGTATCGCAATACTGTTTTATAAAATAGTATTTAATAGTTCTACTAATGGGATGATTGGTTCTATCTACATAGGCATTCTTGTCTTACAGGAAAAGGTGCTGGAAGTTTAATAGGCGGCTATTTGATGAAATTTTTTGGCACAAGACCAACGTATCAAATATTTGCGGTTTCGACATTTTTGACGGGATGTCTTTATTACTTTTTCAATAAGTTTTATATCGGTAAAGGCAACAAAATTGAAGCAAGCGACATCTGCAAGAAAAGGCCTTCAACTTTTGACGTTGAAAGTCATACTACGCTTAACCCACAAATTGATAAAAACTGTAAATCGTTAGATGTCGCTAGTAAAAAGGAGACTCATACTGTGATTCCAGCAATTACATTATCTCAAGATTCAAACCAACAGGTGAAGTTGGGAATAGATGCAGATGGTGGTAGTGATTCTGGCGTAGAAAATCCGGCATTTGTTGAAAACGAAATTTCTTGTAATGGAAATATACGATAAGAAAATTGACGAAACAATTGTTTGTAATTCACATTTTAGCAGATAATTTACAAATTAGGTTTATTTATTAATTAATTGTGTAAAGAGAATTATGATATTTATAATAAAGGTCTATACAATATAAAATTTATTTTCTTATATATTTGCATATTTTAAAACTAAGGTGTGATAACGGTTTATATAAAATAATAACTATGTACATATATAAAACAAGTATAATAAATTTTAACACAAATTAGATAAAATGATATGTGGCTGGTGGTCTCCTATTTATTATGTATGCAACTGAAGGAAATATTGGATGCAAGCTCTTACAACCCGAAAACTATTTTTTATACAATGTATGAAAGTTTTGGTATTTAAATCAGTCTATCGATCATTAATTCAATCAATTGTTAATGTGGGTGTGAGCAAAATTAAATTGTTTCGATCTTGAAAAATTTTTAGTGTGGTTGGATTTGTAGAACCAACACTTTTGAAGCTTTATTCACAAAACAATAAAATAATATTTATTTGAATTCTTTACTATTTGTAAGCTTCAAACTAACATTTCAGCAATATTTAGGACGAATGTTTTGTGTTATTATGGCTAGAAATTTATATCACCATTTAATTTAAATCTATTTTAGTTATTTAAATGTTTTTAAGTTTTTTACAATTTCTTATAACGACGATGCATCTGCCCCGCTTCGAAGCGACATAATATTGTGGGAAATAGAACCTAGGATGATATACTAAGGCATATTATCCTATTTAGGTAGAGGCATATTTCCGACAACATTATTTATTATCAATGTTACAAGTTGTCTAAGATGCTTAGATGCACAATTAGTAATATACTCGTACATTAGAGTTGCGAAATTAGACAACTGAAAATCCCGAAAATGATTTTTTCATTTTCTTTTAACCTATTTTTTACAAGATACTCCGAATATTTTGTACAAATATGTAACACTTTCCTTGTAGTTTTAACCGCGTGTGACATTGATTACGCCGCTAATAGTGTGAATTACAACTAGTGGCAGGTCATCTCAACCGTACTTCAGACGTTCCAAATAGTATAGTACCGCTAGAAATTATCACCACTTTACTTCCATCAGGTCGATTCATAGGTACTGAATGAAAAACATATTATGGTACTCGACATTTTAGAATCAGTGGTCGAGTAGAATACTCGTTAGCTCACTAAAGTCCAATGCAGTGTTAAATATTTAAAATGAGAAGCTTAACATTTGTTTCGACGATATTAGTTTTCAGTGCGTTATATCATTTCACAGCAAATGCACTAAATTTTGTCGGACCAAGAGTGTACGTAGTGACTCCATCTTCCCGATCAGCAAAAAATGATGAAGGAAGATCTGCACCATTCTATTATCATAACTGGATGAGACGAATAGATTCAGAAAAAAATGAAACTACGACAGTACCTCCGAAAACGACGCCGAAAGTGAAAACACCTGATTTAATATTCGCCGAGTTCGAGTCAGAATCCAATAGTAATATGAAAAATTCTATAAGGAAATTATTGGAAAAAGAAAAAGTTGAATCAAAAACTACTACTACATTGGAACCAATTTATGTACCCGATGAGATTAACGAAGCAACCCCAAAAAGTAATTATGATTTATTTCAATCACTCCAAGTACAACAAAATAAATATGCAAAAGAGAGTCCGGGCAATGATTATTTTGTAATGCACAATCAAAGGTCTGTATCATCTTCTTTTCCGATATATATTCCTCCGACCACTGAACCGACTGCAACAGAGCTGACGCCAAGCAATGTTCAAAACATTTGGCATGTAATCGATAACGAAAAATATAATCAGGATTCGGGACATTGGCAAGAAGTCTCCGTAGGGGCAAATGAAGATAATGGTAGTAACTACGTAGTGAAACCTGTAACAGATGACAATGAAGAAAATAAAGAGGACGATAAAGACGATGCTACTTCATATGATAACTTAGCTTTACCTGGGTATGTTATTTGCACATGATTTAGTTTATGGTTTTTGTATAAAATACTTTAAAGATCTATCTATGTAAAATATTTCTTTTACAGATTTGCTACTAGTTCAGGAAATGGAGCTGAAAATGAGTCTCGTGCTATACGTACAGAACAAAATGTTCGTTTTCCGTACATAAATTTAAAGCCATTTCAAGTGAAGATGAAGAAACCGATGCTCAACGATTTATCTAATAGTAAAAAAGGCAATAATTTATTCAGTAATTTAAATAATTTTTATAACTTAAAAGATCCTGTTAGAGGTGAAGCGCAGGATGTCGTCGCTGTGAAACAACATATTGACCGTTATAATCCAGCTCAACCATATTTGCCGCAAAATAATTATGGAAGTAATTCAAAACAGTCAGATCCTGCATCGATACCTGCGAAGGCTACAGCAAGTCTCGTGCCCCCACCGCCTCCTCTACCACCTAAATTAACCGACAATGATTTTCCTGCTCCGACCAATTACGAATCATTTCCTCCCTATCCACCTTCTATTCCTGCTTCAATGCCTGCTCCTCCTCTTGGGCCTAAACCTACTGTTGCAATTTATTCACCACAATCAGATCCATCTAGCGCCGCAAATTCGGATTCAAATGACGGAGAAAATGATGGTCCTTTAATGATTCTTGGCTACGATCATAAACAACAATCTTCATTTCCCCATTTTGAACCCACAATTTCACCGCCAGAGAAACCTCTCCAGGGTTATAATTACAACAAACCTACTATACCACCCGAAGCTCCACCGATGAATATAGGCAGCAAGCCATCATTCACAGGATACCATTACGATAAGCCGCCAAGTCAAGATATACCAAAGCCATCATATGGTAATGATGATTTCCCTAATCACCATGACACCGACTATCCCGAGTTAATTTTTCAAAAACATCATGGAGAGGATGAGTCAAACAATAACGATGATATGAAAGGCAATAGCATGGGCATGATGCCTCCTCCTGTTGATATGAAACCTGATATGCATGGACCACCCATTGACGATAGTGGTTTCCCTAATGATTTTCCTGGAGACTTAAAATATCACCATGATTTCGATGATCACGATTTTCATCATTATCATCATCACACTACTACCACAACAACTACTACTGAAATGCCTCGTGTCAACAGATACAGCTATTACTATTTAGGCAAAAAGTTGTATTATCTGCCACTCTATTTCAGTGTCTATTTTATTGTTTATGTAGGAGCTCTAATAATAAAAGCCGTATTGCGACATAAGATTGTGTATCCTAACAGTTGGAGACCCAATGATCAAACGGCGAGTTTCTTCTCGAAACGGTCAATTGACTCTTGGGATTTAAATAACGAAAATTTACATGAAATTACAGGAAAAGTAACTCATGCACTTACCACTGCTGCTAAATTATACATAAATGGGAAAAAGAAGAACGCTTGATTATTAAACATACCATTAACTCACTCAATTTAAATATAAGTAGTAATAAGGGGTTACGTTGTGAACTGGATATATTTAATGTTAACAAAAGATCTTGTTATGTTTTAAGTAGTGTTCACTGACACAACGCTTAATCTTGATTTTGTATAAAAATTTAACAAATATTCTTTGTATTTTATTTCCTTAATTAGTCGTCAAGCCGATTAATTACTTCAATCAATATCAATATTAGCCCGCGGCAATTGCCAACAATTGTCGGTTCTCCGACAAACGTGTCCAGCCCATTGCCACTTCAGTCTGCTAACTTGAAGAGCTATGTCGGTGACTCTGGTTCTCCGGCCAATTTCTTCATTTCGAATTCTGTCCACCAGAGAAACTTCGAGCATAGCTCTCTCCATAGCCCTCTGAGCGATTTTCGCCCCCTTGCATCCCGCTAATTACTTCATTTTAATATTTTATTAAAAAATAATTCGAGTTAGGATGTAAAATACTATATTGAATCTGAAAAATGTTTCTTAAAATGGTTATGGTTTAGGACTATTGTGAAATGCTTTGAAGAAATAAAAGAACAAAAATTTAAATAGTTAAGGTTTGGAATATGCTTCTCTTTGACATAAGAAAAGCCCTAATAAGCGTTGGTTTAAAGGTAAAATTAAACTTTTACTTTAAATCTCTGCCTCCTTAATTCAACGTTATATGTATGTATATATATATATATATATATATATATATATATATATATATATATATATATATATATATATATATATGTATATATATATACATATATATATATATATATATATATATATATATATATATATATATATATATATATATATATATATATATATATATATATATGTATATATATATATTTTTATTTTTTTGTTCTTTTTTTTTGACTTATCTTTTCCATTAACCCAAATGTTAATTGGCAGTGAAAGTGCCATGTATAATTTTTGGTACCGCTGTTGTACCAAAAATTATACATTAAGAATAAATAAATAAATAGGAAATAAAAACTAATGTTTATAAAGGTAACAAGGGCGAATTAAACTACTTAGGTCCTAATCAAAGATAACTCCATATGTTCAAATTCTAACTGATTTATTCTCCCTCTTTACTAGCGATACGAGGGCTCGACCTCATTTGTGGAGCACCAGGATTGGTAACAGTTTTTTCCATCGTTTCAGAAGTCTATTAAAACTGATTAGCCTTTGTCGCCGAGTTTCATCGTCGTCCCAGTATGAAACTAGCGAGCCCCTTGTTTGCGAATACTTCCGGTTGTAATTACATTTTACTAAACAGCCTATGAAATTTGCTATTCATTTGTTGCAGTAAACATCAATTAGCCTTCTATATAAATAATTTGCTTGTCTCAGCAAGCAGACATTTCACGTGATAACTTACATCTACATAAACTGACGCAAATACGTGGATTTACTTCTTTGGATAAGAAAGTTCTACTTAAGTTGTAAGTGCTCTGAAAAACTATTTAAATTCTACTAAACAAATATGGACAGAGAGTTCTTTTCCAGGGCGATAAAAATGATGAGATGAGCAGCAGATGAAACGTTCGGGCTATCGTTGGATTGGGGCGCCAAGATACTGTTGGTTTCCCGTGCATCCTAAGCATGATTTTTGAATTTTTATGTCTTTCTGTAAATGAGATGTCATTTAAAAGTTATTTCCGTTTCCTAAAGAGATGGTGTTGTGAATGAATTTAAGTTTCTTAGTGTGTAAGATAACACAAAAAGGGTTCGATCTAACATTTAGCAATTGAAATTAGAGCGACGCTCTTTTTATAATTATTGAAGCTAAGAAAATATTAGTTATCAAACTTTAATCTTCAGTAATATCTATTCGGGGCTGGGAAGGATCAATTTAAGTATTCTGCAAAAGTCATAAGTCTACATTAATTCTTATGGAACTATAAGTTCTGGTAATTTGGTATATATTAAAGTGGACAGTTTGGGGTGTTTTTAATTTCTATAAAACGAATATAAACAAGTTCTAACATATTATTGTTTCGATAGAAGGCTAAGATTGATGAGCAGATATAATGTTGTAATAAACATTTGATGCTTCTACAGACCAGGAGAACTGGTCTCCAATTTCTACATTAGAACATTTAAAAAACAAGCCGTTTATTTCTCAAAGGGCGTCAATGCTTTTGCAAAGCTTGTGGTATCGTATATATTTATGGGCGGTATTGATTGTTTTCCATTAACCAACACCCTATTTCGTTTGCCTTCTTATAAAAAAAAAACCTTGATGGGCCTGCAGATTTGGTTGTGTTTCTATATATGTTTATTTCACTAACAAAAAAATAATCTTTGTGATAAATATTATATAATAGTTATTATATTCATAGTCGATATACATCACCTCATCATTATCGTCAGGATAGCTCTTAAAGCCCAATGCTGGTCACTGGCCTCCTTACAAATGAAGGGTTTTGCCGTAATTCCCACGTTTATCTGCTAGATTAGGGTTACAAATTAACAGTTTCTCAGATATACGCCGCTGATTATCCTTGCATTATACACACGGAAAAATGAGTGGCCATATTCTATACCGATAACAAATCAAAGTAAAAAACATGTAGCACATTAAACAAACATACATACATAAATATCTACTTACGAACAACCGAAAATTAATTGATTAATGTGGTTCTTGTACACAATTTCCAATACCTGCTCAATGGATGGGTGAGTAGTTAATGTTAGGTACTAGCTTGTGTGTTTACACTTATAGTGGCTATAATGCCATAGTTAAAATATTTCACGCCAACACCCGATCTCGATCGTCCATGACCAAGATCTCACTGAACGACTAGATTCTATGGCATCGCGAAGAAATATTTCATCTCTCAGCACCTTTTACTGATTTTACCATGTGGTATACTCTGAGAAAAATTTCGGAATTATTCCTGCCGCTGAATTCTTCTATCATACAACTCGCTTCAAAGAAAAGTTTCATCTCCACTATCTGGATGAATGGCAATTGAGTACGGTGCGTTTTTACCTAAACTTTTTTCCTCTCACGACTACTCTGTAGAACCTAGACAGAACCTTCTAAAATCATGCCTACTCCAAAAACTACTTCTTGTAAATTAAACAAATTTCAAAAGTTACATATAAGACGGGAATCACCATCAAATTTTCATAGTTAGAACCTGAATCTATTATAAAATTATACATACCTTTTTTCAATGAAAAGATTTTTACATATGTATGTGTATATCATATATATTTCACGTAGGCGAAGTGACAATCTTGCAAATTAAATTGACACCGTACTAGAGAGCAACGAAGGCACGATCTGTTTGCAGAATCCATATGTAAAGTGCCCTCTTTGTACTGTTAACTGGGACGCTTCCGTTCAAATCAGTTAGTCTGCTTGACATCATCCACCAGTTCACTCTCCTTAGTTTAGTCGAGTAACAGCAATTAATTCGATGAACTCATATAAATTGGCTTTTTTAAAAAATAGTAGTGATAACAGAAGTTTGTGTGTATTTTAAGATAATTTGTCCAATATCTTTAAGGTGACATGGCACTTAAGGGAATTCTTCCACTAACATTTCATGCCTTAGTGTGGCTGCTGACTTTGGCGTTCGTTCTTTGGGCCACCGGCGCCAGCGCAGGCCGCGCTCCATACGATACAGCCACGCCGCATTCGCCCTCAAACAGTATATACCAGTGAGCATTTACATTATTTTATCTGTGTATGCTAGTTAATAATACGATTATATTACTTTGAAACAAAAATTGCACCCATCCCATATGATTTACTTTTTATTAATTATAATAATTATTAAAAGAAATACCATCATTTTAATATATTATTTAAAAGAATTTACTTCAAATATCGAAATATATAACTTTAAATATCACTTTATGCAAAATTTATTAGAAAATCATTGCAAAGATATTATCATCTTCAAAACTTAACGTCAATCTCGTTCCTTAGCGATATATATTTATAAATATAATCAAGAGGTGTTACATTGGTAATCGATTGCGATTTGCATGAAAGCACGGCTTCACACAGCTGGGTATCAGAAATCATATGATATCATACATACCTCACTCACTCAGTGCGATAAATCATACAAGAGACAGTATAATCAGCATCTTGGTAAAGCGCTTAGTGAGCGGTACCGCCCAAGTGGCGTGGAGCTTTTCATGGGGGCCGTCGCGGATGCAAAGGCAAATGGAATTCATGAAATACCTCTATGTTTATGAAAAAACATTTTATCTAGCCGTCTAATATCTTATAAAGTCTCTATCTTATAAAGGTGATGGTAGTCCATAAAAGGTTGGGAACCTATGGTCTAACGTTTATAGATTATGGTAAGGCATTTAAATACTACGAGAATTCATTGAGACGGGGGTTGTTATAGTAGCCCTTTATAGTCAGATATTTGTAGTCATTGACACATGAAACTGATGACAGTCTGTGAAGAATTGTAGGGCCAGACAATGCATCTGCTGATGATGTACAAATTATCCTAACGCAGCATATAATTTTTATTTTAAAGTATAATAAATATTAGAAATAATTGCGTGTTAAAAAAATTATATCCCATTTTGTAATAGTTCCAGCTATAACAATCATAACCAGCACTTTGCTTCTGCTTCACCTAACTCGGAGTCCATTGGTTCTCGTATATCTCCATCTGAACTCATACTTGCGGGACTGCGTACTGTGCTCGATGTGGTCCGGAATATAAACAAAAAGAAACTCAGTAACAAGGTAGCTGAAGTAAACTTCGCCAATGCTACGTCCATACAGGTGAGTTGAGAACAATATGATAATGGGGTTGGGTTAATTTATGAGTGAGTGTCTTATTAATAAAATGTCAAATTGTGAGAAGTCCTTACAGTTTTCATTCCTAGTGTATTGCATTAAGAATGAAATTATGTATGTTTTTAGAAGAGGTATTATTGGACCGGACTTGTAATTTGTGTAGTCCATTTAATTTATCACACACGAGATTTAGGATCCAAATTGATATATTTTTTACAAAAATAAAAGAAAAAATATAGTAATTTTGCTTATATAAATATGTATATTTTTTCTGTAAAATCTTATTTCCTATACTTGTATAACAAATTGTCTTACTGTTAAGATGAAAATAAAATCACACTAACGGTATCCACTGAACTAGGTGACCGCGAAAGATCTCCGCTAATTGGCCGTTTAGACGCTACTCTCTCGTTTGTCCAAATAATTCTGTCGAAAGAAAGAGAAAAATCCACCATTTTAATTAACAGTGTAAGTAAAATATTATTTCATTTAAGTTACGGCGGAGGAGAATCCAAAATGATACGTCAGAGGAAACTGGGCGAGGGTTTGAAGATTACTATGATGAGCATCATTACCACGACCATGACACGACCACCACTACAGTTAAACCCATGAAGCAGGGCAGATACACGGACCCTTGGGCGGGATATTACGACTGGGTGATCAACGAGGGTTCATTTAAGTTCTGGAGCGTGTTTCAGGTAAACCAATTTTTAATGAATTCAGATTCAAGAAAAATTTAGATTTACTTAGTCAGAAATGTACCCATCTGATCAAACAGGATTCGATTAATTTTGTTATTATATATCCAAATATTTATCATTTTATTATAGATATATAGTTTAATGTAACGTAAAGCATGTGTAAAATACGCTTAATAGCAGTGCCGACGTCCATCACTTTCCAGCTAAATATTTTTGTATAATGTAATAAATTATATATATGTCTTATTTATATTTACATATAAAATTGTTAGCATCTTTAGAATAAATATTTAATTACATTCTTTAGATAAAAGTGAGAGGTAACGTTGGGAACCTCGCTTCAAAAAAAATTTACTACACAAAACGTACTGAATTTAACTTAAAAGTTATTTTTCTGAATCCTTCAATTAATATTTGAAGGAATACATGTCACTTACCAATTGAAAAATGATGACAGTAAAACAAATTTTACCATTAATTATCTTTCTGTGAATAATGACGCGAAAAATGATGACATAATTCCATTTAAGCTTTTCTATAAACTATATATTCTAGATGTTATTTTTTTATTAATAGCGGTAATATAAATATTATTATTCGTCGGCTGACAGGTTAGGGTTAATTTTGAAGAAGACAACGGATATATTACGTTGCTTTATATTATAACATATTAAGGTAACTGCTACGCCATAATTGTAGTTGATTTTAACAACAAACCTTAAATATTTAAACACTGATAGTTCGGTAATAATTTTGGAAAATATTGGCTTAGTCTTACTTACCACATTGAAATCCCATTTAAACAATGGGTTTGGGGCTTCTTTAATTTCTTAAGGAATTTTATCTAGAATACTAAATTATCTAAAGTACAAAAATAACTTAAGAAACTTTAATAAACTTTAAATTTTAAATTTAAGAAACTTTAAATTTATATAAAGTTTTAATTCAGCCTATGTAAATATAAATCGTTCATATGACCTCTGGAGCATTGTAGCGCATCGTAGCGAAAAATTGCTATTGTTTAATAATTCAACGAAAAAATTATTATGTTGTAGTTTGACAACCAAAATGTACAAGAAACGAGCAAAAATGTTGACTTTGACATAGTTCGACGTGACCATGACAGGCAGGACACAAAATTACTGAGGAAGTCTTCAGTTCTATGAGAACCTTGAAAGCGCACTTATGTGTCATACTATAATCCTGCATCCAAATATTTTTTTGACGTATATAAATATCAACATTCAAAGTACTATTCTAATTATTATTTATGTAGCCCTCTCAATGTTTCTAAAAAAAAGCAGTATATCAAAATATGTATACAAAATATAAGGGGTATTCATTTTTTGTGTACTTTAAGTACATAATAAATTAATACCACTTTCAGAAACTGAAGCTATGTTCAGTTTCTGAATGTGGTATTAATTTATTGTTCCTTTTTATAATTATCCATTTTATTGAAAAAAGAATAATTAAAAATGAAATAAAAAGGATAAGATTTGAGTTCTTAAAAATTTATTTCCTTTCGTTCTTTTTGATGTAAACCCGTATTATTTTATTTGATAATCGCATCATATTTCTTTTTGCCATTTTAATATAAAACTGCAGGAATAATAAATAATATTTCTTATATTTCCATATACGTAACTGTAGTCAGCAATTTTATAAATAGTAAATATTTATTTACTATGTATAAAAATGCTGACTGATTTTAACTTATTTTCACGTTAACATTACTAAAAAGCACCTATCAAATCTTGTCTGTTTGTGTGTCTACTTATCTGGAAAACAGCTTAATATTTTTAACCTGATTTTCATGTTAGGTCATTTTTTTTTCAATTTTATATAAGCTTCATTATGAGGCTGCCTTTTATTTTAGAAATACTTAGAGTTTCTGCGCTTAAATTGAATATTTTTATCTTTACATAGCATATAAAAATAATCTTAAAACTAAAGTAAAATATAACAAAATTTTACGAAATTCTTGCAAATATTTTGAATATTTAGAGTGAAAGTTGTTCTTGTTTCATATTTCATTTTGACACACGAAAATATTTATTCTTTACTATAACTCAACACCTCAATATTAATGTAGTGCAGAGTAGTAGTCTAATTATTTGTCATGATTTCGCCTATAGTAAGTAAACGATACGTACCTACTATGATTTCGAAGTTTATTCGTTTGATAGATAGTATTTTGTACTTCACAGGCGTGCATGGTAAGTGTCAGCAGCGCATGAATATCGTGATTTTAAGAATTATAAAAAAATATATCTTATTATTGAATTAACTGCTGTTCATAACATTGCGTATAATAAACATAAAGTGAGTTTTATATCAAAAAAGGCTTTTTAAGATATGAAGAATTGATCGCTAAACCTTATAACCGATTTTTTTACTGAAAACATAATAATAAAACCTCATTTTAAAAATAAGATACTAAAATAAAAAGTCATTTGGAAAATTATATGACAAATAAAAATTTCACCAGTCAGTTTAGTTTACTAACTAATTGTATATCAGTTAAAGTAATTATTTTAATCATCATACTTTTGGTTACATTTAATGTAAAAAAGGTGTAAAATGTAAAGGTGGTTTTCGCTTCGTTACGAAAAATAATCAATAATTATTTTTCAGCTCTTCACCGCCGCACTTCTACTGTACGCGTGTTTCTCCGCGATCTACTATGCAAAATTCAATCCTATTATTCCGGACTACAGTTTAGAATACGATGACTACTTTTTGGAGAGAACTGTGGGAAGAAATGCCAGGAGTGTAGAATCTTGGGAACTTCCATCAGGGCTGACTTGGATGAATGCGCGAACCTTCCAATTTATTTTAGATGCTATATCAAACTATTCCCATGATCAGTAAAGACGTAAATTATTTAATAAATTTTAAGCGGGTTAAATAATATAGGGAAACGATGGCGGTGGTAAGTTAATTAAAATAGTTATAAATAAACTTGCCTTTGTTGCCCCGTATTGTTAAATTAAAAACCGATTGAAAAGGATTTCATTATATAACATTTGCCGTCGAATTCTTTTTAAATCACATTCTTTAAATATTAATTTTAAATTGTCAGTGTCATTTAGTTAAGATACATGCTCAATTTAGTTCCTAGATACAATAATAATAAAACTGTAAAATAAAACTGTATATAATAAAATCAAAATATTTACTTATGTGTGTAATTACTTTAAAAAATTAATGACTTATAATGAACATATCAAATATATACATCATATTAACAGACTCATGTCTATTAATATGGAAATGTATACAATCAGCGAAGGCTCACTTAGACACGAGTTCATTTTTGTTAGGAACAAACGTCATTCAGCGTTTAGAGTATAACACGTCCACGGGAACCGTTCTCTTGCTTAGGCACGGTGTATACTAAATTTGAATATTTTAGATTTTAAATGGGCATCATTAAACGTATTTAAAACTTCATTAAATTTTGTCCTACGTTATGTACGTGTTTCGAGAAATAAGAACTCACTTTTTCGCACAGTCAACTATATAATAAAACAAAAAATAATTTACCTAAGTATTAATGATATTGGCTCCTACCAAATTTAAAGCTTTTTATGGGACTAACTTACAACATGACACTGAAGGTTTGTAAATAATCTCGACGTAACCCTTGAAATGGTAATAGAAAGAATATTATTTTTTTTACAAATATAACAAGCTTGATGTGCGGTCCGGTAGAGTCGGTAGAGCGGTAGAGTCGCCCTATTTCTTTCAGTGGGTGTCATACGAGGCGACTATGAGAATAGATACTAGTAGATGAAAATAAAAACCAACTCAATTCTACTAAACGAGGAGATTACAGCAATACTTTTCAATATTAACACACACATCTGCGCAATACTGCAATATTGTGCAAATATCCTGTTCCTTCGTTTTATTTTATTCTAATAATCTGATAGTATTGCATTTTTTTGGCTCATCACTTTGCCCAACGATAACCATATTTTATGTCATCCTTAGTAACTTGTCATACTCGCAGTGGTTATTATGTTCCAAATTTTTTGACCACATCTTCAAAACATTATTTGAAGATGGGGTCAAGAAATTTGGAATACAAAAGTTACATTTGTACTTTTATCTAAAATTTAAGAACTAACTAATATGTTTGCGCATTCTAAGGCGTTGCAGTTTACGTGACGGCTTATTTTATGTTATTACTGCAAGAGGAGCCGCGTCCTGGGTTCGACGTCCGGCCGCCGGCGAGTTTTGTGTCTAGGATACGTACAGGATGTCGTATATACAACCTTAACTATAGCTGTTGTTATTTTCCTGCGATAGTTTTAAGTGTTAATCATTAGTAATTTAGACTATAATGATACAAAATTTAAGAAAGTTTTACAACAGATTCTGAAGACTTGTTAAGTTTTATGCTGTAATTTTGCCGTTATAATTTAATTTTTTTTTTAGATCAAATTACTAGTTTTTCCAGCAAGAAGTAGTTAATCAATAAAGTGATATTTGATTGACAACTTTTTTTTTAAAACTTGTCTTGTGAACTTTTTCAATTGAGTTATGATAAAATAAAAAATATAGGTATGTTATTTAACGCTTTAAAAATAATAAAAAAAAGAAATGAAAGGCACACACAAAGATAACCCATGTACATTTTATGATCACTTACTTACACAATTTCATAAATAACGTAACGGCTATTAGTTGGAAAATGACAAATTAAGTATTCGCTGTTAAATTACACGAAGTGACGTTGATTATTGAAGACCAATTAAGCCATATTGTGGTACTGTGGTACACCATAGCATCGTTTCCGTAGCTTTGCGGTTTGCTGACCATTGCCCGCGTTCATTACTATATATTGTTACGACGTTGTAGATGTTGAAATGATCGTGTCACATTTAAAAGGTAGTCGTTTGTGAGAACATGTAATGGAACGAAGAACTTTTCTTCGTGGTCGGTTAGACTCGTTAGTTCAACGATCAAGTGTAGTGCGCTCGCACATCGGATGAGTCGGTATCGCCGAGCGGCTGCGAGCATTAGTTCGCTCTTGGTTTGCCGCGTTCCAATCCAAATTTCGAACGACACCACATAACTTAGCACAATCTGGTACACAGGCGTTTTCGTGGACAAATAAACCGTTTGTACACTATCCGAGTGAGAGCAGTGTTTGTTTCGTTACGTTTAAAACTTTTGATGTGAGCCAGTGTGCTTATTGGATTCATAACAACAGGTAAACTATTTTTAATATAAGGACAATTAACACATATTTATTATATTTTGAATAAATAAATTTCTTATTGAGCAATGTTTTAATAGTAAATATGTTTGACGTGAGGATTTATTTGTTAAACATTTTAATTACATTATTCATACATACGCTCTTTAGTTGAGTGGTCGGTTCAAATGGTATTAACATATGCATTTTAAATTATTTGCAAATAGCAAATAATTTAAAATGCTACATTAAGTGTATGCATATATTTTCGCTCATATGACGTAATATACTTTGTTTAAAAAACTTCGATAGTACTGAATACTGTCCCGTTTTAACTCATAGAAAAGACATCAACGATTCACCGTTTTCCATTATAATATATCCTCGACAAGTACATTGCACGTAAATTATTTGGTTATGATTATCCTTTAATGGTTAATTTTAATATGAAGATATGTATAATGCTAATAGTAATATTTTATAAGTTTTAACAAGAAAATATGTAATAATAATCATTACTTGTCAGAATTCTTACCCGGCATTGTTCTTATTTTCACTAAAAATGTAATTATAAATCCAGTGAAAAATTTATTGTAATCTTTTGGATAGTGTAAAATTTTATAATAGGAATGTACTAACGACACTATTAATGAAAAAGAGTATCAGCGAAAATTATTATACTAAACATAATGCGAATTATTAATTGTACATTCTTGTACTTATTCTTATAACTAAAGCACTTTGGGCGTTGTGAAAATTACAAAATCTAATATAAACATAGATTAACCTGAATTTAGAAGAAAGGTATACTTGACGAAAATTTAAAAAATTTCTTTAAACATTATCACATTAATGCATCCTGTTCACAAACAATACTTAATGTAGATCAAAGTCGTACGAGGGAGTTTATAAATTAATATATTTTGTATCATGACTAAACAGAATCAGAAAAATGCACCTTTTAATGTAATTAATGAAACACATATAATAAAATTTCAGTCTTGGAAACTTTTAATTACGGCTTTTCAAAATTAACAAAAAGCTATAGCTTTCATAGTTTATTCCGATGAATACTTGTAGATGAAGATTGACACGAAAAATTCAGGTGCCGTTATTGTATACATGCATTTAATTAAAGAGACCGGTTGACTTAATACCTCTCATTGATTAGTCACGAGGGACATTGGAGGTGGAGTAGTCAGGCAAGTTTCGATCCAGTGTTATTTCAAGCTAGGTTATCCGTTCAATGCACTTTCTTTGAAGAAGTTATCCTTTGAGATATTGAACCGAAAAGCTTATGTTTAATATACTCTAGCAATATAGTTTAGTGCTTTTTCAGGAAAGAAAATGAGAAAAGTACAAATCTTCATTTAAATTAGTCAACGAAAGTATTTTGTTTACGAGTATATTAAGTAATACAAATTTTGTACTATTCTTTATGCACATCACTACTCTGTGGAACCAACTCTCTTCAGCGGTATTTGCGAACCGATAGGTCATTGGAATTTTTAAAAAAATGAGCTTTTACAGTTTTAAAAATTTGGCAACGTTACTACAAGTCCTTTTGTGCTACATATTTTTTTAGTTAGCGTTGATTGATTTATTTATTAGGCCTGCTTGCTCGTTGGTCACTCTATCTCATATAACTATCGTTAAGGCATTTGTGTAACAAAAAATATAATGTACTCTTCGCACCAAGGATCTACCATTTACAATGTTTTAATAGACGAGCATTTAAATCTGAAACTTTAGGTTATGATATAGATTTCAACAGAACGTTCTTTGTATTGGTAATAGATTGAAGATTGATTGTTTTGTTTTTGTCAATGAGATTATTTATTTATTTTCATTTTATTCATTAAGTTAAAGCGAGTCAAGGAAATTTATTAATTTTTCTTCTTTCTGATTATCTAATATTAATATAATATGACTAATAATACGACTACTAATGACTTTTGGTATAAGAAAAGAGGTTTATGTTAAAATTAAAAATTAATTTATATAATGTAAGCATACACATGTATTGTTGTTTATAGGGCACAAGAGTTTTTTGTGTTAATGCCAACGCGTGTTTGACTTGCATATTCCTGCAAATTGTATTCATGTCCGTTAAGCGGTTGGAACGTGTTTGGGTTTGCAACCCACCAATGGACGTTGATATTTACATCGTTAGAATAACGGGATTGTGAACAAGTAATTTATTCATATTTTATTTTTTATAAAATGATAGCCAACATCGTCATTGTAAGGTAACTTAATCAAATAGCTATTCGAGCTCTACTTGAATTTTTTTTAAGACAAGACCTCATCAGGTGGAATTTTCACCAGACGACATCAAATTCTAAATTCCATGACAAAAACTACAAAATATATGTATGCTATAAAATCATGTTAGACCACTACTGAGTGCAATTTAAATTTAATTATATACAAAGGTCAATTTATAACGATAATTGTTCTGTATAAAATTATAATTGGAGTATACAAAAAAATGAGGTGTAAGGCAGCGCAGTTATAACTCAGAGAAATCGTATCGTTACAGATCCAACTTTCTAATTCAATTCAGGGACCGAAAGGCGCAGACCGGTTGTTTGGGGGGATGCATCATACAGTTAAGAGAACAACTGTCTTCGATATCTTCTATATATGATAATAATACATTTAAAACCCATAAATGATTGTTTAGTTCGGTAAAGTGAGTGGTTCCATGTGACTTTTGAATCGCTTGGATTTGCAACCAACAAAATTCACAAGCGTGGCGAATATGGTAATATACTTTCTTGTCGTTGGGATAAATATAGTGTGAGGTCCGTCAAGTAGGTGGATTTATTCTATACTTGCAGCAGCTAGTTCAACAAAACAGATGAATGATGACAAAAGATGATGAATTCAATTGAATTTAAGTAATTTCTGTAACACTTCATATTTTGTCAAAAAATGGGTTTCCTACAGATTTTGTTTTTTTAAGTCAGATTAGTTCATTATGATTCTTGTTAAAAATATTTTTTTTCACAAATCAGATTTCGATCTTCATTACGAGAGTATTTTTTTAAAATTTTAAATCATACTTTATACGATACCTAGAATACAATTGAATAATAAAACTTCCATATTAAGGAAGCAATACTTAAAGTGCCGATTCGGAGTACGGTAGCGCGTATAACGGTTCGATAATACTGTAACAGTTAACTTAGAAGGGGCTTAAAATGCTTCACCAATACATACTCCATCATAAGCTTTATATTCAATATTTAACCTGCTGAATTTCGTTCTACTTTATATCAATGGTATCTCTTATATCAGTGATGGATAGATAATTCAGATAACCGTGAAGTAAGGTCAAAACTAATCTAATAATATCCGGGGGCTTCTAGCCCGCGGGATCTAATATTACAGGAGATAGAAATATTAATTGTTTAAAACGGGTCACTAAGTTTAAATTATTTATTAGCTAGGTTCTACGTTATTTGAATTATATTTCTTATAAACTCGTTTTGATAAATTGAAAGGTGTTCACTTCTTGTTGCATTTTAGTTGTCCAAAATAATTCAAGGTGCATTAAGGAGTGTCAAACCCTCGGCACTGTTAACCATTCAATGCTAATACTCAACCGTTCTTCCAGTGAACGAAGTCGAGGCGCTCATGCAACTTTATGCATATGCTATTAAACACGTTTATTGCATGCCTTTACTATTAAACACGTTTTTCGCTTTTTTTTTACTGGGGATAAACCACGAGGTGACGTAACATGATGTTATTATGTATAAAAATTTTGATTGAAATAATTATTTCCGTTTAAATGAGAAAATGGCATACTATTGTAAGCTTTCAGTATCAACTTCATTGCTTAAAGTTGTATACTACATTATAAATATTCACAAAAGCACCATTGCTGCGTAGTTTACCAACATACACTGGTACTCAACAATGTCATACATACATATATAGATATATCCGCTGTTGTTATTATAAGATTCAATGTTAGGTAATGAAACATAATAGCATAGGTAAAGTAGTTAATAATTGTCAGATGGCGTCATCGACGAGGCCGATAGGTCTCACGGAGCAACCCCAACTCTTCATTGGAGGACGCCCGGTGCAATCGTGATATGATACTACGTAATGATCATCAACTCAGAAGGAAACGTTCGTTGTTACACTACTACCTATATAATAACAAATACAGCGTCGGTAGTTGATGGATAAGCAAGTGCTTCATGGCTTTGTGTGCGTGCTACATTGTAGTGTGTGTTGTAATGCTTTATGGGCTCTGCATGATGATTTCTTGACAATAGAGTTTGTAAGCGTGCGGTGGCTACGTGTTGTTATTTTTTAACTACTTATAAATATATTTTAGGCTTATGTAGCCTTCCTACAGATTTGCATGATGGATTTTATAAAAGCCAATAATAAATATCTCGAATCACTTTTTTTACGAAGATTTTTGTACCAACTTTTTATTGTTGTGATCAACTATAATATTTACGGACGATTGGTGTTACCTTCAACCCTTAAAAGATTGGTTGTAAATAGAGAATAATGGTAAAAATTATTATTTAACCCATTATTATAACCCAACAAAACAAAAAATATAGCGGACTTTGTGTTTTCAAGATAATTTTGTTAAAGTAAATTTTGTTTTTGTAAGATCCAATAAAGCATTATTTTTTAAAATAAGAACTAAACTGTTCATAGTAAAGTCCTCAACTAATTAAAAATAAATTATATATCTTAACTTTGTGATAAGAACGAAGAAGGTATTCATAAGTAAACGTAAAGGAAGGTTTTATCTTCACAGGTACCGTGTTCGTCCAAATTTAGGATAATTTATGTTAACTTAACCTACATATGACGCTTAGATATATCTTAAAAGTGTTATCTTAAAGTTGTCGACCCTGACCTACCATGTACATACATATACAATATAATAAATGAAAATATTATGCATATACGATTTGGATGTTCACAAATTTCACGAATCCAATTTAATGGGCGAGTAGAGTTCATTGCCCCGCATTTAAAATAGATGTCGGCTAAGCGATACATCGAACGCTGTATACAGGTTGCTCTGTTTAATATTAAAATTTATGTGCTTTTATTCGTATAGAAATTAAATAAGACTTTTAAGTTTAATAAGCAAACAAAAACAAATAAAAAATAATAATTTATGCGTTTTATTTTTACGTTTCTGAGACATTTTTAAAACAATAGAATATTTTTATGATTTGTCTTTTTAATTTAGTTTGATAGTCTTATACATATATATATATATATATATATATATATATATATATATATATATATATATATATATTCATATCGTTTTATTTAAACACATATTGAATTCATATGACATTGACATTGAACGCTGGATTGAAAGGATTACACAACTATTTACATACAACATGCCTTTAGAATTTTCTAATGCGTGTTCAATGCAATCCAATGTTGTGTACTCAAATTACATTGGTTTGAAATGAACATGCAAGACTCTAAAAAATTCACGGTTTATCAATATGTTGATAGTGTTAAACACTTAATGGCCGAGTGAAACAACAATTGTTTCACAATTGTTGTTTCACTCGGCCAATACACACACCAATTGTTATGATACAACAATTGTTATGATAAATTCTATAATTTTTTAATACTTTATTGTACACAAAACACGACATACAAGAATTAAAAGGAAAGAAGATGTATAAGGGCGAGCTTAACTCAAAATTGAGTTTTCTTCCAGCAAACCCTGGAGTGAAAGAGATATAAGATAAGCTGTGAGGATAGAAATATGTGTACAACAAAAAAATATAATAACAATATATACTATATAAAACCATATATATATATAATCGTTCGATCCTGCCCACATTGTGTATGTGGACGTCGAAGTTGCGCTTAGGAACTCAGTGCCACCAGCGGACGAACCACTTGTACCCATCTAACTCGATGAAGTTTAAAAGCATCATAAAAAACTGTAAAAGCCGAACGGCCCCGGGTGCTTTGCTGCTGTTGACTTTGTCGCTACTTACGATTATAGTGAACATTTTTAAAGTGCTTCTCACTACCAGTTTGTTCCCGGACGCATGGAAAGAACCGACCGTTACAGACCGATTAACCTCCTCAGTACTCTGGGGAAAATCTACGAGCGTGTTCTTTTGTGCCAGTTCAAAGCATACGCCGAGTCCAATAATTTCATCCCAAACGAACGATTCGGGCTTAGACAACACCATTCCTGTCCCCTGCAGGTGTTTCGCCTGACGGAGCACATTCTTGAAGGTACATCCCAGCGTAGACTAATTAATACAAGAGTACTTTTCTTCGACGTGGCTAAAGTCTTTAACAAGGTCTGGCACAACGGTTTGTTATACAAACTATACCACATGAGTGTGCCCGAAGACTCGTTCACATCATATGAGAATTCCTTAGGAAATGAACTTTCCCCTTCCGCGTCGAAGGAACGTGATCCTCTCCCCGCTTTAAAACACACCGCACTTTAAAACACTCTCGGAGAAACACTTTGAGAGATCCAGAATCCACTGGTGATACAAACGGTAAATTATTCACCCGATTTAAACGCGCCCCCGAAAAAACGACGCCCACGTAACGTCTTACACGATGCACAAAACGGCGTCATTCGGATCCACCCACGACACCTACACCGGTCGCTTACACGAGATTCTCTCACGTATCCAGTCGGTTCTCACCCCCTAGACCTTAGGGCCTAGACGACTAATACGGTGTATGGTTACTTCGGTCCATTCCTCCCCTACACGTTTAACGTAGCGTCATGACGAAATTAAAATCGGCACACATATATCCTTCTATCGGCATACTCCGACTCGGCGTCGAGGCGATGGAATTTGCGATTTGCGCTGATTCCCAAATATATTTTGCTTGCCACCGGATTCCGAGCCCGCGGGCCCATTATTCGATATAGCTGTTACAGCCAATGGGCTACCAGAATTAACATCTTCACATCATAAAATTCAATTAAAAAGCAATTGGTATTAAAATATATTTGGTTCCGTCTATGTCTAAGGTAAATAGAAAAATTAACAATTTAGATAAATTTACAGTACTACTGGGCGCAAGCATATTCTTGATGTAGAGTGAACAATGTTGATTGTCAACGGAGAAGTAAGCATCGATAATTATACATTTCCCACGGTGCGCGGTTTGTGTACGACGAGTAAAGGAGCAAGGTCTCCGTGTTGAATTGCTCCGATTAAGCAATGCGTTACGTGTTAACGATGTAAACTGATGTGTCATTGTTACGAGTTACTAAACTTAAGGGTAAATAAGAGCAATCTTTAAACGTAAGCGTACAAAAAAGGTTGCTTGTGTTTTGTTTTAGTCGGACTGTGCATAATAATTTTATCAACAACAATCTATAGTAGTCTAGTGCCGGGCATGCATTGTTAATTAAATAACTAGTATTGTTTGAATATATTTCTATATATAATGATTACTTTAAATAAAATTTTATATACATGGCACAGAATTCTTGCATAAAAAGTAACGCCTGTATCGTCTAGCGTTTTTTGGTTATTCTACAAAGGTAAAGTACAATTCATGACCGCCTGAGAATGGTTTCGTGATAGCAATCTGCAATTAATTTTAACATCGCTTGAACTTTTTATAGAGTTCAGAATAATAGATACTATTCTTTGTGGAGGAAACTATTTGGGGAAGAAAAAACATATAATATATACCACCAATTTGGCCTACAGCAAGGCCAATGGTCACAACTTAAATTAAATTAATGTTGTTTATGATTCGTTTGTAATAAATGTGCTTATCCAGGTAAACTTTCAGTTTCAATTTTCGGATAAATCCAATTTTGGATTCAAAAATAAAATTTACGTTACGATTATATACGATAGATCTAAAACAGTCTAATTATAAAAAAATGTTTACATTTTTGAATGACTTATTATATTAACAATTTATAACATGAAAAAATAAGTTCTTCTAGAAAAAAAACTTTAATTAGTCGAATCATGATTCTCCAGTTCTGGATTGATAAGGCTACTTTATATTCCGATAAAAGCTCCTGTGGGTAAAATGATAAAGTTATGAAATTAAAGGTGCGAGCGACGTCGCAGGCACTAGTTATTTTTGAAGGTTGCGTGATAGCATAAATCTACTTTATATATTAATAAAATATAGCAAGAAGTAAATTATACTTACACCATCAATTCAACGGATTTTGATATATTTATTGAAAAAAAAAATATATGTATTCAAGATAAAAGGGCATTGCGTTTTTTCCGTTTTAATTAAACAGAGTTTGTATTAAAAATATATTATTTTATGTACAATAACTACATTACTATATTTTGAATGTTCTATATGCCTGTAATAAGTATAAATATAAGATTGGTTTTTAATGGTTTTATTGCACCTATATACTATATCAATATCAATATCAATATCAGCCCGCGGCAGTCCACTGCTGGACATAGGCCTCACCCAAGGCGCGCCACCTAGCCCGATCTTCGGCTACACGCATCCAGTCTCTGCCAGCCGCCTTGCGCAGATCGTCGCTCCATCTAGCAGGAGGGCGTCCCACACTACGTTTGCCGAGTCGCGGTCTCCACTCCAGCACTCGTCTACTCCAACGATTGTCGGTTCTCCGACAAACGTGTCCAGCCCATTGCCACTTCAGTCTGCTAACTTGAAGAGCAATGTCGGTGACTCTGGTTCTCCGGCGAATTTCTTCATTTCGAATTCTGTCCACCAGAGAAACCCCGAGCATAGCTCTCTCCATAGCCCTCTGAGCGACTTTGAGCTTTGCGAGGAGACGGACTGTCAGTGTCCACGTCTCGGCACCGTAAGAGAGTACGGGCAGGACGCACTGGTTGAAGACTTTTGTCTTCAGACTTTGTGGTATGGGCGACGAGAAGACTTGACGGAATTTCCTGAACGCTGCCCAGCCCAGCTGTATCCTTCTGTCGGCTTCTTTCTCGAAGTTGTCTCCGTCTAATCGCACTATTTGGCCTAGGTAGACATATTCCTGGACAACTTCGAGAACTTCACCATCGATCGTGGTCGGTTCTGGCTCAATATGTTGGTTTACCATTATTTTAGTTTTATCCAAATTCATAGCCAGACCGACCAGTCTGGAGGACTCATTTAGGCCGTTCAGCATTACTTGTAGTTCTATATAACATGTATATATATATATATATATATATATATATATATATATATATAACATGTATAACGTTGGCGTCTTAAAAATAAAATTATAAAGAAGGAAAAAACGGTTGAAATGGAGACACAGTGAGTGTAATAAACATAATAAAATACATGGGTATTTTATTATTTTTATTACTCTGTGTACAATTTGTGTATTCAAACAAGTATCACTCACTATATATTTGACTAACGGTACAATTGATTCATTAAAGAGAAATATTAAACAACTTTGACATTTAAAGATTTATGTCGTTGACATTACGTTACTGTTATGTTGATTTCTTCGGCATTATATTAAGATTTTCAATATTTTTTATTCATATGTTTTAAATATATCATCTGCAGCGTTGCTCTACCACTACATCATTGAAATTCGTTGGGTGGTTTTAGATAATAGCGTTTACGAACACGTGACTCGTAATTTATATATATTATGATAAACTATTATTTCTCTTTTTTTAATACGCCATTGAGTCCGTTTAAATTTGCCTAAAAATGCAAGTATATGGCATTTTAATTATTTATCAATTTTAAATAAACGGGTACCTTATTACTGGTATGCTAATTCATTTTAAAATATCGTTTAATTGCTTATGTTTTAATTGTGCAACTGGTGCTAATTAAATTAGTTTATTTATTATTAGGTGCGTAACTTTTTTTTATAAAAATGCAATTTAATTGTATAAAAATGCCCATCGCTAGCTATAACTTTAGCCATATTTCTGGCAGAGCTCGAATATCGTAACAACAAAGTGTTCGTCTTTTGAGCCGATCCACGAATTAAGTTTTTTTCGATGTTTTATATGAGCGGAACTGCTGATCAGCCAAATCATGTGCCATCGAATGAAACAAGTAATAATCGGGCTGCACAATGTCTGGGGAATATGATGGGTGGGATAGGACTCTCTATGTGAGCGTTACCATGTAGGTTTTAACGGGTTTGGCATCATGAGCCCGAGCGTTGTCATGCAGTAGTACATTACTTTTTCGTGCTTTTTGCTCATATTGTAGTCGTTTTTCGTACAGTGCTCGGCTCAGTTTCATCAATTGAAATCGATACCATACTCCAATGATGGTTTCCTTTGGTTTCAACAGCTTATAATAAACAACACCGACCTAGTACCACCAAATACACAGCATAATCTTCGCAGTGTGTATATTTGGCCGAGCCGATGACGTAGCATATTTTCACGTCCCGGGCACTCCCCATGACTTTCTTTTCTTTGAATTGATGTAAAGAATCCATTTTTCATCAACCGTCACGATGCGATGAAAAAATGCGCCTTTTTTGCCGCTGGGGCAGTTGTTCATAGGCGAAAACGATGCTCAACGTCCCTTGGTTTCAAATCATAATTTTCAAAACATAAATGGTTTATTCACTATATCTCTTAGCTTGGCTTGACGTTTTGGATATGTCAAAATCGACTAACACTTACTGCTGGAGCCCTCTAATGACAAACAGCGAGTACTTAGTTGCTCACCTAATAATATCTACTAATTTTTAACATGATTCGTTTCCAATATATTTTTAAATAGTATAACAACTATCAAGCCTGCACATTTTTTTGATTTTATTTCTCTTTTATTACAAAAAGGTAGCGGACTGTAGATAGATATCACTTTTAATTACGAAATTTATAAATTTTACATCAAAAAAATAAAATATTACATTTTCAATTTAAAACGGCAATAGTCTAATCGATTACAAGTCGTGCTTACGATATATCTATCTCATAGGTTAAATTCTACTTTTCATGATTATTTTTAGTCCAAGTTTTGGCTTCTCGTCTCCAGTTTTTACCACCCTTTCCGCATAGGTCGTTGCAGTCTCCACTACAGTACTCGTCTACACTAACGGTGGTCGGAATTCCGACAAATGGGATTAGCTCGTTACTATTGGTGAGTGGCTTCGATTTTGCACACGATCAGATTATTGACATAAACCATTTTTCCTCATACCAGCACCTTGCTTTTGAGAGTACTTAAATAAATTTGTATTAATATTAAAAAAAATAAACCTCTTTTTTCAAATAAAGCTCATACGTAACGTTAAGCTTTAGATGTTAAGTTTATAACATGTAAGAGGAATGAATACGCTCGTAATAGTCCATTGTTGGATATTGACCTCACTTAGAAGTGAGAGTTGGTGCCGTCATCCCTAAGCTTAGAAGTTGGATTGGGATCGTAGATTGGTTTTATTACTTAGGTAAACAATGTTATTTTGATATTTATTTTTATTTGGCGTAGCGACATGCCCAGCGTGGTGACAAGAGTCCTACTCACTTAGAAAAGTCCTGTGTCTTGTGTTGTTTTCTAGATTGTTTTGATAGTGATAATGATTACTTTGAGTTAATTGATGAAAACTTTTTTGGCATGCATTGTATAAATAAATCGAACGCCCAATTTTAGAAGCCCAAAAGAATTAGAAATATAATTTAATATAATTTGATAACAATGGGTTAGGTAATACAGGAAAACAGTTTTTATATAAGGACGATATTCAGAGGTTGTACGTCTTTTGTAATTAAAAGTTTAAAGAATGTTTTGCATTGTACCGCCAAATAGAAGCCGACAGTTGAAATTACGTTAAAGCATTTATACAACAAAATAACATTTAAGTCATGTATCTTTTTATCTACATATATTTTAACCCTTAACGGATGACTAATTTTTTGGCCGAGTGAAGCGACAAGACGAGTTATTGGGAAATAGTAAATAGGAATAAAATTGTAAATAACTGAGGGAACTTTTTAGAAACCAATTGTGCTTTACGTTACGTGAGGTAACGAAATGCATTGTTAATATCGACTGTCGTTTCTTGCTCGCAACTCGCCCTGCCGGACGAAACGCCGTGGCGATCAGAGTCGCCATTCTTTCGCAAAGGGTTAATTATATAGCTGACACATGAAAATACATTTTATCAGGCATACTTACTTTGCAATACCGTTAAAGGATTTAACGAACAACGTTAAGCGTCAAGACTTGTTTCAAGTAAAATAAATGATGGTTGCCATAAAAATACATAAAATACTTCATTAAGTATAACTGCCATCATTTTTAATTAGATATAATTTAAACTGACCACATAAAATGTATTTTTCCACGGCGCGCAGGGAGAAGATTTGAGTTAACAGGTTTTGGAACAAAAGTATGCAGCGAGTGATATCGTCATGTTTCTGTAAAGCGCATATTTCATGCAGTATAGGTTTATCACTGGTTTAGGATAATAACACATTTTTGTTTGCAGATTTTTTTTATTAACTATGGTCGCATAATTAATCATTTTTTAATGGAAGCGTTTGGCAAACGAGCGAGCGGGTTACCTGATGGGAAGCAAATCCTCACCGCTTATGAACATCTGCAGTACTAACAGTGCCTGCTTTAGGGTAAAGATGAGAGGGGACGAAGGAAGTTATGGTAATGAAAAAGAAACAGGAGGACGAAAAGGAAGTAAAGGCCAACGAAAGGGATTGTGTCTTCGGATTCCTGCACTTCCCGTTTGAAACGCGGTAATCCCATAAAATGCTAACACTTGACGCCCATATTCTGTGAGTAAATTTTGTTAAGTAAGTTTTTTTTGTTGTTACAGAAAATATATAAACAGCGATGTGATTGACATACGACCTTGAAAGTGCAAAAACTATTCCGGCCTAAAGTGATGTCAGATTTGTGAAGAGGTCAAGATGCATACGATGGATACGATGGGCTACGGCCACAAGAAATATCGGCCGCCAATTTCCCCTACCAGTTTTTACCACCATGATTACTATCCACGGCATAACACCCTACGTCCTCAAGTAAGTGATAAATAGTGCACTTTATTGTTACCTTAAATTCTGCATTTACGATTAAAAACAATTCTGTTTCTTAACAGCGTCATACTCATGGTTAGATCTAGGGTCTTTCATATATAAATTTCGTCTAAGTGGCGCTAGATTAGCATTCATTCTTCTATGGATATAAGATAGAAAAGAGATGACATAAAATAGCAAAATTAATTGAAAATAATTTCTAGTTATATCATTGAAAATACCCGTAATATCAATTAAAATGATAAAGATATAAATATATTAAATCTTAACGCGAATAGGGCCAAAACTTTATTGAATGAACAGTTTATTTACTAAATAACAAAGAGACTGCAATTGAATTTTAAAAAGTTTATAGACGAAACGTTATAAGTGTAATTGATTTTATCCTGTCAAAGTCGAATGGAATAATGTAATCAATTGTTTAGGGTACTATACAATTTTCTAAGTGATTTAAATATTCCGAGTAACTTAGGGTCGGTGGGTTGGTGCCGTTAGTCACAATGACCGGCAAACGGTACACGACAATGCTTGTTAAAATGGAATAAAAGAGCCTAACTAAGATTTACTTCAATATAACAAAGAATATCAACTTTTTATGATAAACGCCACAGATTATACCTGAAGCTAAGGATATATATATATATATATATATATATATATATATATATATATATATATATATATATATATATATATATATATATATATATATATATATAGCTCATTCACTTTATAAACACAATATAAGAAATAAGATTTCGATAAATATTAGATGGATAAAAACTATTAACATTACTATAAAAAAGTGAATTTGGAGTTGTTGCAAGAATTTTATCTCGGTAGTTTTAGTTTAAGCGGCTATTAAAGTTATGTATATTTTCGAAAGTTTATATATTAATATTTAAATTTGTACCCGTTGTCGTACCGTGACTTTATATCTCTAAGCTTTTCGGCGATTCCACTTCAGCACTTAGTTATTTGCATAAAAACCCACTAGTTGAATTAAATCATATTATAGACATAATTGTTATTGAAGTTTAATAAAAAACAAAACCACCATGACAAAATTCGCAACAAAAAATTGAAGTAGTTAACAGGTCAATACATCCATATAACATCACATTTTGTTCAGGGTCATTGAAAATTTAAGATGTTAAATTTAATATTATGCTGTATGGTTACCATTATAGAAGATTAAAAGATTCAATATTACTATATAATATTAAAACATTTTTTTTTCAATTTCAATTTTATTCAAGATAGTAAATGCTATAAAATATTTTTTTATAATACATTTTTATCATAATATCGAAGCATCTTGTTGTAGATAATCTTGTTGTTGACTAATTTAACAGTAATTAAAATTAATATTCTTTTTTTCATGTTACTATTGTAAGCTATAATTTAATTTCGTAGAGTACATACAGCGTTTTTAATAAAAAAAAATGTTTGAACACTGTTTGTTATTGTGAATATTATGTACCAAGCTACTAGTCTTATATTTTTTAACAGCAGTAAACTATGCATAAAAATAAATAGAGGTTCACTTCTTTAATTAAATAATATGTACACTATTTTATAAAGAACATTTTTTGTAGGATGCTATTATTGTGATTTCAGTTTATGAAATAAATTTTGAGTAAAAACCATATTTGTTAAATTTGGCTTTTATAATTAGTATATTTTTCCTGCGAGTCTGCCAAATCGCCTTGGACAAGCGTTTTATGCACAGTGTATGCCACTTTGGCTGAAAAAAAAAGTATATTTTATACAGAATGGTTACATAAATAAAACATTAGTATGTTTAATAATAATATAATATATAGTTTATACATTAAATAAAGTTTATACATCAAAAATTGATTTGCGTTTTTAATAATAAATAACTAGCTATTTTACTTTGTTTTTTTACCAGACATTACTGAACGAGCTTAATATAAATTTATAATATTCAAATTTATCGATAAAATAAGTAACATGCAATTATTTGGAAAGACCCGGTAGTCATGAATGTTCGTGTGATTTTTTTACAAGTAGCCACTAGGAGCATAATTAGAATTTAGATAAGATTCCATGACGCGATGAGGCGATAATTGCTACAATTGAATAAGCGTAGTACAGATGATCTACGTCGGCCGCCGTCACTTCACGCCAGCGTGTCGTTCACTGTCTAGCGCAACCGTTAGCTTATCGCATCGATCTCAATACAAACTCGTATTCTATTTTTAAGGAATATGAATTGCAATAATTGAATCTTCTTTACGTTTCAAGCCACTACAAATGGCATAAAATAGATTTATATATTAGATAAATCTATTTTATAGAATGTTGTAAATTAAAAAGTTACATATTAATAATTCAATAAATTTTATGATAGTAATATTTTTATTTTTATTAAAAAAATCATAAATATAAACGGACGTACATATTCTAGTGCATATTACATACAAGCGAAAATGTAAATAAGCGAAAATGCATAAAACATTACTATTAAGCAAATTGGGAGTTTATGTATTTTTGTTATTATAAAGTAAAGGATTAAAAAGAATATCAGTGTGAACTTCTAACAAATGTGTAAAGACCTATACTATATATACTAACTACATATACTACTATCATAGAGTTAATTTTCCAATATAATTAAAACCATATTTGAATATAAAAACATTATGTCTAGTGAATAAATAAATGAGGAAATTTAACATTAACCTGTTTAAAATATCATATAACTATTATTACATTTGCTAACTATTTATATATTTAATTTCATCGAAGTTTAAGTGTATTATTTATTCTGATATTGTGCAACATATAAAGCATATATTCGTTAATTTTTTTGAGTTTTCCTATTGATTCTTTCTTGACCTGACAGCACTTCCGATTAGGTTCCGTTCCGCAATGATATGTAGGATGAAGACAAGTAAAGGATCTGGATCTGGAAGTAAGAAGCATCATGAGTCAAGTTACACGTTTTAAAAGCTTTTGCTGATACTAGCAAATTTTTTATTATATAAATGGTAAAAAAATAATCAAACTCGACAGCTTAAGAAAAGCCTAAATTATTTATGTATATACTCACTTTAAATTCTTTTAATAAAACGTATTATAACATGACTGTACAAAAGTAAATTTTTCTTCTCGCTTAATGTTCCAGTAAAAACTAAGGTCAACGTTCCTACTCAAGATCTCTTATTTATTAGATGTTATGCATGTTCAAGTTCAAGATAATGTTAGTTTAGTTAGTTTTCACAATATGCAAACATAGTATTTGACGTCGGTTTCTTGTTCGTGATCCCAGAACTTCAAGCTTCAAGCAAATACATAACAGCTACTCCTTCTGCCTCCGTAGAATATGTGATAGCTATGCAGCTAGTCTCTTGAAACTTGTCAGACAAAACACACAAATTAATATTTTATATAGTTAAAAAAAGGAGAAAAGCGACACATTATTACAACCGGATGTAAATAAATGCAATACCTACTTAATTGAGTACTGTCTTAATCTACTGACCTTGTACACATTTTAAACTGTTTAAAATGTGTGAGCTATGCTAAGTTGACACGCCCGTTTCATGAAAATCATCGTATCAAAGGAAAATCAGTAAGTAAGGTTCCGCTTCGGTGCGGCATATGACTTAACAATTCAGAGTCATTAGATCATCGCACCCCTGTTTACACTCAATAAGAGTTGTAATGGTGCGTTTAAAACTCGGGCCTCGGAATTGAGGATGAAAATTATGGTAATGTAAAAAAAATAATCTAAATGGCGGCGCTACTCTCGGTGGAAATGTGACAGTTACATTTGTTCGAACTATTAATGGAAAATAAAGTTACAAAATGTACAGTTATATCTATGTCCAAAGTACTAGGCAACTCAAAAATTACACGATTACACACACTCTCTGTCAGTTATAATTTTTTTTGGTTTCAATACATTTACCTATTTTAACGACAGTTGTATTATGTAACCTCTAAGATGTCATCTCGGTACTTATAATTTTCGATATGTTCCTATCGCCTGATAATTTTATACAATACTTTTATATACTATCAAATGTTGTACATTTACAATATAAATAATTTTAATTATATATAAGGTAATTAACCTTAACGATAAAGACTTAAAATAAATATATGTTTAAATAGGATTTTTGGAAACTGCTAGCTAAACATTCCTTTGACAAATCAATTCTCAGGAGAACTCTTCGTACCTATTTTACAATAAAAATAATTTAACCATATTCATAATCGTATAAACCTTTTAATACACAAATAAAAATTTCCTTATTACGAGTGGATGGCTGGTTAATTTAGCCTCTATTACGTATTCATGTTTTCTTAATAAATATGGGAAACATCTTTTGTTATCGGGCTAAAAACTCATTTTAATTTTATGATCAAAAGTAATTGCTTCTTATGAATAAATATGTAAAAACTTTGTCCCGTTAATGGAACTCACAGAGCGAATCGGGTAGATGAATCCCGAAGTATGTTTACAAGAGTAATGATGTAATTGAGGCAACGGTGATTGCACGAGCGAAGCCGTATGGCACGCACGGTTTATCTGCCTGCATCTAAAAACTCAGGAAGCGCACCCGTGATGCAGCTAATTAATATTGATGAATATTCTTCCGCGTCTAAGTTAATTGCTTCGTATGGTTTTGCCTATGTTAGCTTCCACTTACTTGCATGTGTGCAGTTTGCATTTTTTTATTTTATGGAAAACATAGGCGTGAGCACGCGCCGGATCGTTTCCTGCAATTGTATAACTCTCCGTGATTAAAGCCATGACCAGATATTATTAACATAGGCTAGGTATGTACATTTCGTAGATTAAGGATATAGTACGAAAATATATATATATATATATATATATATATATATATATATATATATATATATATATATATATATATATATATATATACTAAATATTATGGGTTAAAGTATGAAATAAACATTTCGTACCGAAAAATTGAAAGCTTTTTTGTAGGATTAAAATACATTATTTTAGGTGAATTATTTACCCTCGTTGTTAATATAATACATTTCTGCCATCTTATAACGATATCATTTAAATCTTTGCGATTTACCCTAGGACTGGACTCCACAGTATGTGAAGGCACTTTGTAGTGATTCCTGGGAGAAATAGGTATTGTCTTCCATGAAAATAATTGTCCAAATCGCAGAAAAAATGACCCTATCCCTATCACCGATCACTCTAGTTAGGTCCAGTGAGCACGGTAGATAACGGATGGTTTCTATTTGCAGCTCTTGTAGTGGTTAACTGTTTTTTGTAGTGGTTTTCAGTAGTGTCAGGCCTCTTGGCTTTATCATGGAGCAATAATGGAGAATATCGATTGACGAACCTTATATGATGACGAGATAATATGTCTTGTTGCGAGTTTTCCAATCATTGTTAGGAGTTCTGCACAGTAGGCATTTGATGTTATTGCTTGAATGGATCTGTAGAAGTTGTAGTGAATTATACCATGTTATGACCACCAAACAGTTACCATAACCTTCCTATGCGTAAGCTTTTTAAAATGTAAAAAGAAATTATTATAATAGCAAAACATGCATTGTTTAGATTTTTGCCAATCATTCAACAAAGGTCAAATATCAAACAACGGTTCTATTCTACATCATAAAAGAGTATTTTTGTCAACGCTCTACACTCCACAGTTTATAATTAAAAATATGAAAGCAGATTGTAAAATGAATTTATTCATTTTTTGATGTTACATTTGTTGTTTTTGTAATGTTACATTGGAGACTGTCTGGTTCAACTTCGAAGTCGAAAAACGTGGGTGACTTTCTCACAATAAATAA
Organism: Baronia brevicornis; assembly: GCA_031353405.1. Taxonomy (NCBI): domain Eukaryota; kingdom Metazoa; phylum Arthropoda; class Insecta; order Lepidoptera; family Papilionidae; genus Baronia; species Baronia brevicornis. The sequence goes on from JASFAT010001654.1 coordinate 315,683, forward strand.
TTATATGATTTTTCATTAGAATTTTCCGCTGTAAAATTTATCATAAAAATATACAATAGGTTTATATTTATTTACGTTGCGAAATGAAAATAATAAACTAAATATTAAAGTTCTAAAAAAGCTGATAATTATGGTTATTAGGATATAAACCAATAATTTTAATCCATTTATATTACAAATTTAATTCAAATCTCCACATTTTATTCTGGAAATAAAATATACTATTAAGTATGAAGAAGCTATTCACATATAATACACGCATTTCTATTAATGCCAGGAATTGATTTAGAAACTCTAAAACCGAAAACATTACGTTAATATCTAGGAACGGGAAGAAGTTAACTAACGAATTAGTAAATTCAAGGGGCTGTTCACAAAATACGTCACGCTAAATTTTGCCTTTTTGGACCATTCCTCCCTTTTGTAACGCTGCGTTACACTTTCTGCGACCTCCACTATAAATATCACGTCAAGAGAAATAGAATTCCACTCCCTTTATCAGGTATTGTTACAAAAATGTATGTGAAAATACGTATTTAAAAAATATGTATTTACAAATAGGATTCGTTACGTATTTCTGTCGTTATTAAACAAAAAAAAAATTAAAATAGAATTGTTATGAACTGCGATCGTCATGTTCTTTCCCTTTATCACACCAAGCAATAATCCTCCTCCGCTTGTACGCGACCGTAATTTGTGACGGTTTTTGTTACACTTTTATTATATACAAAGCATCGGACCTAAATTTATCGGGTAATTCCTACTATATGGGAAATTTGTCCAGCAGCCTTCACTGTGCTTGTGGAACAGAATTATGTAAATTATTAGTTTATTGTGCGAAGTAATTAAAATTTAATTAATTATAATTAGTCATATCTTTATTATTCAACACTTCATTATATCTAAGGCCACTATTAATTAACATTAAATGAAATAACATATAAATTATCATTATTAATGTTTCATTTCACCTATAATGTAGACTTACTCCTATATCTTCAAAGAGCATAATTGAAGTAGGATTGTTTTTACGTACAATCGTTCGATTTTGCCCTTGTACTATTGTGAGAAATACGTGTGCTTTATCCTACTACAAGAACTCTGTATTAGTTACTTAAATTAATATTATAGAGTTGCATTGATAAAAAAATCAGAAATATTCGTTATTCATATACAAAATTACTTTAAGATATTTGTTTAATATTTCATATTAAAAAACTGGATGGGATTTCCAAAATTCTATCTTAAGAAAATAAAAAGCAAGGAGTGAGTTCGTTTGAATGTCGTAATGCCGCTGGTATTACGTTCAGTCGCTCGCCTTGCACTTGGCTCCGATCTTCTTTAGAGCAACAGCCGGCCCTGACGCGACCGGCTTTCAATCGTAAGCAATCGAAGCACTCAGCTCGTCCCATTCGCCACCTTCGATTAAACTGTCTATATCTTACTACTATTTCAGAAAATATGATAATTTGTACTTTGCATTATAAAAACTTTTACATATCTTTCTAGGGTTAAAAAACGGATCTGTTAAACTTAAAAGATTTTGATTGATTGACTGAAATAAAAATTATTTACTTTTTACTTAACTTAATATTTTTTTATACTCGTATGTAATACTGGTTATTTAAATAAATTAAATTAATTAAATACAGACTAAGTATAAGAGAGTAAAGAAGAAAAATATTAATAGAATTTCTAAATATTTCGGTTTCACATCTGTCGTGATTCAATGCAATATATTCACCTAATTGTGAATGTATGATCTCATAATGGCCTTTGACAAAATTTTCTTGTATATATAAAAGACAAAGCTCCTTAAATTGAAGTAATATAAATGAGTATTTATTTAGGATCACAAGTAAGATATTTGTTGGGGTCTGTTGTTTAGTTTCATAAAGTTGAAACTCATTATGTATACATAATACTTATAGTAGAAAATATTATTTAATATATAGGTGTTCTATTTGGTTGTATCTGTGTGTACTTAGTATATAAAGCTGAAATATTTCATCGTTATTCAATTTATAATGCCATTTAAAGTATTTTATTATACATTTAACACTAGTTTACAAATAACCAATCTGTGTTCGCTTTAGGATTAACATTTATTTATGTAAATCTTACAGCGAAAACGAATTATTTAAAATATATTTATTCAAATTTTATTTCCACAATCTCAAATTATCTATTTATTCCCAAGCAAAACATCTTTGTTTTACTTGAAGACTCAAAACATGACCTCGAAAAATAAGTATTATACTACAAATTTAATTTCCACGGCTATTGCGGTTAAATTGTATGTGGGTCACTATACAGCGTTTATTCTAAACAGTTGTACTGACAGTGTTACTGTCAGAATTATTCTGACAATATTTTTTTTCCTGTTTCTAATTATATTTTATGGTATTAGTTTATTAAAATATATAATAACGGCACAATATATAATACATTGCATCCTTTACAAGATGATTTCCTATTTTCTTTTGAATGTATTGTATATAAGAGAAAATCAAAGAAAGAAATTCAATTTTCAATGATGTCACTTTAATAAATATAGTACAAATTAAATTGAAAATACTTAAATATTATATCGAAAAAAATGCTAAAGTTCTAGCTACACAAACTACACTATACAAATAAATAAATGTGTCACAATTGAAAATTCCTCAAGTCGATGTCGCACAGAACTCCAGTGCGTGGTATGCATCAAATGACGAGCCTAGCGTGTAATGTTTCGCTAGGCTCGTAAATGTTTCGGTCCTAGCGGTATACAAAGTAACGAATACACTTAATATTTGTATAATAATGACTACAATTTTGAATATGTATTACAACAATTTATTTCATGTTCAGAATGAGTGACTAAAAAAAAAACATAACTAAATGTAATTATATAAAACTTATACTTTAGTATATTATTTTATGTATTAAGTTAAGTTAATTCTTAATTGTGTCCATAATTTATTTATATATAATTTGATTGTATAAATATTCTACTGCCTTTTTTGTTTTCGGATTAAGCAGCGTTCTAACACAGACACAGCAAATCCAGAAAGAGTAAGCATTTAAAATTTTATAGTGTTATAGATAATTGTTTTTAGCGCGTAGTTATCACTTTATCAAATAGTTCGACATGTATAAGATGAAATTGGATTTTAATCCAATAAAAACGGCACTGCTACTTATATTTTAAATGCAGTTAATAATAATATTAATAAAATACCATTTACTATATAATGCAAAAACGTAATAGCTCCTTCTAGATCTTTTATATTCCGAGATGAATATCTGGGAATAATTTAAACTCTCTCTCTCTCATTTAAAATAGGAAAATAAAGTTTCCATACTTAATCAAAAGCTTTGCGTATTAATTTTTAACGAAGCGGTTAAGTTAAAAGGATCTTTATAATGTAACAAATGTTTGCTGACAACAAAGGAGACAAGGAAAGTAATCTCCATGAGTGTGTCACAGTAGGTCAGTGGGTCCAGACCGTCGCCTTTCACCACGCCAACGCGAATGAAACAAAAAATATAGCTTAAATTTATTATATCTATGTCCTGCTTCTTATAGTAGTAGTAGTATATATAATAAGTATTATAAAATTTCAAAAACATACATTAGCCCAAAAAATACAATTGGCTTATGTCTATGAGGCCAAAAAAAGTTGTTGAAATTTTATCGAACATCACGCAAACTGATATTCCTGTGGTTTTACTGCAATACTTTTACTAATTGTAATACTTTTCATCATAACAATCTCTAGAGTAAAAATTCTGCATTACTGGGTTCAGCGTACAAAGTCGCAGAAATTGAGGACAGATTTAGCTAAATATTAATTAAATTTTAATACGTTATCAATAACTTTAAAAATAAAAAATGCGACTGAATTTTTTTATACAAAATACCCTTTAAAAGAACGTACGTAACTACAGAATGTATTCAGAATTATTACTGGATATACAATTTTAATGTATAATAGTACGTTCTAAAATATATTATTTTTGCTTCTTGTTTGACATTTTTATTCCAATTATGAAAAAGTTTTAGAGAAATATGGAAAAAGATAAAAATCACAAAATGTATATAATATATAATAAATATTATACTTGTGGATTTTAAAATTGCAACATTATCGTAAGGAAATTTGGTTGTAGTGTAAAATATATAAATAATAATATATTATCAGGGACCTGGCCGCTGGTATTTGTTGATTTAAAAAGTTTAGGCATTATGTTATTTTGATCTTCAGTAGGAGTCAAGTAAGTACTACAATAAAACCAACGAAGCGAGCGGTCGTGTCTGTGTAACACGATTTACCTTACCTTTAAATATAAGGGGAAATATTTATTAACAAGACGTAACCGTTTGCTACGGCTAACAAAATATGAAAGTCTAAATGATTGAATATTACACTGAAATAGGATTTTGTACAAATAGGAACGTATAAATATACTTAAACATTATCGACATAAAAGGTAAACGCACGGCTGGAAATCTAAAAATAGTACTGCAAAACCTGTTGTATTTCAGATGGGAAGGTAATAAACAAATAAATAATGGGCAGTGTTTATTCTCGATCCTCATAACCTGAGGGTTTTGACCTGCAAAAGTTCATTGCACGAACGACATAGCTAGTCCGATTCTTGTTAATTAGCTGGTTGGTTAAATCTGTGTTACCATCAAAAGCACATTAAAATATTTATCAAAATTATTTTGTTTAATTTTACCAAAAAATTGTAAGCAGATGCGTTGTGGTATATTGTAGTAAAATAACTAAATGGTCCATGTTGTAGTTCTCATACAATACGTAACTAATATTTTTTATGAACGAAAATGTAAATTTTATATTGAGTAATATTTATTCTCATTAAGTTTATATGTATGCATAGAAAGAGTATATGTACATTAGTGTGATAAAGCAGTCCATTGTACACATTTACATAAATTCCTTTAATAAAAAAAAAATAATAGAAATCTTGTTTATCAGGTGTGTGTAGTAACAGATATTCATGCATACGTAAATAATAACATATGTATATATGAATATTTTATTTTTTTGCCATTAAATTGTTAATAATGTCCACAAATAGGAGATAATAATTACAAATACTGTCTTTTGTGTTACAAGGCTGATTAAAATTTATTCTAAAGGCTATGCTGCTATCTTCATTTTCCATTTATGTATTATTTTTAATAAAAAAATGTAACTGAATACTCTTAAAAATTCTATCTTCTTAAAGAAAGTGGTAGTTTCAAATAAAAAATGAATTAATCATACCGTACTATATAGGATATAACAATTTATTATTAGAGTCTTATTTGCTGATTACTTGCTGGAGAGGTACTTTGTATAAAGATTCTTCTCCATTCTCCTAGCTGTTTGGCATGATCTGTATGCTCACTTTTGGTGAGCCTGCCCTGAATAAGATCAAGTTGGATAAATATTTATGATTGAAGCTTCTCGCGGAACAACCTTATGAAGTCATATTTGATTGCATTTATCGTTTTGTCGCACCCACCGATATATTGCAAGTATACGATTCATTGCGATTTATGAAACACAAATATTATATATATATATATATATATATATATATATATATATATATATATAATAATTACAATTGCGTTATGATTTGTGAACGGCACGTTTCCTTTGACTCCCAATCTCCCAACCCCCTTGTCACATTTTGTTACACCAAGCGATACTGTTACCCTTGTATGCAAACGTATTTAATAAACAGCACCTAAAATTGTCAGAATTTTTTTTTTCTTTGGTATATTTTTCAAGACAATTTTTTATGTTTTCTAATGCTTATATATCTTGACTGTAAGCTATAATTTGAGCTAATAATATTGCACGCAGTATCCGTCGGCAATGCACGTGTAACCAACAATGCGTTATGTTTCCTTTACGCTGCATAATTACAACTAAGCCATTAAATATAAGTATTTAGTAATGAATACGACTGCAAACAAACATAACCATGTACCCTACATGGTTATGTTTGTTCACCATTTATGTATCAGACATACATTTAGGAATACAATAATGTATAACGTTACCATGTTTGTCATATGAAGCGATCGTATATTTTTGCAGTCGTTAAAATAGCATCAGAACATTAATTAATCAACCATCCATACAGCCGTTGAATATTAGCTTCTCTCAAGATCCAGGTGTTGCCGCACTCCCAACGCTAGGCTGACGGGTCAGGATCATGAATTGATTTCTAATAACTTAGGTAGATGCTGCTGCCGCTTTTGCTCTCATAGTCGCCTTGCAGGGCACCCATAGAAATAAATGGAATAGCACTATTCTAAGCTTGTTATTACATATATCCATGACATCGTTGGTTATATATAATATAAGTTGGTTATATGTAATAGTCCATAAATTATCATTAAATGAAACAAAAATCCTTATTAAAAATTAATTTAATTACGTATTTCGAACTTACTTTATAATAATAACATTTATATTGGACTTAATTTTCACACCCCATAATATGTCCCACTTCTGAGCATGAGCCTCCTCATTTTCGGGTAAAAGACCCACTGCGCTTGTGCAAAGTGGATTGACAGGACACGCATACCATAATAATATACCTTGGAATAAGTACATGTAGGCCATACATATATTTATCCCGATGTGGAAAGCGAACCCGTCTCCATCGACTCCGAAGGCAGTAGATACGCCACTGACCCAATAGGCTCACATTATAAGAAATAATTCGATTCGCATTGAAGAAATAATTATATATTTATTTAACATCATATTTAAACACGCGATAAGCTCAATCTGTCCTTTATAAACTTATAATGCGTATGTTACTGCACGGGAGAAAGAAGGGTCAGTGACCGCTCCTTGACCTACACGCAATTGGTCGTGGCCCTTATAATCCATTCACAAATACTGTATTCTTTTAGCTTCATATAAAAGTTAATATTATTTATAGTTAATTTTATTTTTTTGACTAGTGTTAGCAGCGATATCTAAGTTCATTTACTTGTCTTAGTAAGGTAATAATTTTTTTAGTGTTATATAATAGTTTTAGAGCAATTCTGCCAATATATTATAATTTTTTAAGAAAAACCAATTGTCCTATATCCGACTCAATATAGACCATACTTAGTCCTCTGGCTCAATGACCTATCATGTTTCTTGGCCTCTGTTATGAGAAGCCTCTAGATCTTAATACCAAATTTTATTCTCTCTTAAACTTATTTTGTAATCTAGATAACAAACATAAGTAAGATACAATTCCTAGCGCCACTTTAATACACAAACCATGCGGACCATAGTAATAATCTGTGAACATTTCATTCGATATTTAAACAGCTGGTCTCGGCCATGAAAAGAGAATGAATACATTAACAAATAACTACATTATTTATATCACCACATAAATAAACATATTATACACTAAAATTACATTTAGCACAATTATTTGGTTATTAATGGAGTCAGGTGTTACTTTGCGGAAATCCATCACTATGTGGACAGTCAAAAGTTATACTTAGCTAAGATCCGCGACAAGCAAAACAATAACAGAAAATTAATAATGTGTGTTTTTCTGCTGGATGAAGTGGATTTATTTGGAACTTAAACCAAAAACTCACCGAAAATCGGCCATCAATTCTCCACCCACCAACCACTATACACAACACCAAACACACACTACCACTTTTCCACCTTGTAAACGACACGTGTTACGCCCCAACACGAAGCATCGTGTCTGGTGTTGGGACTAAGTAAAGCTTTTGACTGTCCACACAATTATTTGGGATGAACCATACTCTGGCAAGAGATCAATTTTTGATTAATATTGTAGTTTTACTAATACACTTCGTATGGTCAGCATGAGAGCCGGATAGTCAATCCCTCACTTTCAATACTCCTGAAGTAGCGTACTTCTCCTTTACCATCACATTATACTACATGTAACTCAAAGGCTTCCTGTCATAATCTCTGATGTCTCAAATGTCCGCAGGCAACAGTGTACTATAGGTATATATAGGTTATTATTATTTTATTTGATATATTAATATTATTATATATTATATTTAATACTAATTCTCTTATTCTCGTAAATGTTTTTAGTTTAATAATAATATTTAGAGAACGTTCATAGTGTCTCTATTTGAAATAAAGTATCGTTCACATTCAGTCTTTTATTAGTTAGTGATGAGTAGTCCGTAGTTGGTGCAAAAAGTCGACTCGCATTCAAGAAACTGTGACTCAGTTGATAGTTGTTCAGAGAAAGTGGTTGAGTGAATATTCTTTCGAACTCATCTATTCAACACGACGCCGGGGACCTCGCTGGAACGTGATTTGTAGCATTCTTTGGATTATGTACACAGATTCAAATTGTGATATTATTATTTTTTTCTCCCAACCTAAAATAGTTACTGTTCATTAGATTAACATTTGACAGAAGCTACACAATAGTTTTTTATGAGTTAAGATGTCAATTTAAGATTTATATTCCTTAATTCCTTAATACCATTAATTACCCATTTGTTATGGTATTAGATATTCCAAAGCATAATTACTAATAAATTCTTTTCTTACTGGTACCCTGTCTTATACCACAGAAGTCATCAGACTTTGTATTTGAATTTTGAATGACATTTAAATAAGTATTTAAATGTCAAGTATTTAATAGCAGTGAGTATTAAGAAATTTAATAATCACGTAAATATAATATAATGTTAAATACAATTGACATTGTATTCTTGGCTAACTTGATAACGTATTTTAAAAGCATCACACATCATACTCGTTATTATTTAGTAATTTTTTTTATAGTTTTTTTTCATTAAAGTACTATAAAAATACTCGTAGCCTTAATTTCACTATACCCATACAAATGTCCATTTTCACACGGATTTCTGTTAACATTGACTAAAGTACCAATTCTAGGATTTAATTGTTAAAAAAAATTCTAAAAAAGAAATTTCTAGTCATCTAAGTATTTCTAGACATACTAAAAATATTAATATTATCCATTGAAAAGCCAATGACTGTAAGGTGCCTCATTTATTTTGCAAAGGAGGTTATATTGTGTTGACGTTTGTATCATTCGAATGTTTGTAATTTGTAGTTAGTGTAAAAGATATTTCATTTTAAAATTGAAATATCTTTTACCTTCTAAGTCTGAAAAGTTTTTCGATATCATCATGTCTATATGGATAAAGTAATGCATAAAATCTATACTAGATTTGAATGTCGTGACATGTTAGTTTTGAATGGTTCCCATGAGTCACAGTTAAGGTAACAGAAATGAGGACAGAGTAATAACAGTTCAGAGAAAACCTCAGAAAAATACAGGAAGGAATTATTTATGATATTAATAATAGCTTTGTTCTAAATAGGATGTACGCTGATAATGTAAAAAAGACAAATCTAATCCGAGTGGAGCGTGACTTCGGCAGCGGCGGTGTCGCACCGTGACGCGAGTGCCGTTACTCGACACAGTCGACGCCTTGCCTTGCACGCCCGTGAACTATCCACTACGTAATATTAATATTTATACTCCATAAAACGAAACTGTTTAATCGATAACCAACTTTAAGCAACAATAGCTTAGTTGATCGGGATCGAGCTGAGATCTGAGATCGTGAGTTCATATTGGACTATTTAGTGTGAACCATTTTCTAATTAAAGCTTTTATCAGCTCAGTTGGAATGGTTAACAATAATTCTAGTAATATTAAAAATATTGCTAATTCTCTTTAATAAAATAAAAAACCAAATAAAATGACAACATAGTTTATTACTTGTTAGAAACACTAAACTTTTCTTAATATCATATAGTAATATAATATATAATAATAATCATTTATTATTACCAAATAATATAAAAAGTCAGTAATTCTTTAGGAGAAAATAAAATATTTGCATTTATAATTAACAGCTTATAATATCCCAGTGCTGGGCACAGAACCTCCCTAATGAAAGACACACTAACCTACCACGCGTGTCTATTGCGGATTGGTGATGCACCTAGGCTCGAAACAAATACCTATAAACTTTACAAATTTTATTTCGTATGTTAAATGCACCCGCGATCATTGACTCCGGATTTGGTAGCTGCGCCACCGAGCCGTTTCGGTTGCCATTTTTCATTTACTTAGTTCCTATGGCGCTACAACCTTTTATGGGTCTCCACCTCCTCCAAGATCTTCATCCACTTCGCTCTGTCTTTAGCCCCCTTTCCCAAGATGTGTTTTTCTAAGCTCCTTCAGATCCTTCTCAACGTAATCAACTGCATGTTTCATTTATTTACCGTTAAATAAACATTTGTATCTTTAACAAAAAAAATGGTGACAATAAAGTTCAATTAAAATGATTGATCTGTCTTTTATGTGTATATATTATATAGCTTGTACCGTTTGTTTGCAATAAGAGAGCTATTTCAAACGTTATACCGTGAGGGCAGCGTCATTTTCAAGTGTCACAATGACATCAGCGTGGATTATGTTGTTACCTGCATTGTTGCTTTTAATATAGAGAAGACGCCTGCAATCTGGTGCGAGGAATGCAGCGAATGCGAAACGAATGATAAGTCTCTTATCTACATTCCAAGTATTCTAAAGGCAGCGGTTGTTCGCTTTGCAATCTCATTCCTTATTTCTTGACAGTGTAGCACTTTTATGATTTATTAAATAATAATGTTCCGATTGTGAAATATAGATCATTTTAATTGAACTCTATTTTTGAAATTGATGATAAATAAAGTTTATAATACGGAAAATGTTTGAAAAAATTGTTTTTTTAAACCTTTTTTAGTGATTTAGATAAAATAAAATTTTTTCTTCAATGATTTTGAAAAAAATTGATTAAAGAAAAAATTTTATTTTATCTAATCAAAAAAATCATCTAAAGAAAAAAATTCTAGCTGATCCTTCCAAATAATGTGGTTTATATAAAAGTTAGGATCGCAGGTCCACTATATATTCCCTCTACTCTTTCTACTACTATCTCTGTCACTATGTATTGAAACGTCTGATGGAATACACATTGAAACGTTGATGGAATGTATTAAACATATTATAACTATTTCAATTAAAATAAAATGTAACTACAAATTTATTCAGATAGTAAATAGATATTTCTGCATATAGTTATAAAATGTCTTATAAAACCTTTAAAAAATTTTTACATTTGAACATAAACAGAATAAGATAAATCAGGATTGAAAAAAAAATAATAACCGATAAGCAATTGAATTGGAAGCAAACAACATAACATTTTGTAGCTACAGGACATGTACCCATGTACAGATCAGACATAGGTTATATATTACACATTTGAAGGTTTTGCTAATAAAAAATACCGGTAGTTATTAAAGTTACACTGATAATAGCACGCGCAATTTGTAGTTGACACGCCGTCAACTGAGACAAGGTGGATTATATAAATATGACAAAGTATCACCACTAAGCTAGCTGATTGAGGACGTGATTCGTTAAAAATTACTCAAATTGAGCCAGAATGATTGTCTTGATAATTATTACGACTTACAACTCAGGCTGCGTACTGCGTATTTTTAACATGAAATCGGTTTACAACTCAGGCTATGATTACAACAATTTTTAACATGAAATATCCATTGTAAACATTAAACGGACGTCAATTAATTATAATTTCACAATTTTAAAATTGCACGATTATATAACTGTCGATGAAGTAATAGCCAAGACGAGCATGGCTAAGGAATTAGTTCCCGCGCTATTACCCACGTTACCCATGACCTAAACATCCTAACAGCGCTTACGAGTACAACCTTGTTGATTAATTACCGAACAAACACACTTTTGATTGTTGATTAAACACAACCTAGTAACAATTATCAACTTCAAAGCTGTTTTAAGGTATCAAATACATATATCAGGTAGCAGTTTTGAGTGCTTATGACTTTTTTTTAAAATAATCAGTAGCTACTTCACCATGAATAACATTCGAAATCAAAAAATGAAATTAATTTTAAAATTATTAATGTTTGTAAAGCATTTGATCCCTTGAAAGTCATTGTTTGAAAATTAGGGAATAAATCATTTTGAGAAATTATAAGATAAAAGGACCCCTTGGCTCGTCATGACTTAAGCCTGTCTACGACAACATCGTCGCTGAAGCAATTTTATAAGCAGAGCTTTTGTAAAAGAGTCAATAAGATTAATCTGGCTTTCAAGAATTAATTCAATCAATTTTTAATAGTGGGTAGTAAAAGTATTATATATATTTTTTTAAAAATTAAATGCAACCAACATTCTTTTTTATCGCTGGTCGTATAAAACGAGTATTGGACTCTGTATATATTGTAATGTATCTCTGTATATATATATTGTAAATGTTATCCGTTTTTTGAAGACGTACGTATAACTTTTGATTTGGATGTATAAAAAAATTCATTACATAGAAAAACAATGCAAAATAAATCTTTGAGGTTTGCGTAAATATATTTTCATAAATATACCGTAGCATATTGTCTGTTTTAATTTTCTTTACGCAAAAAAAATTATTACTTATTACATAAATTAAAGACTTAAAGAAAAGAAAATCAACGATACGTTATTGTACTATTACGCTCGAACAGATGTTCTCCTGCCACAGAACTGAAAAAAATATTTAAGAAATTCGTTTAAATAATCAGAAATAATTTTCAACAAATAATCTCGATAACAGTGCTTCTTTCAAGCTAGAACCAACTATATACACTCACGCAATTTCATCGAAATCGGTTTCGGAGAATTAACATGGACGAATATAATGACACTTGGTTTTTACACATTAAGATTGTAAAACATTAAATTAATGAAGCTCGTTAGCACTTCACACAACGTATGGTCTATGTAAACATTGACTGTACAACGCTTAGTTACCATGCACGACCAACTAGATCTTCGACGCGAGGTCATGTGCATCTGCCGCAAGGCCGTCCAGTCCGTGTCTCTAATGCACAGGGGCAGTCATTATACAAACCTTGAAATTCTACCTAGGAAACTGTAAAGATATTCCTAAACAACTGTACATCCATCGACCCTTCTCGTGAAATTTCTTTGAAGGACATATTTTTATTTTTTTAATAACCTAACATAAATGCATATTATACAAATTATATTATCTTTTAAATTGCGTATACGATTGGATATTTTTTTTCAATTCAATTCAATTCAGTTCACATATTATAAATATTATTTAAAGTTATTTATTTGCACACATTTTACTGATATACCAAACAACTATATTACACAGAAAAATATACTTAAAATGAATTAAATGAATACTTAGAAAAGAAGATGTAATATTATGAGCTGATGGCCATTACTGGTCAAAATGCAAGGTCAGGCCGCTAATCGCGGAATAGGAAAATCGACGACTGCAATGATGACTTAGTGACGAAAGCCGATCCTCCATGCTCCGCTGATAACAGAATGCAATGCGCACCTATATGTAGACTTGACATTTGAAGTGCCAGTATGTTAGAGGTTATTTACATATAGTACATGTTATAGGTAATAAATTGTACTCATACTTATAGTAACATTTTTTGGGTTTCGATTGGTTTGTGGATACGTAGTACTCATAGACTCAGTAAAAAATCTACGTTTACGATATTAGTTTACATTCATTCATGCCGTTTGTAGTTATTATTTTTATATTCAAATGTTTTTCAATTAACATAAGGGACTTTATTATCTTTATTTTAATTTAAAAGGTTAGGTTAGGCGTAATTACATTTGATACAATATAGTATGACAAATGTTGCGGGTTCTGTCGAAGATAAATTGAAGGCCAGTGGATGGATGAGAAGAATAAATCTTTTAGTATTATATGATATTATTTAGATAAGTCATGATTGCTTTGTAAAAAAACATCTACGGGTAGGCTTATCTTCTCCTGGTATGTTATGGGACTTACATATGCAATACTTTTCAAAATTGCATAAAAGAAACGACATCTTTGTGTAACACGTGCGTTAGACGATAAAGCCGTCAAGAACGCCATCTGTTGAAAGTAAAAGGAAGAAAAATATATTTTATATTTCCAAGTTATTTTTATGTTTTTCCTATATTTTTTCCCAATATATTTAATCTCGCTAAAACTCAAAAACGGCTCGACCGATTTAAAAAAAAAAAAAAAAATATATATATATATATATATATATATATATATATATATATATATATATATATTTTTTTATTTTGTTCACAATAAAAATATATATAATTAAATCGGTCGAGCCGTTTTTGAGTTTTAGCGAGACTAACAGAATAGCTCTTCATTTTTATATATATAGACGTACATATCTGCACCATTATATGTCAATCATATCATTAAATAAAAGATTTGATCAACTTACACCAGTGTACATCTTTTTGATTAAATTGTAAGAATTCAAAAAAACTTTTGTAACTCTTCTCTTGCTCATTGATATTATTAAAATATTAATGTAGATAATATTTTAATATTTCATAAGTTATCGTATTTGCGAGATGAGATGAATATGTCTATAACTACGTCACCAAATTAATTAAAGCTTATATATCCGGCAGCGCAGCTTATAATAGCATCAAGTCTATTGTGCCGCCTAGTTTAAAATATTAATATATCCAATAATCTATGATGTAAAGAGAAAATGATTATTATTTAGATAAAAAAAAAAACAAGTTTGGGGAATTTAACGATAAGACTATTTAAAAATTTCATTTTTTTGTTACCGCATAGGGAAAATTGGGTACAAACACAAATAGGTATAAAACAATATCGAAGGATAATTATTATATATCGAAAGATAATATATTTGAAAACAATATATGTCTAGTTTCCATTGTTGTTCTTTGTATTTTTAATCTACATATTTATAAGTGACAACCCTAACGAGAAACTGCCTGTTTCGCGGAGTCACCGGCCATAACATAATCAAGCGAGACATAACGGCGCGCCAGCCGACTGTCAAGGTGGAGGATATATTGATTGTTCACGGTTTTGATCGATAAATGGTAGGTGCCTCTATACGCATGCTCTGAGTTAAGCGCACATTTATGAAACGAAATACTGAAAACATCACATTTTATTCTCCAAATTGATTTAACTGCAGAGACGTCTTCTGACAAATGTTCAATGCGCAGAATAAATGTGCCAATATGTACGACTATGTGTATTTAAATTCCTTTTTATACGTATACAAAAAAGGCGTTGACTTATCGTCATACTGCTTTGTCAACTTTTCGTATAGCTTTCACTTTGCAGTAATGTTACACGCTTTTTGTAGTTGTGTTTTTTTATGATATTATTTCAGGCAATGCTTAGCAAAATTGTAAACAGATAAAAATAACGACTTAAGCAAAGGCAATCTGATTTCGTTTATGTGGAACAGATTTCATAAATATCTAATTACAAGTTAACAAATAGGCTCTTTCCATGTATGTGGTCGCTCTAACAGTACACGATAATAGAACTACTTTGTATTACATTCCTATGTTAACAAACAAAGTTGTTGTATCGAATTGAAAAACATTCCGTGTTTGCCATGATCATTGCGATTTAATGTTATTAATCGAATACTAAGCTAGTCACTCAATGTGTGTTACCGTTAAGCCGAGCATGAAATACGGGACAAGTCCAAGCGGCCAATTATGCGAATGCAATATGCAATGGGATGTCATTATCATTACCTAAGCGACAAGGTATCGAGATCACGGTCAGCGTGTCGCTTCATTCTATTGCACTCGATCACCATTAATTAGTAATAACCATTGTCAGTCGCTGTAAACAAAGACAACACATAACAAAAATTAAATATATTTTTTTCAATTAGTTCAATTATTTATATACTTTTGTTCAGTTTAAAAGTGGCACATTTGCTAAGCTTTTCGTCACTTGAAGCAAAAATAAATATATATGTATATTTTTAATTGAAAAGCTTTGGAAATTAAATTTGTAATCAGAACACAAATATTTATTTGCCTTTTAATAGTAAATTTAACTTAATAAGCATATTGATTTCTACCCAATATTTAAAGGTACGCATAGAGGTCCCATGGTGTAACGGTTAGCACTCTGGACTCTGAATCCAGCGATCCGAGTTCAAATCTCGGTGGGACCTTCATTGTATTTTGAGTATTTAAAATATACTTTTATTATACAGAAATAACACATTTGCGATTAATTTTATTTTAACAGAACAATAAAAATCCCGGTGAACTTAAAAAAACTAGTACGCAAATTCTAATCAAAATACTTGAAATAAGATGATAGTCTGTGCATTACGTTATAAACATAATACTATAACTCTTTAATAACTTCCGGCATTGAAAAATAAAAAGCTGCATATAGTTTATCTATAAAATAGTGAATGTTTTTGCAACGAACAATTTTTTTTTTTTACTCGTCCGACTTTTATACATTAATAATAACAGTAAACAGAATTACATTATATTTCCAATAGTATTAATTAGTAATTTCAAAAATTTCTCATGTACTCTCCACATAATAAAAGCGAGTTAGTATAATATTAGAACCTAGTTAACATTTACAGTTCGATGTTATCTTTTGAGAAGTCTCAGAAGCTGTCTCCACAATCGTAGTATTGATTATATTTACGATAAAATTCAATAGGAATATTTTGCACCTTACGAGTACGAATCGCTTGTAGGGAAAATGTTTTTCTGTCTTTTGTTACCTGGTTTATTTCTGTCACAAAATCCAGACCCAGTGTAACAAACAAACAAAGCTTACCTGCTCTCCAAGCAACGCAGTTTAGTGAGATTGAAAGACCTCATTGCGCAACTCGTAATTCAATGTAAAGTTCATGTACGCGACGGATGGATGTCGTTACTCCACGCCAAATAATTAAACAATAATTGCGGTAAAGGTATACACTTCTAGCGGCACCAAAATACAATGGGAATTTTAATGTCTAATACATGATTAAATTAATTTTTGTAATACTACAAAATTTACGAAACTTTTTGTAGTATTACACTGTAATATATTGTATTCATTGAAAAAAAAAAGATTTAAACATGTATGTGTACAATAATAGCTAATTCAAAGAATGCTATAGTTACGCCATCTCCGACGTAGTTGGACTGATAAAGAATTAATATTGTGGCTTAAGTCATGTCTTATATTTTCACACATCACACATCCACACGAGAAGAGTTGATGGCAGCTTACTCCAATGGCATTAGTGTTGCCTTGTACTTAGCGAATCAAATTTAAAAGTCATCGAAAAAATAAAAAGAATAATAATTACACACAATTATTATAAAGTATATGTAATATTATTAAATATTTAAGACATGACGAAAGAATATAATAAGGTAGGAATTGTACGCGTATCTAAAGCAATTAAGTATCTTCATGTCAGGCATCCTTCATCCTCGTGCTCATAAAATGCGAAACCTTTTTTAATGACTCTCGCTTCCACTGTGTAATTATGCGGACGAAAAACCACTGGCTAAAAATTTTTGTCTCATCGTAATTCAGGTCTGGTCTTGAAAATAATGCAGTTAACATATTTAGGTACACACACGTTTGAGAGATACTTGACCTGAATTCGACGAGTTCCTGACAAGTTCTCTAAGAACGTTTCGAAAAATAAAATGGCAAATATATTTTTTTTTATAACAGACACGTATTTTTGAATAAGGTTTTATATTTATTATAGTTTTTAAATTACATCGAAACACATCTTTTCGAAATGACAGTGCCTCGGTCCCATGGTGTAATGGTTAGCACTTTGGACTTTGAATCCAACGATCCGAGTTCAAATCTCGGTGGGACCTTATACTATATACTATTCACATTTACTGTTCTTTATTTTATTTATATTTTGATAACTTTATATCGGTGACCTAATTGACATAATCGTTATTCCGAAAAAAACTCACTACTCACTTTTAATGCAATTTAACGGGTAATCTGAAAGTGTATCCGATGGAATTTATCTCATAAAAATACATCTTTTTGTACCTAAAGTAAGAATGTTTTTTAAATAATTCTCAAAATATGAAAGAAAATTATTTTTTTGTTTGTCTTGTAAAATTTACTTAGGAATTCTGATACTTAGGCTGACGATATAATAATGAAAAAATTGTTGTGTTGTAACATTGTTCTTTGAAAATTGCAAACAAATACTTGGCAATTGGGCGAGAGTTAATTGAGCTATCATATTATTATCTTAATTACGAGGAAACAATTGAAATAGTTAATCATTGTGTCTTTGTGATTAGCGTCCGATACATTCCGATGGGTCTCATTTACTTATTTGGTAAAGTGATTAACTGCGCGAAGTAGCAGGTGGTACAAGAAATCAAGCAAAGGGCCACCATGGACGATTCCCAGAGAAGCCTTAACTACCTTTTTATCACATCGGTAATGATCCCCTAAATCGTGCTGTATCGCTGAATACATTTTAAAAACTCTGGCTTCGAACACATTTGCGTGCTACAGAACTTGTGTATAATGTGTCCTAAATGATTGTCCGCGATGTTTCAGTATACTTTTTGAATCTCATGTTCTTAATTGATGATTTCATATATAGGGAATATTATAAGATTACTTGGTTCTTTTCCGAAAGTGATATACTAATCCATTAAAAAAGTTCATTATTTTAGAGGATCTAGATTTGACCTTGCTTGACACATACTCGCTATTATAACTTCAACAATTAAAAAAAGTACAGTAAGTTTCAATGTACATATAATATAATTTAATTACACAGAAAAAGTTTAGGATTTTAAAATATATTTCATGTTCTCTCAGACACACATACATACATCATAGTATTGATCTTATAGATAATATTATTAAAAATTTAATTTCTAAGAACAATTTTCCACTGTTAAGAAAATGTGTCAAAGTGAAAGAAACTGGCAAGTCTGCAAAATAATGAAAACAGAAAGTACATCCCATTTTGATACAACAAATACTTTATAAAAAATCATCAATTTTTTCGTGATAATGTCCCAAATTTAATTTAATCTTATATAAACCTAACACTTTTTTCAATTAGGATGGTATTTTTTATTTATTAATAGAATTTAGATTCCCTTTTCGTATTTAATTTAGATTTTATCAGCAATAGGTGACCCGCCATTGCCTAATTACTTGGGGTTGAGGTTAACATTAAAAGTCGAAGGTTCGCCGCTACATTTTCTAACACACGCATTGGACTTGTTAACATGTAATATGAGATTTCTTTAAATCAATATTACTTTTTTTTCAGAGTGAGTACCGGTTTGCGGGCGGAGGGTACCCAGGTTTGGGTGTCAGCGTCGGCAGTAGTGGCGGGGGAGGTAGAGGTAGCGACGGGGTCTGCTCAGCGGCTCTGGTGGTGGGCGCTCTTCTTGCAGCTGTGGCCGTCCTTGCAGTTGCAGGGCTCGCCTTTTACATGGGCGCACTACGACCCGACAACGGTGAACGTAAGTAGTCCCTACTATTTTTGGAATATTTAGGACTATATTACTAAACAAATGTCCAATTCAGATTTTATTGTCCAATTTAGATTTAATGGCAGTACATATGTACTGCCTACAATCGGGATAAATATATATTTATCACGATTGCGAAAGTCAATTACGCAATCATTGCCTACGCAAGCGATAGCTTCGCCACTGAGCCAATAAGATCGCTGAAAAAACTAATAAAATTGCACATAGAAAAGAATTTCTGATTACTGTATTCATTCTGTGTATGAAAAAAGCCTTTCATAAACTGAAAGATCGTTAGACAACAAATTGGTTTTGTAAATTATGTTTGTTTATCTTATGAAAGTCATCATTGAAACGTCCACTTCGTTACACCTGTCTCAAGAGCCACATTAAATGTCTTCTAAATAAACCAACTAATTATCCTGAATTAGTAACAAATATGTTTTTTACGCATTTCTATTACACATACCTTACCTATTTTGTCAATAAATATCGTTAATAAAAATAACACTGCCATTAGTATTGTATTTATTTACTGCCAATCACGTTGTTGTTTATGTGTAGCATACAATACAAGTACAAGGATTAACAGCAAATTCTTTAAAGTAAGTTTTTTCAGTTTCAATTGTACTCAAAAAAATACTTATTGTTGTATTAAGTCTTTCGTTGTTATTTTTTATATTGAAAATAATTATATCAAATATATAAATAACGAAAATAATATTATTCTCTTTCTATACCTTAATAAATGAAAATCAATGTTTATTTATACGTTTGTCCTATCCGCGTTCCGTAGCCATTCACTCTATTGGGATGAATTGATGTTCTATATATCCAGTTTTTTATTTACGAACTAGTAGTAATTAAAAATAATAGTAGTTATTATGATAAAATGACTTCCTTTACATCATTTACATACTTTGAAAGATATAATAGATAAACTTATTAAAGATAACGATTAATTTACTTTCAGCAATGATGACATTCGAAGGCAACTTCCGAGTAACTCGAGGAGACGTGTATGGCGGCGTGCCGGGAAGCCCCGCGTGGAACGAACGCGCGCGGCGCTATACCGTGGCGCTGCGTCAGGCCTACAACGCTCCATCGCTATTACGCCAAGCCTTCGTTGGGGTCATTGTTAGTGGTTTTGGAGACCGTAAACTCGATGTTCACTTCAGATTATACTTAGACAGAAGAAAAATTCCCAGGTATGCAAAGATGTTTTTTTTTATCATAACGAAATTATAGTTTGACTTATTTCTAAAACTAACATATGCATTCTTAATATATTGTTTGTATTTCATTAATTATGATGAGGGTTAAGAAATGAAATTGTACAAAAAGACATTACGAAAATACTTTATTGTTTTAAAAAATATTTATTAAAAAGTAAAATATTTTAGTAGTGTATAAGTTAAATTAATATTATTTAAGCAATTGATTTTGAATTTCAATAATTTTTGATTCCAGTTCTATATCTAATATTGAAGAAGTACTCAAAAATATTTTAGTACAAGATTTGTTATCTAAACAGCCAGCTTTTGGGCAAATAAAAATAGATATATCTAGTATAGCAATTAAAAGAGATTTAGAACATACATATCATTCAGAATCTTATGTAAGAGAGGCATTAAACGAAAGTATCACAGCTCACCCGAAATTATCGTCACAACCAAATGGAAGTGATAAAACTCTACAGAGCAGAATTGGTGTTGTACGAAAAACTACAGTAAAACCCAACCAACAAACAAAGAAAACAGACCCTGATGAACCTGATATCGATACTGAAAATATACCAGTAGTACAAGGTTCTTTTCAAATAACAAAAACTGAAGCTGACATTACGGAAAATAAACATAGTTCTAGTCCTACACGACATGATGATATAATTAACCAAAAACCGCAAGCGACGAAAATTAATAATACAACAAAAGCGCCAAGTGTATCGAAACAAGCAGCATTGCGACCATCAATAAGTAAAAAAAGTTCGACTCCAACATCGACACATAAACCTCGACCAATTACTATAACATCGAATTTAAACATTAAGACAAGAACAGAGTCTGCACTTAAAGCGGACTTAGATAAGAATGCAAGAAAAACCTTGTCATCAAATATGCCTACCACCAAATCAACAACGCCACCGACAACTACTGTTAAGACTTCTACTGCCAACGTATCACAGATATTATTTGATCTTCTTACAAACGAAAACCATGATAAAGACCTGCCAAAAATCGACACATTGTTTACTGTACCACATGTTATCGATAACGAACCCTGGAGGCCCATTACAAGACCATACTATGAAACAACAACAAGAAAAAATTTACCCTTGTCACTTGAAGATAAAAATGTAAAAGACAGAATCGGAGTTGCAGAAGTAGTTGAAGATTCATCTATGTTAGAAAGTATGTTAAATCCACCTACATCGCTTAAAGATAAAACCACCAGAAAACCAATAAATATACACAATATCGAATCGAATTTACCCGCTCATATTTATACGCCTAGTCCTGTTTACACAAGTTTTACTTTTCCTACGTATATGTCACCTCTAAAAGAAATGGAAACTCTGGGATCGATATACCCCAAGCCTTTTCCACTGCCCGTTGATAAAATTAGTTCAGTTGTGCAGGAAATTAAAAAAACTAATTTAAATAATGATGATGATGATGATGGAAAACCTATTATACGACCACCTAAAGAAAAAACAACATCGACAATCGTTAATGTAATGAATTTAAGTCATCAAGATAATAGTACTGAAAGAGTATCTATTGACAGTGTTTCTATATTAAAAAAACATAATGTAACGTTACCAAGCACCATACCTGAAATTAGCAGCTTGAGTTCTTCTACTACAGTTAGATCTTCATCAAGTAGTTCAGTTAAAACAACTGATAAGCAAGAGGTAAAAGATATGCTGAAAGAAACTACAAGGCGCCCTAACAACAAAGTTTCAATCATTCCTACCACAAATATACCGTATCATACATGGGAATTGGTAAATACATCAACAAATGACAATGATAACTTTATGAAAAATAGTCCTGAAAAGTACTATAATGATACCTTGCAAGCAATAATAACAAAAAATGATGCTGTTTTGCCTAACACGACACCAAAATTTCAAAATAAAATAGCAATTCAAAGAAATTTAACAGAGATAATAAAAAAAATTTCTCACAATATTGAAAAAACACAATACATGCATATTGATAAAATGAATCCTGAAGACCATTATACTCATAACGAGATGACAGGTTCAGTTGAAGTTATTCCAGAAGAAGATTTAGAAACTACTACTGCTGGAGTAATTACGTTAATGCCTGTTAAGTCAAACCTTGGCGTAAATCGACCATTACGACCGAGACCTAAAGTAAACAATGAATCAAAGGCCATTAAAGAAAATTTTCGTTCCTTTTTTAGCAGTACAATAGAAGACCAAAAACTAATGGACAAAATGAATACTGAAAACTATATTCCTGTTCAAAATATGACAAATATTGAACAAGAATCGTTTGAAATAACTACTACAGCTGACATTGAAGGTTTTGAATCAGAAGATCATGAAATAATAGTAAATACTCCACAAAATATGAAAATTACTAATACGTTTCCAAATTCTTTTATAAATAATAGACTTCCTAAATCTAGTAATGACCTGAATGATGTAGATACTGCTACTGCATCTTTAGAAACTCATAGAAACCACAATAAAACTGTCCCTGATGGCACATATAAAGTGGCTTACCACGTTACAGGAAGCGTTAGTAGTAAGCAAGCTAACAAAACACAAAATCTGCCTGCATATGAATTAGCATTAGAACCAGATGTTGTCTTAGAAATACCTACAAATCCAGCGAATCCTTTGACAATAGACAAGTTAAAGCAGCTAGCAAATTTAGCAACGATTACAGAATACAGTAATAGTAGTTTATTTCAACCACCAAGGGGTATAATTTCTACAAAAGCTATTTCATCTAGTTACACTTTAAATCAAGCTGGATTTAAAATTCTTACGAAAAATTACAACAAAGTCATACCTTCTAAAAAAGATGAAAACAGTTTAGATAAACCTGATTTTTTTTTAAATAAGCCATATTCAATGAAACCTCTTAAAGAAAAAGAGGTGTTAAAAGACGTTAAAGAAGGTAATATATATTTAAAAAAAAATGATGATTAAGATTTATGTAATAACAAATATATTTGATATAACATCATAGTTAATTTAACTTATAGATGACTGCAATAATGCCACATCGTTTCGCTGTGCATCTGGCTTATGTCTTCAAGCTTCCTTCCGTTGTAATCGCCTTCTTGATTGCCCGGGAGGTGAGGATGAGCTGGCCTGTACATGTGCCGATTATTTACGTGCTGAATTTTCGCAAGCTAAAATTTGTGATGGTATTGTTGATTGCTGGGATTATTCGGATGAAAATAGTTGTGGTAATCCAGTACTATATATTTTAACATAAGTTTAATGCTAGTTATGTTAACACACTTGTATAATTACAAATGAATTATTTTCAGAATGGTGTAAAGAAGGTCATTATGTATGTGCTAACGCTCGTCAATGTTTAGATATGACTCAAGTTTGTGATGGAATACCAGACTGTCCTCTGGGTGACGATGAAAAAAGTTGCGTTGCTCTGTCTGATGAAGTCGAGGAAAATGAAGTTGTACCATATAACGAAGAAGGTATAGTTAAAACTACATACCTTCACCATTTTATAATTAAATGATTACTAATTTATTTATTTTTACAGGTTTTGTTATGGTCCGAAAACGTGGTGTGTGGGGACGCTTGTGCGTAGAGAGTTTCGCGGATGTAGTGGCTCAAGCTCATAGTACATTGAAGTTACCTGATCTAGGTCAAGCAGTATGCCGTGCTATGACTTTTCGGTAAGATATAATGATTCCTCTTCACATATAAAATTCAGAAATATAATAATATGTTTAGTCACTGATGATTTATTGCAATAATTACTTAACCGAAGCAGATCTTTAAGACAAATAATATATTTATATGGTAAAAATGATTAAATTATGGTTTAATTGTTCTTTATTTGTCAATCGTCAATTTCATTATATCAAATTGGCTTCTTATGGTAGGCAGGTACAAATATTTCATTGTGATATTTTACGAGATAAATTTTCCGTTGTGAAGGTTTCGGGAAAATATGTTTATTTTTCATTTTAAATCGTTAAAATGTGATAAAATCATTTTTAGTACTTGTTTCATTCTCCAGAAATACTTATAGATTTTGTCTAAGTAAGAAATCTTTTTGCAGGGAGTCACCGTGGGCGCGTGAAGCTCGCGAAGGCCGAAAAGTGAGTCGGGTAGGTTATTGGGAAGTATGGCATAATGCGGCAGCGCGCGCTGCTGATACGCGGCTTTCGTTCCGACGCTCCGAATGCAGTCGCCGCCGGGCTCTGCGAATCCGCTGCAAAGACCTTGAATGTGGTGTTCGACCCCATGCCGATGCACAACAACCTAGGTAATATCTTAAACACCTAACTCTCTGTTCAATACATTTTACATGATTATGATAAAAAAGAAGTTAAACTTATCTTTTAGTTTGATTTGCACGGTGATTATACGTGCACTATTTTATAAACAAAGAAAAATGAATCAGAAATTTTGTTCAGTCCTACATACATGTGTATCTAGTAAAAATGATCATTAGTGGGAATTTGAAATGACCCTACATAAGCATTATTCTTTATTACGTATGAAATTTATAAAAATTTATAGATGCCAGATAATACGTAAATATTTAATTTACGTATTATCTGGCAACTTTTTTTTTAATATGTGAAGCTCTAAAATATAACTACGGGATTATTACGAAATACTAACGTGGATGTAATTTGTGAAACGTCCATATAAAATTTTATTACAAACAGAACATGATTAAATTCACACCCTTGTGCATAAGATAGAAACGCATTTTTAAAACCCATAGATCTGTATTCCGACAATAGAATTTTGAAGTGTAGGCTCAGTTTAAGAAGCTGCTAATATAAGCCTTTATTCGCTGACCAAAGTATTTACAATTACAATGTATTTAACATATAAGCTTTTATTCGCCGATCAGAGTATTTACAATTAAAATATATTTAACGTATAAGCTTTTATTCGCTGACCAGAGTATTTACAATTATAATATATGTAACATTACAAATTTATAAAATTAATAATGTCATCAGCAATCAGTTTTCTTGTCAGGTTGTCCTTTGACATAGGCCTCCCCTATCTTCCACGTTTCTCTGTCCCGACCTAATCTTCTCTACAATGTAGCCGCAAATGACGAAAGTTATGATGATGATGTAGTCGGTTCGATGTCGGTATGTGTGGCGGTGTGTAGGGTTGTAACTGACGAGCACGTGCGGTGGGGCAGGGTGGTGGGAGGTGGTGGCGCGGCTGCCGGCGCGTGGCCCTGGCAGGCGGCGCTCTACCGCGACGGAGATTTCCAGTGCGGTGCCACATTGATTGCTCGACAGTGGTTGCTTTCAGCCAGCCATTGCTTCTATCAGTGAGTACTAATACTTTTTGTGAGTAATAATATCATTCTTTACGACAATTTATAGTACGAGATCAGGCTGCAAGATTGCAAAGTTCATCGAGAATTTAATACAATTATTAAAGGGACAATATGTTTTGGTCACTCTCAGACCAACTCTGGGTCAACCTCAATATCTTATACACAAAACTATACTCACGCCTAATTTATACATTTTTCGTAGGAATTTGGAATTTTGCATATATGCGTGCCTGTTAAGTTGTTCTAGTTGTTTTTTTATTTTGCTTTGCTCTAAGTTAAAAGGTATGATTTAAAGCATATGTAATAACTAAACAGCGCAAATAGGTATAACGGTTGATAAACTTTGATTGTAAGGAACTTATTGAATTGGATCTAAAACTTCATACTTTTCGTTCGATAGATATTAAAATGTATTTTCGAATTTTGTGTATCACATGCAAACTAATATTAGAATGCTTAATATGTGAAAATACCTAGGAACTTGTGTTACCGCTCATGTACTTCACAGTAAATTCAAAAAAGTCTTCTTTTTATCTGAAGTAATTTCAATCAATTATTTTTATTTATTAAAAATTATCAGAAATTAAAAAATCGAGAAAAAATGGATTGTTGGCAACCGCGGTTGCCAGAAATCAAAGTTGGGACAAAATTTTGGTAAAAAAAAGCGTCTGGACGGGTGATTTATTTTGGTTTGTATTTAGAGCAACAGAGGCGCACTGGGTCGCTCGTTTGGGAGCACTTCGTCGAGGCGCTTGGCCACGAGGGCCCTGGGAGCGAGTGGCACGCGTGCGACAACTCGTGCTGCACCCACGATATGCACCGCAAGGCTTTCGCAACGACATCGCACTGTTGCGAGTCGACCCGCTCCCGCTTCACGCTCGGCTCCGCCCCGCCTGCTTACCGCCACCACGAACGCCTCCTCCCGCAGGCACGCATTGCACCGTCGTTGGCTGGGGGCAGTTATATGAACATGAGCGGGTTTTTCGTAAGTAACTTACATTCTTGTAATCCCTAAATATTATATATAGATTAGTCTTTTGCACTCAGTTTATCCACTAAATGATCATTGTCGCTGTGTTATATACATACAATAATGTCATTTATAACCATATAGCTTTTTAAACAAATAAATTTTCTTCATTTCTCATTTTTAATATACTTATTGTTACAAATTCAATAATAAATTGTATTTTAGTATAGGTACGTTATTTTCTCCGTTTTACACTCCATTCCATTAACGATGGTAATAATGTCAAATTGATAAGTACTGATATTTGTCCAAATTATGTATTTATACCAATCTAGATGAGTGCCGGTCACCAGTAACTCCCGCGACATTAAAAGCCTTAAAAATAGACATGAAACACCTGACAAGTGGTCAGGTATTTTTTTACTCATCATCAAAAACTTGCGGCGGTCCACTGCTGGACATAGTCCTCCCCCAAGAAGCACCACCGAGCCCGATCTTCAACTTCACGCATCCAGTTCCTGCCAGCCGTCCTGCGCAGATCGTCGCACCATAAAGCCGTGGGGCGTCCCACGCTACGTATGCCAAGAAGCGATCTCCACTCCAGCACTCGTCTGTTCCAACGATTGTCGGATCTCCGACAAACGTGACCAGCATATTGACATTTTTTTTCTCTTAATTTCAGAATATAAAATAATGGTGTCTTGCAAATATTGTATAACAAGTGTCAACCTCACCTGCATGAGATGCATTCAGATGATATGATGTTGTTTTGTGTGATACGGCTACAGTGACATTTTCTGAGAATTCACTAACGTGTCAATGAAACAGAATTATATTTTAGTGCGTTGCGTGTCCGAAAACACAAAAACTCTCTTCTAAATTTCCCTTTGTCCAATGAAACGATTTTATATTCCAACGATTTTATATAAGAAAATTGGTATGTAGTTTTTTCGCAACAAATAAGACATGTAAAAACTAATTTTATTTATATACCAATTATCAATTGGTAACCTATGGTACTATAGCGTGCCAGCCGTTCGTCTTCACGGCGACACCCGGGATCTTTAGGGGGGTTTTATCTTCTAATAAAGTTCTTCAAAATTATATTATTTTATTCTTCTTATTTCTTTTTACATTTATATTATATTCAATATTATTACTTTATTTTATTTTTTTAACTTTTTAATTTACATTTAATATGTATGCCGAACGGGTGACATGTCTATTTTTATAAAAACGTCAATTGAACTAAACATTTTGTTTTAATAGAATATTATTTCTTTTTAATTTTCAAAACAGAATTTAAAAAGAAATAAAACAAAGAGTTTTATTGCATTAGTGATACATTTATTAATGTATCACTACTGTACCCATGTCGCGATTGCCCCATGGTGCGTGCACGATGGGTGCCCTAACTGTGCACTAATTTGTTTTGCACATTTAGATCTCCAATGCCCAGCAAAGAATATATACACGGGTATAAAAAATCAATAATTGTAAATATCAATTTAATTTTGATTTTTAGTCAGATAATTTTAAGTATGTGCATTTCGGCGTCGACGGTGGTTAGAATTAGAATGAGTCCCCCAACTGAATTACAGCTTTAATAAACAAAATCGAGAGAGCAAACAAAGAAAATATACAGTGAACAAAGAATCTAAAAATAGATTTGCTTCAGCATAGAAATATCTTGTTTAGCAAATAAATGAAATTACGGCAAAACAATTCTTAAAGCAAAGCTCAATATTTATATTAAATATTTATATGAATTTTAGATAGTTTATTTTATTTTACACAAATTACAATTATTATAATTATTTTATATAAATTAACATTATCCTTACATAATCTGCCAACCGACAGATGGCGTCAAAATGCATATAAAATTAGTTTTGTCTATTGCATAAAATAATTCAATAATGATATTAATTCTAATATGCCGACATACACGTACAATCATTTTTATGTAATAATTAGTCAGGCTAATTTTTTGTCAATTAGATGACACCGCGATGTTTATAGCGTTATTTAATAACTTTGTGGCTTTGTTCCACAGCGGACACATTACAAGAAGTGGAACTTCCGGTTATCTCGACGGCGGAGTGCCGACGTAGAACTCGTCTGCTGCCATTGTACCGCGTCACGGAGGACATGTTCTGCGCGGGTTATGAGCGTGGCGGCCGCGACGCGTGTCTCGGCGACTCGGGAGGACCGCTCATGTGCCAAGTAACGAATGCAACTCTTATCATTATATTTATTTACATTCGTTTCATTATTGGACGATGAAAGACGACTGCCGAAAGAAATTTACGTTGCGGATATGGATGGAAGGGTTGGTAGTGGTAGATACCTTGAGCAAATTGCTTAAGTTTCAGGAAAGGCCAGGGCAAGAGTACCTTTAACCGGCGAGACTGTATAAAGAGAGTGATGAGTGTGGAGGAAATAAGGAAAGTATGCAGAAATCATAGCAGATGGAGATCTGTGGTCTCTGCCTACCCCTACGGGAAACAGGCGTGATGGCATGTATGTATGTCATTATCAGCTTCCAGCAGTCCACAACTACTGGCTTTTCTCCAAAGTGCACCATTTAGTCCGATATCTGACTGCATAACAAATAGATTCCGGTTTACTGCATCAAACTCTTTTACAAATATGTACTAAACAAAATTGAAGAGCTTTTGGCCAGGAGGCTAATATCATGCTTACAAAATCAATAAGTTATTATTAATATTTTGTACGAATTTCAGAATGAACAATACATAGTCTTATAATTTATTAAACGTACTTGAATCCTTCAATTAAAAATATAATAATGCGTTCGTGCAATTAAATCTATTAAGTTAGTCATTACAATATCACTGAGCAAATAAAAACTATAGTATTAGTATATATTTAAATTTAGTTATGTTTAATATTAATATAATTATAATATTAGTATTAAATATAATAAATTTAAAGTAGTAGGAATTATAGTTTAATAAATTGTAAATTTAAAAAATGCAAGAGGATATAATTATACTTCATATCGTCTTACATGTGCGTATATCTTGTTATTTTCAGGAGGCGGGCAAGTGGTACATATACGGTGTAACCAGTAACGGCTACGGGTGCGCTCGGGCTAACCGGCCCGGTGTTTACACGAAGGTATCCAACTACATCGACTGGATTGATAGTGTTATGGAGGCCTATACGCCTTCAGAAAATCACACCATCTCATCGAGTGAAGATATTTCATCCAATGACGATTTCTATGCAGATTTGGAAACAGCAGAAAACAGAAGAATAAAATCAGTAGATGGATGTAAAGGCTACCGTTGTCCTCTTGGCGAATGCTTACCCATGTCAAGTGTGTGTAACGGCTTTCTAGAATGTTCTGATGGGAGTGATGAATGGCAGTGTTATAAAGCTGAATCCAATAGTTCTAACTTTAATCCCGATTGACAGGAATTACATCAATAATTGAATTTTTTAATCGATAAGCCAGTACTTGTATTTTTTCCGTATCGACTGATATTTTGTAAGTAGAATTAAGTTTTGCGGAATATCAATAAGAATTAAGTATATACATGAAAGTGAGTCTCAAGTCTTCATCTGTCACTCTCTTTTATACTGCCACGACAATAAACCAACTGTGGGCGTTGTACATATAGTTTATAATGTTTTGGCCCTATACATAATTATTGTTTACTTAATGTTTACGCTAAATCTCTTTAATCTATTTAAAAACATGGATAACCTTTTCCGTTTGAAATGTTTTTATTTCAAATGGACGACGTTACCCATGGATCAAATATAAATTAAAAGCTATTTCGTAGTTTTATTTATTTTTTGATAATAATTAAATATCAATTAAATATAATTAAATATCAATGGGACAAAACTGAGGTAAGAATAGAACTATTCATTTTTAATCTTTATTACCTCTTCTTGTAAGACATTAAGATTCAAAATTCGGTCTTAAGGTAATATTTTACAAATTCCACTAGAAAATAATGCAAATATTTCATTCAAACACATCAATCGGTCTAAAGGAACTTTGCTACGCAGCTCAAATTAAAGGCCATCCTCTAATTGCCAGCAAGAGAGGGTCGCTCATTATAGGGCCAGGTATCCTACGACTGCATTAGTGCGGTGCCTGTCAACCTTAGCACCATCACTGGGCCGCGTCATGTTATGTGGAACGCGAAGTAAACATATGTAATATGTAACAATAGTAAACATGTGAGACCTTAAATGACAACATTTTAGCATATTATTTCTATTCTTTTATTAAAATGAACTGATGTTCTCACGAAGAAATTGTAAACACCTCAATTATAATAAACTATTATAAACGCGTAAAATTTTACCATCCTATCGATAGGGTGTTATCAGCCCAGGCCTAAAATCTACTTTACCAAAGTTTATCTGGAAGAAATCGCAATTACCTAGTTAAGACTATTTATTTATATACATAATATTGTAATTAATTATTGTATCACTTCGTTTCTGGTGTACAATAAAGAATTAAAGTATTTTCAGAAAAATGAGTAACAATTAAACAACCGTGGAGACCGGCAGTTGTGAATGTTCTCGTGGTTATTTTTAATTAGCTACTAGGTGAATTAAAAACAAATGATATCACAAATCTTAAAAATTACTTTATTCTCTCGACAAATAAATAAATAAAATTTCTCCAAATTAGAATGGCATTAAAAATAATTACATTTCTTATTCGCAATGTCACATCGTCAAAATACGAAAATTCAAATTATAGCGATTCACTAATACTTTTGAATCTTGAACTAAAATTATTACAGTCATTATTGAATAAACAATTACTTGAGACAATTATTAAATATTACTTAAATTATAATACTAGATATACGTTTTATATGTTTAATATGTCGGGGTTTGTAATCATTCTATTTAGTTACAGAGAACCAAATGTTCCAAATGTTAGCAATTCTTACAATAAATTGATCGAGACAATCACACCTTACACTTAAAACTATCCCGTACCGATCGGTACTCCGGTTCTTTTTCTGTCAAACATTCAAAAAGAAATATCAGAACACGATTGTAAGGAACATATTTAATTACACATTAAGGCCAGTAAATACTTCAAATATAATTATATCTACGGTATATTTGATTTATATCTTAAACGCTATTATTCAGCAAAATGAGCAAGAAATGAAGAATTATTAAGAGGACTAAATAAGATTTCACCATTCCGGAAACTTTTTCCACAATCCTAGAATGTCGTTTTGTGCTTTATCGTGGATGTGAGGCGAATCTGCCTGGGTGAACTATGACCTAAACCGTGCAAAACATTACAACTAATCAGAAAATTCGCCTCATTAAACTGATGGAACTTTACACTAGGGGTTAGGAAATGTGTTCCCGGTGGTGAGGTCATTCGTCTTGTAAAATGCCTTTGTTTAGCCCTTAGCCTTTGTTTTCCACGGGCGACGTGGTTAAACCTGTGCGTGGCTTGTTCAACACCGTCTTGAACTGCTCCGGTATCGGATACTCGGTCTGAAATAATTATGAATTGAAATTAATTTATTTACAAAATCCACAGCACTTACATTATAAAAAAATTTTACATATCGTATTGTTAATTACAGTCAGTGCATATATGAAGGCGCTTTAGCGCCGAGAGTGATTTATCTTTGTCAACACCCCTTTAGCGGAGCGTCGTATATATGGACGTGGGGCGGCTATATTCGGCACAGTTCGAAATGAGGTGCCGCCAGCCCACCGTGTCTGCGACGAACTGCTAAGTGTTCGATTTAATAAACGATTTGTGTTTAAAGTGTTTTATATCTAAAGTGAAATGTACTGTAATAATTATAATCTATTGTCAGTGGGTGTATCGTTGAGTTCGATTCCCATCGCCGCGCCCACGATTCTCAGGATGATTACTAGTTTAAGGCCCTTCTGCGTTTACATATATATTTGCAATAGTACGTAGACATTCAACTGACAACACACCTCAAAGATAATAAATTCCTTTTATTTTAATTCTCATGTCTTTTATCAGTAATTTTTAGTGGGGGGGACGCAATTTATAGCAATGCCAATATAGCTGAATAAATAAATTAATTCTTATTGTTTAGTCGGATAGCATTTGATTCTATGGCGATATCGATGTTAGGAAATTGAATCCTATTGACTTTGTCATGGAGGCAAACAGTTTTGCTCAAAAGGCGCTCAAGCCGCCTACTTGTGCGTAGTAATGGAAGTGCCTTAAGCCCGTTCTACGGCATGAATAAATCTGAATTTCTAGTAAATTTTGAGCTCAAAACTGATTCAATTCGCTTCTAATGTTGATCAAGTAGCAATGTAAAACAAGAATTTAAGCGATTTTATTCTTACTTGTTGTCGTCCAGTGGTTGGAATTCGATCGTCATTCATTAGATTATGTATGCACAATGTATTTGAAAAGGAATATAATATTTTTCAAGTATAATTTTTCTAAATATAATAAGAGTTATAACAGTTACTTACATAGTCTCCGTTTGCTTTGGGAATGAGCACGTTCATTTCGGAAGACTTGGAGCTAACGATCTCGACGTCTAGCGATTCCGGCGACAGGTAAATTTGGCATCCATCTGTCTTATCGATGGATATAGTGGGCACCTTACCTAGTACCTGAAAGGCAAGAGGTAACATAAAAAATAGTTAAGGTTTTTTTACATACATATAGTCACGCCTGTCTCCCCGTAGGGTCAGGCAGAGACCACAAATCTCCATCCGCTACGACCCCGACACACCATCCTTGGTTCCTTCACAATCATCCACCTTTTCATTCATCCTTTCTCTCACATTCATCAGGCTTTTTTTAATTATATAAATATAAGTATGTAAGCTCAACAGATGATACGTAACCACGTTTAAATTTGGTTGCTTAAAGAATTTTTAGTAGTAAAGTTAATCTATAATATTAGTATTCTATATTGTAATTTAAAGAAATATTATTTGTTTTTTATTTCTTCGAGAAACATTTTACTATCTAATGTAAATTTAAAATATCTTACTTATATTTTATATCCACAACGACACAAATTTTTCGAATCAGTAACATTCGGCACTGGTATATTGGATCAAAGAAATTATTTTAAGCGTTACATCAAACAAAATACCAAACTTTAGCAGAAGTCAGATTACTCTAAAAGTTTAGAGAATTTTTATGATTAGCAACTAAAGGCATATCTAAAGTTTTACTTTACTAAAATAATTTTATAGAAAAGGAAACTTTACGAGCTAGCGGGTCACCTGACGCTAACTAAACACCACCCATTAACATCTACAAATTAAGGTGACAGGCAGATGCGTTGCCAGCCTTTAATTAAAGGTTAATTAAATAAAGGGGTGGGATTATAACTCGCACACTAATGAGATGCTGAAAATGTTGTCGTATCGTGAGTTAGTGAGTAGCGTACACTACGCGCCACTTTTTAAACCGAACCACACCATTTATTTAACAAATTAATCACAGCGTGTTTCATATTAAATATGATTACATTAATACTTTTAGATGGAAAATATTAAAAAGCTATTAGAAGACGCTTACTATAGTAATCAATAATAAATTAAGAACCCTAGATGTCGATTCGAACTGCATAGAAGCAGCACAGCAAGAGGCAATGGGGGATTACTCTATATCGCAAAATCGCCGTCCAAATTGTCCTAATCTACACAGTAAACTTAGTTAGAATCCAAATTCCTACAAATTTTAAAAAATATCCTATTTCACATTTTCTACGAGGTTAGTACTTACAGGTAATAAATTATTTTCGCTTGTGTGCGAATAATTTTAAAATTTTGTTATGATAACACCATTTATCAAAGCCGTTACAGCTACGGTTCTCTTAATTTTTAGGGAATTGTAACTTCGATGCGATTGGGGGAAAATACAAATGCAAAGGTTCAAAACCATACTAGACACGATTGTTGTCAAAATAGAGTTATTAATGATAGGATTTGCGTGGAAAATATTTCTCACTCTCTCTACCTATGACCGTGGCAAGAGATTATAGCAAATATTATATATAAAATATTTATGATCTAAACTTACAAGGGACAAGTTATTGAAAAAATTAAGAAAACAATCACAACAATAAACGAACTTACGAGTATGAACCTTAAGTTATGCCACGCTATATTTAGTTTTATTTTTGGAAAAAAAATCCCCAATAAAAGTAAATGAAAAAAAACAAATATGAGATATGATGTCTATTTATTGTATTAATAATGAAATTAAATATTGAGTGCTTAATTTAATGTCTTTATAGGAAACATCTAAAGCTTTTACGCCTATACAATGCTATTTACCTCACGAGTACGAGGTTAAGATGCAAGAAAACCAAAACAACTGCAATGAGCAATTAATGCTCAACAAACTATTCACCGTCAAAGAGCAGGCCAGTAGCCAAGTGAGCATTGAAAAAATTATGGATAAAAGTGAACAATGCGACGACTGGGATTAGCAAGACATATTAAATGCTTTTGCAAATATGCAGCGGCGGTAAAAAATAATATCAGTAAGGGAGAAGCCTAAATCCAGCTGTAAATTCCTATAGAATTATTAATCATGATGAATCACATAAATGCAAAGATGATCTTCTTGCTGTAAAAACGAAAAAGGTACTTTTCCGTTAGCCAAATTTCTTACATTTCTTTTTACGTGGGTTAATCCGTTACGGATACCCTGCCGCCCTGGGGTGGAGGGGCGGATTATGTCGGACTAAAACCCCACGACGGCCGCCATCGGTGCCAGGGAAGAGTCCCGCGATCTCTTAAAGAACTGCTTCTGCCGGGGCTCCTCCGGCGCCTGGCTCCAAATCGCCAAATATAGGGGGAATTTTCGTTTGGGGTCATGTGCTCTATTCTCTGAATTAATTCACAATAAAGCAGGTTTTCTTTATTCCATCTTAATTTTTGTTTTAAAAAGAATGACAATTTGGGATTTATTAAATTAGGTTAGATTTTTTTACGTGGGGAAAAAAATTTAGGTTACGTAAGATTCTAAGGAATTTGGCGGAATTCTACTTTATTTGGCGATATTTCGCTTGCATCGGGCTTACGGAAAAGTACCAGAAAAAGATTAGAATGAGAGCACTGACCTGCATCTGTACAGATTGGCAGTTGACAAACTCGACGCTCGCAACGAGGTGGTCAAAGACGACGGCGCACTTAGTGCACGAATCGAGCACCACGCCATTGATCTTGCCGCGGACGGTGATCGAAGAATCACGGCACCGGAACATATATACCACGTTGTTCATGTCTGCGTTTTCAACCACCAAGTTCGAGTTGCCTTTCTGGTACTCCTGTAAACGACAAAAATCATTTTTTTTATGTTAAGTATAAACCCTTTCTGTATGGGTGCCAGATATATCCAGCGTTTATCTAACGACCTGTGTGGACGAGCACCAAATATATCCGGCGTCCATCTGATGACCTGTGTATTTTGCACATATGTACAAAACACACGGGAGTGTGTACATACAACATACAGCGGGAGTGTCGCAACGAAAAGAGCGCTCGTACCGAAAGGGTTAAAGAAAGAAATCTACAGTTCCTTAAAAAAAATTAACTACCCAATACAAATTAAGTCCACTATTTCTGTTTCGTGCAAAAAATTTAACCATTGTTCTAGATTATCAATTCATTCTTGAACCGCATCATCCAAAAACCACTAACCTAAAACCGTGCAGAACATACAGCTTTACGTTTCACGGTATAACGTTTCCCAACGACATAGTTTTTAACCTGAGATTTAGTTATAACGGTATCTGCAGATTCGAAATAAAATATATATATATATATATATATATATATATATATATATATATATATATATATATATATATATATATATATATATATATATATATATATATATATATATAGAGAGAGAGAGAGAGAGAGAGAGAGATATATATACATATTCATTCATAGAATAATTTTGAAAAGTACATACAACTAGCCACTTTTTGCCGTCGCGCATGAAAACAGGTGGTTTGTCAAACGTGCCGGCGCCCGGCTGCGGCAACGCCTTGCTGGGCGCCGCGTGGGCAGCCTTGAACGGCGCCGGCCCCTCCCGCAGCTGTGGGTTCTTGTGTGTCTGCATGTCCGATGTCACCTTGCGCAAGTCTGCCGTAAAAATACATTTGTCAGCAATGATAGTACACAGGTCATATATCGTATGTCAGTACGATGACCTGTGTATTACTATTGCTAACATAAAATACATTTAATAATAATAATCATCCATAGTTGGTAAAACTCGAGCGCGTAAATAATGGTTTCAAGAAACGAACCGCTTCATTTGGCGCACTTATTAGTTAATAACAAAATGTAAAAGTACAAAACTACCTAGGTTTATTACACAGTGAATTTACACATAAATTCCCAGAAATAGAACATTAACCCGTCAACATATTTATAATTCATTCATAGTCATTTTAAATACTTGCCGTTTAACAAGTTTCAAATTATTGTTCTTAGCTTCGCACTTGGCTTCGACCCGTGCTTCTGTACCGCCCACAAAGGGGACAATACAAGATGTAAAAGAATAATAATAATATTCTTTATTTAAGAGACATTTTTGTATCTATACGTTTTACATTTTTGTGTTAGTTTTATATACACCACCTACGCCAAAATTATGTTAGAAAATCACATACATTTCATTCAAATTGAAGCGTATTTAGCTGTTGTATAAGGCGCGACTGAATCTAGCAACAACGGTTCTCATTATAGAGTTGGAGCTATCCCGTATTTTGTGAAGCAACGAGGCTGTTCGTAATATAAAAACGATTTCTTACACCGCCCATATACTGCTTGGCATGGGGCCTGGTTTCAGAAGGAATGAACATTAATCAACACTGCTTATCCGCAGCGGATTGGCGTTGAACACACCCGGAATAATTGCCTGTAGGCCATACATATATTTCACCTGATTCGGGAATTCACACTAAAAGCGGTGACTTCGCCACTGAGCCAATGATGTCGTTGTAAAAAATATACATTCCTTAAAACAAAATTTCACAGATTACACAGGCAAAAAGCTACAGCACAGCATCGTTCGTGAATTCCGACGTGAGACGAACTAAAATATAAATTACATATGTAAGTATCAAATTGTTACTAATTATCCATAGCAGTAATTCACAAACTTACTTTTAGTGAGTATATTATATATAATTAAACAGAAAACACGATTCGTATAATAAGATTTTTGAAAGGGAAAACATTTCAATACGTATGTATGCTTTTAAAATATGTAAGCCGCTATTAAAAGTATTTTAACAATGATAGGACGTCAACCCTCTTGACATGCTAGA
The DNA here is from genome assembly GCA_031353405.1 of Baronia brevicornis. NCBI lineage: Eukaryota > Metazoa > Arthropoda > Insecta > Lepidoptera > Papilionidae > Baronia > Baronia brevicornis. The sequence goes on from JASFAT010001654.1 coordinate 353,989, forward strand.
CTACACAACATACAAAGGCCAAATAATACCCGTGACTGACCTACCTACCTACCTACCTAATAGCAACCTCTCTCAAACGTCAGGACTGAAATCTAAATTTTCTTACAAAGCACCCTTACTTGGAATGGTTGGATTCAATTATCGCCCAAAATTGATCGAGAAATAATAAATGTAATAACAAAACCCACTGTTAATACATACCCTGGTAAAATTTCAGTCCAGTGTTTGAGTGTGGCCCCAACTTTTATAACAAAGTTGGGGCCGATATTCAAGCCTTTATTTTTAAATAAATGCAAAGGTTATATTAAAATAAGACTGCAGTAAAGAGTAGTAAGGTTATCAATCAACATGGGATTAAATTCTTTAATCTCGTAGATCATGTATTTTCTATTTATTTATATTAATGTTTCTTTAAAAATGTGTAATAAAAAGGATGAGAGAAAAGAAATCTTTCTTTTCTTTCGGAGCATCACTTCGTTTCTAAAGTCCCAGTAGTTTAGAATATTGGCCTCACAAAGGATTTCTTGTGATGTATTTTGAAAAAATAAAAGCTTTTATGGCTGTTATGACAAAAATCTATTCAATAAATGTACAGTAAAATTAATCCAATTTTATTGATGAAATAAAATAATATTCGAATGTTTAATGTCGAAATATTTGCTATCAACTTAATTTTTAACTTACTTTTACTTTTTACTTTTAGGTGAACATAACGCATTGTTATCCGTACTCAAAGTATCGACGTATTTATACACCGGTCGGACAAGTTGGCATAAGGCCATGCGCCGCTTACCTTTGCCTTATTACCTGACATGCATGCATGAGCGTTTCCGTCTAGAATGGCAGACTTTTAAATAAAATGTTAAAGTTCTTTAATATTGGGTTGGAATTAGAGTTAATGTCTGCATAGATTCGCCCCAATTCCATGCCCGGTTATTCCCTCGAGACAGACATCTGCTAGTCATCACTCGGTCTCCAGGCCGACTAAAGATTAGCACATAGTAACAACTCGAGACAACGTGAAGGACGTCAAACCTGCGCACTTCCAAAGTGGTAGCTAATAATTGAAGGAATGTTTACAGTAATGTTACAGTTTTATACATGTGTCCGGTGGCAGAGTTAGGTTTTCAAACAAAAATATTAAACAAATTACAAAGGATATAAATAAAATTCAATATGTTTTCAGAAGAAAGAAAATATGGGTTTTATTTTAAAATTATCGTCTAAATATTAACCGCCATCTAACCACAATGTCTAACCACAAATCTTGCAATCTAACCACAATATTGTGCCATTCGCTGTAGTAATGTCGGAATGCCGTTAATCTTGCGAACGATATTTTGTTTAAGTGCTGGGGATCGTAGTTGGGTTTGTTTCACAGATTATCACTAGTAGGGCTTACAATATCGAACTAAAATCTGAATACCGGTATTTGATATTTAAAATTAGAAATATCGGGATACCGGTATTGAAACCGGTATTATTGATAAAAAATTTACTAGTTATATTTTTACTTATCTCAGTTGTTATATTGACTTGTTAACAAATAATATATGAAATCCAATAAATATTGTTCTGAAATGAGTAGATATTATTTATTTTATTACATAAAGAGTAGGAGTAGATAGATACAAAAAAACGTGCAAGTAAAAAAAAGTACATATTAAATTTTATGTTACATTTTACATATAATAAATGTGCCAGATATAGATTTTAATACAATGAAATTGTTTATCTTCAAAAAAAATTTCTTGTAATTAATTAATATTATTTTAATTACATTTATATTGTGCATAAATTCAATTTTTATCAACTAATGTAATACCAAAATACTGGTATTTTTACGTAAATACCGGTTTTTAATTACGGACAAAAAACGTCCGGCATTCCGGTATTCGGGATCCCAATATTGTAAGCCCTAATCACTAGTACATACAGATAGAAATAGGCGATGTCTCAGTCAAAACCTCCACTTATTGAGCAGAGACACTGATTTTCTGCCTTCGCCCGACCCTCACGGAGACGCAGGGTTGCGCAACTTGAGAAACACTAGTCCCATATAACTTGTGATCGACCCCATATATAAATCTACAATCTATAATCAAGCCTTATATAATACATAAGAATAAAAGCATGTATATAGATAATGTAGATTTGAACTATACTTACTGCTAGTAATGGCCTCCCCCTTGTTGATCTCGGCAAATAAAGCGCTTCTGTCATCAACTCCCAGGTTGGCGAAGTCAGCTTCAGGCAGTACGGGTGGTGGTGGGGGCAATCCTCCGGGAGGTGGTGGGGGTGGTGCACCTGCACCTGTGCCTAGTGATATAGGAAGACTATAATAAGACTAGTGTTATAGGAAGACTATAATAATAATATTCTTTATTTCCCACCCTTTTTTTTGGTCCACACATTTTAATTTTTTGTGTTAGTATTATATACAAATAATACTAACACATCATAAACAATCTTAAAAATTATGTAAGTGAATCATATACATTTTATTCAAATTACAGCCGATTTAGCTATGAGGCTGTTCGTTTTCGCAAAACAACCCAAAAGCCATCGGTGCGGGCTTTAAGAAACATATCTGATGCACTGCAGTGCAATAAATAACTTTATTTAAGATTAATAAATAACTTGAGAATAAATAACTAAATTGTGTTGCTATTTTTTATTTCCTTCTTAAGAACTTGTTTATACAAAATCTAGTAACCTTTATTGTAAACAAGACTAGTAATAGTTTAATTAATAAAAAATTAACTGTTATGGTATTATTATGTAAATAAAGATACATTTATTAAAAAAAAGGATACCACGCATGGCACGTATCAATTCATTTTGTATTTTATTGTAAAATAAAGCTAAATTATTAAATTCCTATCTTTAACCTGTAAATTTGTGTAAAGTAAAAAAAATTTAAAAATTGTGAACGATAATATTTTTATGAGTCACGCAAATGTTTCAACGTGGTCTGTATTGCTGGGTGCCCCATATTACCTCACCAATGTTCAGAAGCCAAAGCCGTTTTGAATAGCATCATGACATGAAACAAAATTTATGCTGGATTGTCATATAGCAATTATGGTTCATTAATATATTTTTAGTAAACATATTTTATTGATTAGATAGTGTCTAAATGAACATGAACGTCGGTACTGAAAAATCCAATATTAACTTGCTAAGTTAGTACACCCAAAGAAATGTAGGTAATATAATATAATTGAAACACAGAATAATCTACATATATAAAAATCAATTGCTGTTCGTTAGTCTCGCTAAAACTCGAGAACGGCTGGACCGATTTAGCTAATTTTGGTTTTGAATTATTTTTGGAGGTCCAGGGAAGTTTTAAAAGCAACAATTTCCTTTTCTCTTAGAAACTATTCCTACCTTTCAAATGTTTGATGTTCGTCCCGTTGTTCAGAAATCAATCAAATTTAAAAGTCATTCAGAAATCAAATTAAATTCAAAAATGAAGTGTTTTTTTTTCCTTTCTTTGGTGTACATGTGTAATTAAAAATAATAATCAAACCTAATTCATATCGAGTATTTTTTATTGATAATGATTTCTTTTTGTTCCTGTTTAATTTTGACCACTTTTTTTACTAAAGTTGAAACATTCTGCAGGTATCGTTCAGCTTTTTTGTTTATTGATTCTGAGGCGGTACGAAGTTTGCCGGGTCAGCTAGTCTATAATATAAACGGCAACTTCTTCTTATGGAGAGCATTTGTCGCGCTCAAGCAAAGGCAAAATTGATACAAAATTATATTCAGATATTAAAGATATAACCAAAAATATAGGAAACATTAAAATAAACTTGGCTTGCTAATTAGCCTAAAAGTTACAAATGGCCTGAAGCCTGAAGCCCGTACTATTTAAACTTTATGTATTTAGGTTTCTGTATGAAAAGGAAATTAATATTGAATATTTTATTATCGGGATTACTGTTTTTTCTCGCTATAACAAACGTGCGGCTAACACATTCATCCCCACATCGTTACGTATATAAATTAGCATATGCAAAACCATTCAAAAGCACTTACATTTTAAATTTTTTCCATTATCGACTGGAAGATTTACGAAATTTGTAGATTGATTTTATTTTTCTATATTAATTATTGTATTAGGAAATATTTTTATGACATTTGATCAAAAGGTTAAAAGGTATCTACTAGGGTTCACATTATTTACTGTTATAATTGATGTATATTTATAAATTTCATAATATATAATATTATATCAGTTTTTTTTTGCTATACTGTTAGCATAATAATCTTATGTATATATTGTGTACATTTTATTGGTTTCGAACTGTTATATTTGCACATTATGTCGACATGGCGTTTGATTGGCGGAGAGTAAAAGGTATGAAAAATTTTTGTAACAATATTATTTAGGTATACAATAATGGAATACGTGAAATTAAAAAATATACAAGTTACAAAGCAGTACAACGCGTAGGAGTAACCACTAGAAATGGCACTGAGCTTGGGGAAATCACATATCACAAAAATATGGCATTAGGTTTTCTTGTAAATATTAATTTTGCAAGAAAACCTAAATGTACAGTCCCATAATGGGAACATGTACGTAAATTTCTACTTATTTAAACCAAATTATATTTTAATAAGAACATTTCAAAAAAGCAAAAAAATATTCATTCGTATATTTTGTAATCATATTACGCATTCATAGCAATCAATATAAACAAAACGTAATAACCGTTGTCCGCTACCGTCGGGTTATTTTCAAAAACGATTCAATAAAATTATAAATAGCTATATGTCCTACTTGGCAGCTTTAGTTATTGCACTGCTAAATTTCACTAAAACCACTCAGTTCTTTAAGCCAGACTGTGCGATAAACAGCAGACAGACTTACAATCACATTGAATTGAAATTCACATTGAAATATTAATATTGAGATTAATTCGCTATTCTTTATAGAAGTTACTGATTCGATTTAGTCGTCAATATTCAAAAGGCATATTTATGTATATTATGTGAGTAGCCAATTCGTATTCGTATCCGTTTAAATATAATCCAATAACTCTGACATAAGATCCGTTTTCACTGTGGTTTTTAATTCTTCATTACCGATTAACATTTCCAGCCGTTCCAGACGCTATTTTTTTACATATGAGTACAAAAGCTTTGAGTTGTATTTACACCGCTGATGTTACAGCGGACTCTTATTAAACTAACTCGTAGAAAATAACACGATATTTTACCTCTTGTATAGTAGTAGCAAGAAAAAACGATGTCAGTTCAAAATTAAATAAATTACTTAATTAGAAACATAATATATAAATAACATATTTAAACAGCAGTAGCTCAGTCGGTAAGCCTCGGACTTACGATCTGAACGTCGTGAGTTCGTATCTTCCACTGGACTATTGATGTGAACCATATCCTATGTACTAACCATTATTAGCTTAGTTGAAATGGTTAACAAGGATTCTAGTAATATTAAAAAATATTGCTAGTCTTGTTTTTTAAAAAAAATAATAATATAAGTTCAAAGTTGCCAATATTGAGAATGGGCAAGTAAGGACCATGCATACCAATTAAATGATCATTTATTAAATTTACTCTTTATAACTACAATTATGATATAAAAAAAGCAAACAAAGGCGACCAAAACTTCAGTAAAACGGCAAAATATCTGCAATTTTCCTACAACATCTACGATGGTCCTCTTACATATACTCGTAATTTAAGCCTTTACGTGCCCTACTTTTAGGCAGACTCCTCTTCTCATTATAAGAAAGTGTAGAACAAAGTCACCACAATCATCATTATTCTTATGTGTATAATGTGTATTTTTATACACATACATATATTTTTACATACATATAACCTATACTATGATGGTACTAGGAGTCAAACTCGATGATTTTGAATTTGATTTTGAAATTAAACATAACTACAGCAAGTAAAACTTAAGACTTACCCGACCACACTAGTCCCGTGGTGTGGTGTTGTTTGACATAAGCTTGGAGTTCAGACAAAAGTTGCACCCATGCACGGCACCACTCTACATGTGTCTTGTTCTTTTCTTTCCACTCCTTGAGCACGCGGTTTGTGTAAAATTGACCAGCATCATTCATTTCTTTTACGTAAGGAGCAGGGGCTGGAGACACAGCGACCCAACCCAGCGCTGGAATACTCTCTGATATTGCCGACAAGTGATTGAAGAGTGATGACGCACGGTTCTTCTCACGGAATTGCTGTATGGCTGAAATTTTATCGCTAGTCGGCGCTAAAAGTTGAACTTCTTCGCCTTGCGAGGGCTTGCTCCTGGACGACGCCAGCTGTATGTACCGGAGCTGTGCCCTGTTATAAGCACAAAAATATACAATATGCAATTGATATAAAAATATTTTCCAGAAGTAATATAGGAAACTATTTTTGTTTTATAACGTTTATCTAAAAAAGTTACATCAGGCTCTTATCTCATTTAACGGTTTGAAGCCACGCTGAGGACAATATCGGCCAAATATTGAATGGACTGGCTCGTCACTAAATTACGGGAATACTACAGTCTCGCATAATCTAAGTGTAACACAGGTAAACCTTCCTACTTACTACGTTTTGTTTGGTAAGCATGAGAATGACCACGAAGGAATACCTACGCCAACCTAATCTAACCTAACCACCGTACAAAAGTTGGTAGGGTTTTCATGGGATATTCTACCTCACCCTCCATATAGTCCCAACACTACCATCCATCTACCATTTATTCCGCTCACTACTAAATTGTCTAAAGGAAAAAATTTCGCAACTTGTGACGACATAAAAATTCATTTTAAGAGATTTTTCGAAGACGAAGCCTTTTGGAGAGACAGCATTATGTAACTGTCTGAACGTTGGGCCACAGTGATACACAATAATGGACCATATAGTTAATAATAAAAGCTTTTATTTTAGAATGTGTGACAACCCACTTATACAGAAACTTAACACGTAAATATTTTTTCTTAGTTCGAAGTCCATTACAAAACCAAAAGCATTCTGCGGGTAGTGATAAACTTGCCATTTTGGTATACTCACTGAAAGGCGTCGTTGACGAGATTGGCGTGTGATGCAACATCGCCACCGATTTGCTGAGACAGCTCAAGGTACGTCCTCAGGGGACCCTGCACACAAACATATAGATCACTTTAACAAACATTTGTCATTTTTAAAAACTCTCTTACTTTCATTTAAAGCATAAGAATTTATTTAAAAAATTGTATGTTTGTCTGTTTGTAAAATTTGAGAGCTATTAAAAGTGATGTGAGTATGCATTTTATCCTTATTTTATCAATATTATATAAATAAATAAAAAAATATCTTAATTTAATGTGTTTTTATGTAAAATGTTATATTATTCCTCCGTGTTGTTTTAAAACCCTTCAACAGTACGTGTGCGGATGAACCTGCGACAAACAGATGGTTTTAAATAAAAAGTATACCTGTGCAACATACGTCTAAATTTATGCTAATCTAGAGAACTAGGAAAACAGATGAAACCGTATTGGTATGAATTAATACACAGTAATTCTTGCATCATAACAATATTTTTAAAACATTGAATTTTATTTTCATATGTGAATATAGATTCCTATATTAGTATAGGTTAAAATTATAGTTTGTTTCTATTAATAACATGGTAATTCAAAAGATCAAAAAGGTGTCATTAATACATACATTACGCTATTTCAGGCAAAACCATAATACAAGGACCACTAAATAGAAGATTTATTGAACTCTGAATATTACATGGGACACAACGTGTAGGTGCTTGAAAATGGTTTAAATTTTCAAACTCGTTAGACTCTACATAGTAATGTACTCCCCAAATATGTTAAAATGATTACCCAAACTCTACTCGAATATCAGTAAAGAAACAATTTTCATTTGTGTTAGTTTTACAATATTGTTCTAATAATCATGAATGTGAACAATAATTATTAATATTATTAATACGTGTATTATTTATATGGGTTAAATATAGAACAATGATGATTATGTGGTTAAGACAGATCATTAACGTTATATTGCAAGCACAATTACATTATGTGCAAATCTTTAATCTACGTGATTGCAAACGCAATACTATTTGTCGTTACGGGTTACTATTTATATAGTTGCAATTTCACAAACTGTATTTTCCGTTAAAATTAAATAAGAAAGCAAAACCAACGAGTTAAAAAAACTACATAAAAGGATTTCCAGTCTTTAATACCATAAATTAATAACCTTCTCAATTAAACCAAGATGAAATGAAATGAATGACACTTAGAAGATTAGGTACTGTCTCAAAGTTCCTACCGTCATTACATGATTAATAATATCTGTTATCATAATAAGTATTAAACATTTGAATAACTCCATGCAAACACCTTAACCCTGTAAGATCGTAAATAATATCGGTCACTGTGATGACGAATCTTTATAAAAAAAACATATTCGTAAATAGATGGAATAGTCACACTCAAGATGAACGTATCGATCACACCCCACTTCGAACCCTTTAAATGGCAGAGCATTTTCATTATCGTTTATCAAGCGTATTAGACATTCGATATACACAAATAGAAACATATGTATATTAATATTGTATCGACATGTTTAGATGAGAGTAAAGACGTAAACCAAAAGTATTTTGAATCATTGTATACACAGCCAAGCAAAAATTTATCTATATCAGATTATTAAGCAAAAAAAATTAGGATCTTTTTTCTACATATTAGTCTTTGTAACTTCATGATCACATAGCCTATGATAGCTTTGTGACTTTAAGATATTTTCCAATAAGTTTTATATTAGTTCACAGTAAAATTTAAAGCATTATTTTATTACAAATATGTAGTAATTTATACTTACCATTACACTTTCCAATAAACCATTCATATAAATAAATAACCAAAAATGTTATTAATATTTCTTCTCGCAGGTGTTCAGTAAATTTGCAGCGCAACACTTCAAACTCTGACCTCATCTTGTTAACCTCAATTTAATTTATGGAATTATAATTCATTTTTGCTGCTTAAACTTATTAGGAAAAATTCAAGATACCACAAGATACCTATTGGTTTGTATTTAAATGTTTCCTATATATTTTATATTTATATATTATAATTACAGCTGTAACAGTCCCCCGCTGGACAGTGGCCTTCTTTACAGTTTTGGCGTCTATTTGTCGTTTTAGTTTATTTCTAATCACTCTCACTCAGCTTTGTAATTTAAAATTTAAAGTTTCCTATTTCCATAAGTTATATTAATTGGGAACTCTACAGTTTATAGATGTATAAACAAACAATAGAGAAAACGTGCAAAAATGGTTTTAAGTAAATAGTATTTTTTTAATTAACAAAGACCAACTTAAAGATTATTAACAATATTTTTTGCGATTAAATATGCGCAAAAAGATAAAAACCTTAATCACGTCGTAAGATTATGAACAAAATTATCATTCAACAATAATTATTTTAACAACAAACACAGAAATCAACCGCCCAGTTACGGCTGTAGCTAAAGAATCATTCTTTATAAGTACTAAATATATGGTATATATAAAATACACAATTTCCATTCATCAAAATAAATCTATTTATATGAACAATATATTTCTCAAAATATCTCACAAGATAATCTATACAATATTAATATTACAATTTTTTTTTCAATGCCAATAGGTTTATTTTCTTTGTCAAGCTCCTTTTTGAATGGAATGAACATTATGTGTGAAAAATCATCTTTTTTGTTCCCTATAGCTAACAATATGTGCTTGAAAATTACAGAAAAATATTTTATTTATAGGAAACTATAAGAGAGTTTTATGGAAAAACGTATAAAGATATCATGAAGACGAACATGTGCTTTTTTGAGTTATATTTAACTTAATATTTTAAAAAAATACTTCATTCCGAGTCATAATAATCTCACCTGCACTAAGTCCTGGTAGCCATTTACGCTCATACTGTCGTTGTTCTCGATCAGTTCGTGTGATTCTTTCGGCGGAGGTGGAAGATCCGCGAAGGGCGAGGGTACAGACGAATGAGGCGACGTAAGCGTATTTGTGCGCAGTACGGGCAGCTGTTCCAACCGCGTTGTCACGCGCTCCAATCGCTCAATTAAAGCCTCGAAGTCAGCTACCGGATTTTGGTGTTCACCAAATGGCTCAGCGTCGTTACCTGTGTTGGTAATGTTTAATTAATTGCATAACATTAGTAACGTAAAAACAAACTTCTATTGGTTTAAACTGCTCAGAAATATTTAATAAAAGTATAACAAATTTTGTTACCAGTAAATATATAGTTTTATATTTAATTTAATCGTTTTAAAAACAATTAATAATAACTTGGGGCGGTTACATTTGCTTTTTATAACTATGATAAAAGTTTGTCATAAATAAGTATAACATAAAATAATGAAAGAAAAATTGACAGATTTTGTTCTGAGCTTAAAGAGAAGAATATGTCTGCAGAGACACAAATTATATAACTAGTATCAACACGCCGAAGTAGAAGGAAGATTCTCACGGGGTCTGTGCTACACACAGAATCAAAATTTTATACAGATACATCAAAATTTTACACACTAAAAAATAATAAGTTGGGGAAAAAGCTTCTTCGCATTTTATATCAAAGCTCAAGACATTTTATTTACACGTACACAAATATACAAGTTTATTTACACGTACACAAATATACAAGTTTATTTACATTTAATTATAATATATATGTGCCATTTTGTTCGATGACTTTGTACCATCTTGTAGTGACATAATATGGTTACTGTACAAATTTTGGGACTTCTAATCAAAAAAACGCGACAAGTCGATTTGGCAGTTCTCTCTTAATTTTACTCTGACACTGCCTAAAGAATTCTGCAGAGACTGAAACAGGTGGAAATCTGAGGGGTCAGGGCTGTATGGCGGACGCATTAACACCTCCCAATCAAACTCTCTTAATTTTTGCTGAGTTGCTAAAAATGTGTGGTCCACCTTTATCTAGATGAAAGACTACATATTTTAAACAAAATAGAAGACTACCCTTTCTATTGATCAGTTCCGGCCTCTTTCTCTCAATTTCTTGCTTTAATTTCATCAGTTGTTGGCAGTAAAGATCCGAATCGATGGTTCTGCCTGGCGGTAAAAGCTCATAATGAATAACGCCCCCTCCAATCCCACAATACACACACCATCACCTTATTGCAAGTTAAACCTGGGTTTGCCACAGCACAGATTTCTTCAAAACACATTAACATAGCGTTTCCCTGGTCTTCGTAACACTCGCCGACATCGGTCCTCACCCTGCAGACTTACAAATTTACAGCAGACAAATTCGAGCCTCATCGGATAAAAGTACGCTACTCCATTTATCTAGTGTCCAAGATAAGCAATTTCTAGCGAACCTCAATCGATCAATCCCGTGCTCATGGAGTAACTTGGGGGCCCGTGTTGGTTGTCCATTACGTACATCAGCAGCTACAAGCTTCCTCCTTACAGTCCATAGCCTAACTTGTGCTCTTCGCACACCTCTTCAAGGTTTCTTTTGAGGTCTATGTAACTGCATTTGCGGTTCCTCAGCGCCTGAGTCACTAAACAGCGATCGTCTCGTGGTTGTGTGCAACATTTTCTCACAGAACCTTGCCTTCTTTGAACGCAACCTGTCTGGTGGTTGAACGACTCACGTTTAACTGCTGTGCGACGTAACATTGGCTACACCTCTCTTCCAGCAGCGCTATAATTTTACCAGCTCTAATAGCTTTTTCTGGCATTGCAATAGACACAAAGATATCTGTTTAAGTCACAATAAGGCAGGATGATGCGACAAACATAAATTATTCTACCAAAATTAACAGTAAGTTAGTTTTAGTTGCCTGATGACCTTCTAACAACAAACCCGCGAAAAGTAAGTAACAATTCACAAACTAAAAAACCGCCCATCTTGCTGTTTGTTCCAATAGTCAGTTCACACGACACTTATAGCAAGAAGTGAGTTAGCCCTATTCTATACTTGAAATCACACATTTAATTTGGATTAAGGAAATTTCAATTAGATTCAACTAAGACTATCTTATGACGAAGTTTTAATCTCTTAAGAATTTTTCAATTATTTTCTTATTTAATTTTGATCTACATTTATTTAAAGAAGCACTTAACAAAGTACATTTATAATAAAAAACTAAAATATATTTAAATCGTACGGAAATGATGGATTGTTGGCAGATAAGATTATATGACCATGCTTAAGTCAAACAAATATCTTGTAATAGGTTGTATGTGTACCATATTTACTGGAAGCACTTGGAAACTACAAATGTATACGTTGTTAGGGTTAGTGTAAAACAGGTAATAGATAGCATTCGGTTACGTTTTATACTGTGAAGACGTGACAGGTGCAACTTTACGGTAAAATAGTTTATCAATGGAGGCTTATAGTTTAGCTTGTGCCACCTATTTAAGAAACTTTTTCGGCGTGTGTGTCTTATACATATCGTTCTGTTATTTTTTCATGTCAATGCAAGAAAATCTTTTAGAAAAGTATTTTATGCTCCCGTATTAGTTCGGAAATCAAAGTTCGTACCATCCGATTTCCTATCGTCAGCATCTTCGGCTATTTCCACATCCGGTGATTCTTCCGTGCATACATCCGCAATACTGACGCGCGTCTCAAACATTTTAATAAGGTGTCGCGTGTTGTTTATATTACTTTCGTCCGCCATTTTACTTTACAATTACACACTATCACTATTTATACTTCACAACATACAATAGCGAACGCGACAATTTCACACCGACAACTGTTGCACTAATGTTATACACCGGTTGTGCCGATTGGGCGTACATTATCAAATGTCTGTTGAAAGAGATATGAACATGATAAGGGGCAAATGACTACCAAATTGATATACTGTTTATTGAAATAGACATTCAGACAAATGTGCGTTCAATAAAAAAAAAAATTTTATGAAATAGATCGAAGAAACAGTTACTTTGATTAATCTAGATAAGGCTAAGAAATAAAAAATAAGAAAAAATAAGGATAAGAAATAAATAAAAAAAATAAATTTGAAAACAATATATCGATGAATTTTTATTAAAACTTTAATAGCATAAGAATGTTCAATGCTAGTTTTCAAAACTTTCAGGATTTGTCATACTTATTATAATACTACCAGAAGAAGAAGAAGAAAAATTACTCTGCCACACAGTAACTAATTTTATGTTTTGTTAAATTATTCCTTTTAAAAACAGGTTTCACATTTTGTGGAACACATAGTTTGTACACGGGTACTAGAATAACGCAGCAATGCACTAAATAAGGATCATTAACATTTATAACACAAGTTACGCATATCAAGTTATAAATAGATATTTAACAATTTATAAAAAAAATATTTAAAATAAATTACCGACTAAACACCGCTCATTTCCAGTTGAATTATCAAGAGACATGTTAATGACTCATTATCAACATATTCAAATGTTCGATGACATCACAACTAAACGTAGCATATATTTAACATATTTTGTTTCATTGAGATAGAAGTAGCAGGTCTTGATGGTAATCACCTACCATTACCCATGGACATCTGCAGATATGTTCTCTGCCTTAAGATGTGGATATGAATAATGAAATGGAAAGGATTCAAAGGAATAATGGACGGATAAAGGAACAAATGGGAGGGGATAAGGAAATGAAAAAGAGGAAAGGGGTTGGGCCTCTAGATCCTTGCTGTCACTGTAGTAAATGCGACAACACACTAAAATCCTCCACTTGGATCCTAAAATTAATCTTCAATATATAAAGGATTTATTATCTTTATAATGTGTTTATAGTTCGAGTGGACACACTAACGTCGAGAAACAACACCCTTTTAAAAAATCAACCTGTATCGTATATCGTACATAAATAGTATCGTAGTTTTCAGTTATATTACAGGCTTTAGAATAATATAAATCGTCTCATATATTGTTCTAGAGTGATTCGAGATATTTTAAGACACCAGAAAAAACATTTGTTGGGTTTGAAGACGTCCTTTTGCAGTGAGTAATATATTTCGAGCGTCTTTCATTTAAGTAAAACCTTTTAAAAATTAAAATATATACTTCGAATTGATAAATGTTTTAGCCTTTAAAATCATAAGCAGTGAAACTATCCAGAATGAAAATAATGTAAAGTTCCAAAAATAATAATTTTACGTAGCAAATCCAAGATACACCAAAATAAAATAGGTGGTCTTACATGCACGCTTATTTTCGTATCTCAGCACAGTCAAGGCCGGCCTAAAATGACTAACGTTGTTACGTAATTATGTTTACGACAAACATTCCCAACAACAACAGCGAGTAAGGAATGACGTACCATTAGGACCCTTAAATATTCCACAAGTAGAAGCCAACATTTCAGTAAAACCAAATGTCTGACAATATTCAATGTAGAAAATATTTATCCTCGAATAATTCCATTCCTACGTAAAGTTCAAAAACGTTACAATATATATATATATATATATATATATATATATATATATATATATATATATATAATTGAAAATAATGGTATAATAATGGTATAGATATATATCGTTACTTTCTATTGTTTACAACGCAATATCCTTTGCTTTGGAAAATTAGTTATTTCATTTATAAAGTATTTCAAGACAAATATTATAATTGGGGTCTGTGTTGAAGGAATCGTAGCTTAATAGATTAGAGAAACTAGGCATTTTATTATGAAATCTCACATTACTAGATCAGGGATCGTGAATACCTGAAAATATATATATACATAAATATATATATATATATATATATATATATATATATATATATATATATATATATATATATATATATATATATATATATATATATATATATATATATATATATATATATATATATATATATATATATATATATATATGTATATATATATATATATATATATATATATATATATATATACATGTACACACATTATTCACATGTACACACACATACGTGTGTGGTGTACATGTGAATGAAAAAACCAAAAGTTTGACGGAACATTCACAAGAAGATTAACTTTAAGATATGGATATACTTTAAGATAATAACAATAGGATTAGAACACCGACAAAGAAAACGCCTCGTAATTAAAATTGGTTACTCTAAGCTAATTCATTAACTATAGAGTAATCAAAATATATCGCATCTTAAAGGATTAAAGCAAGAAATTCGAAGTAGTTTAGGTTTAACAATATATTCAACGTGTGATGAAAGACGGGGTGCGAACATGAAACCGTAAGCTGTATTTACGGCTATTATTACTGTAAACCTACCAGCCAGTAAAAGATACTAGTATAAATTTCGACTTTTGCATATGCAAGCAAATAATGATAATGTTATAAGGAGAAATTACTAATCTTTATATAAACATTGCAAAATTTTGGTTAATTCAATGCCGTTTAATAATTACTTGCAAAAGAATTATTTGCAACTACAAATAATTATAATATTATTTGAACATAATACAAAACATGACCAGACAGTGCGCGGTTTGTGAATAATTACTATTTCAATCTTAATTTAAGGAAGACCTAAATAGTATGTTATATACCTTTAAATAGTATACAATTTTCCCTATTTAAGAAACGGTTATGTTCAGAGCTGGACGGCCATTCGTTAATACCGTTACGTTCGATAATGATAAAATTCATACATTTGCACATATCAGAACGTGTTAATTAAATCGAAATTGTTCAGCTATTTTTGAGATTGGCCTGGACTTTTTTTAATATCGTGCGAATAAATATCAATCAATATCAGCCCGCGGCAGTCCACTACTGGACATAGGCCTCACCCAAAGCGCGCCACCTAGCCCGATCTTCGGCTACACGCATCCAGTCTCTGCCACCCGCCTTGCGCCGATCGTCGCTCCACCTAGCAGGAGGGCGTTCCACACTACGTTATTATACGTTACGTGCAAATAAATATATATAATATCTGAGTAGCAATTCATATTTTTTACGTGTCAAAATAAAGTTAATTTCCATAATATACAAAACATGTTTATAACATGAATAACAATTCATAAGAACTTCCTAATTTGAATTTACTAACAAAAAAGAACGAGTTCAAACAAATGTTATAAAATAGAATAATCTTTTAAAAAATTGAATACCTAATAATTTCTAGTTTAATACAATACTAACAGAAATCTAGTAGTACGACGTATGTATGACTTAATATAGTTCAAATTCCATTGAAGAAATCTGGCAATAAAATTCCAAGCAAAATTAGAATTTTTTATTAAAAAGTTTGAATTTTATCTTTGTAATTGGGATTTCACACAATTTTATACATGTCGGGAGACTTTACTGTTAGAGTAATAGCACCATTATAATTAAAACAAAAGTAATTGATATGTAAGTGAAGAAGGTATAAGTTCATAAAAAATATCAGTTTTAACAATTACTCTTAAATACATTCTATACTTGTTTCATTCGTATGAATAAAAACTTTAGGCTAGAATTATAAATATACTCAGTATCTTTTTTCTACAAAAAGAAAAAAATATTTATACCAAACCGAAGTACTCGTATTGAAGGTTCAGCTTCTGCTAAATATGGTAAATCCACATTTTCAACTTTTCGATTGCTCATGACTATATCTTTATAGTCTGTCAGTCAAACACGAAGAACGTAGTAAAGAAATTCTAATTCGAATATTTTCTGTTAGGTATAATAATTCCACCATATACGACAAAATATAAAGTGTGACTGTTTAACCCCATCACGTATCTATAGGTATATATTAGGTGCGCAACAAAGTTCTCGCCGTTTGTCGTTAGATGGCTTCAGCAGCAAGAATTGGTTGATTTTGACATATCAAAACGTCATGAATTAAGATTAGATAAATAGTAAACAAACCGCTCTGACACTTTTGTGGCAAACTGATTTTATTGTGCTGTCATATACTTTTGGTTACTTGTGAAAATGTCTGATTTTGTGCCAAATAATTGTTATTTGGGAGTTCTTATTATATTCAAAGAAAACGGCGTCTGAAGCACATCACGAGTTAAAAAAAGTTTACGGAATTGCTACTCTAAGTGAAACAACATGATGCGATTGGTTCTGTCGCTTTAAGGACGGTGATTTCTATGTTGACAACTGTCCGCACGAAGGAAGGCCAAAAACATTCGAAGACGCTGAATTGGAGAAATTACTTGATGATGATCCGTGCCAAACGCAAGAACAGCTTGCTATTTCCAAGCTATTGGATGCGTTGGGTATGCTTCAAAAGCAAGGAACTTGGGTTCCTTATGATTTGAAGCCTTTTTTGCCACTGTACATACACAGGTTTCCTTCATCGCATGGTGACGGGTGATGAAAAATAGACTTCATTACAGCAATACAAAGAACAGAAAGTTATGGGGAGTATCCGGTCATGCAACTACGTCGTCGACTTGGCCAAATATATACACTGCGAAGGTTATGAAGTGTATTTATATTATAAGCTCGGCCTCATGTTGCCAAATGCGTTAAAACCTTCATGGAAACGCTCAAATGGGAAGTCCTACCCCACCCACCATATTCCTCAGATATTGCGACGTCCGATTTTTACTTGTATCGTTCGATGGCACATGATATGCCTGATCAGCAGTTCCGCTCATATGAAGACATCGAAAAATGGCTTGATTCGTGGATATATGAACACTTATAGTAACGGTATTCGATCTCTGCCAGAAAAATGGGCAAAAGTTGTAGCTAGCGATTTTTATATACTTTGAATAATATATAAGCATTTTAGTACAATTAAGTTGCATTTTTATAAAAAAAAAACAACGACAACTTTTAGTTGCACACCTAATATGTTATGTACTAAAATTAAAATAAAAACTACTATGTATTAAAATAAAAACTTAACAAGCTTATATACAAATTTAAAATACTCATTAAAAAATCACTTGATTTATAGTATAGGCAAATCTCTAAATTCTTATATTTTTAAAAATGTCTGTTTATATTGTTCATCTGTTTACATTCTTTTCAGCGTTTTCAATAAAATTAGTCTATGTTAAAAGCTAGTTTGCGTTTTGTATAAAATCAATAACATTGTATAGTTATTACAAAAATATTAATAATTGTTTGAGTCGTTGAACAATTACGATGTATACATTGTGTATGACAGCATCTTTTTAACGAAGAAATAAGTAATACTGTTGTTTAAACCTCTCCAACAAAACCAAGAAGTTCGTATTAATAGATGCTTTACAATATACGGTTAATGTTAAAATGAATTGTCTAGCATTAAGTTACATTAGAAGGACAATACCTAATCATTTAGAATACTGGCGATTTGGAGGGATAAGTCTGGTTACAAGTAGTTGCAAAAAAAGAATGAAACTTCATGCCCTGCAACGGTTCATTTAATCATCTTTATGTTTAGTTAAGATGGTAGCTTATCCAATAGATTTTTTAGCAAACAGAAAAGAAATAACACCTATAAGGAATACATTTTTTTTTACAGTTGTAAACGAAATGAGAACCATTAGTTCTAATCAATGACTTCAGTTTAAAAACATAAATTCAGAAGAAATTAATAAAACTTTAAAAGTAAACGATCACTCAAATCTATATTGGAGTATGAGTTTTCAATTAGTTATGATGACACAGCGTAATCGCTGTGTGACCCGGTTGACCTGCATTACAGTTTAATTACAACCTCAACACTGTTGTGGGAAATACTTTAATAAGTGTAAGTTTTAATGAAGCACTCAAAATGTTTAACGCACCCTTGACGTACGTAATTGTAAATTGTTTTTAAAAAATTAACACACTTTTCTTTACCTTAATACATAATAAATTACAGTTCTTAAAAACTAAATAAAAGATGATAATGATAATAAAAGGCAAATTATCATTACACATCATTATATTACTACACATCATTTGTAGCCAATTACTGAACAAACAAAAATGAGTGTATGTATAATTGTTTAGGAGTGTATTGTAAATAAGTAATGTTTATATTTAAATACAC
This sequence comes from Baronia brevicornis, assembly GCA_031353405.1. Classification (NCBI taxonomy): domain Eukaryota; kingdom Metazoa; phylum Arthropoda; class Insecta; order Lepidoptera; family Papilionidae; genus Baronia; species Baronia brevicornis. The sequence continues at coordinate 373,016 of JASFAT010001654.1, forward strand.
AGTTTCTATAAATACGGTACGACTTTAAATTTAAAACTATAGTTTTAAACTATTTTGTTTTGACAGAGCCAAAGTTCCTTTTTTTATACAACAGAGCAGGCAGGCGAGTCACCTGGCGGTAAGTGATCACCGCTACCCCTATATAGACAACCACAACACCGGTGGTGTCTCAGATGTCATGAATATACGCTTTATATAACGGGATATTATCAATTACAAAATATTTTATATCTTGTGAAGCATCCGCGAATTGTGTTAAAAGAATTTAATAGCGGTAGAGCCATGATGGCACACACGGGCCTGTTCTACTAGGGTAATGAATCCCAGATATCGTCTTTAAGTGGCATAGCATTTTACCCGGTTACCGCGTTTCGTACAGGAAGTGGAGAGATCCTGAAGTCCTATTCCTTTCCCTTCCTTTCTTTATTTGTATTACTTCCTTATTCTCATTCCTCGTTCAAAAAATCTAAAGCTGATAACTAATATAAATGAATATAACTGATAAATAATAGCTGATAAATAATAAAACTTCATAAATAAAATACAATACGATATACGGTTCACAAACATAACATCCAGTTTCCGCTTGGATAACTAACAATAAACAAAGGATATGTTATTTTAAGTAACATCATTTTAAGCTGAAGACATTAAACACCGAATGTAGAAACATGTTTAAAATGAAAACCTAACAGATTTGTTTGTGTAGCCCCAAAATTATTATTACACATTTGTAAAAGTTGTTAAGATGAAATACCTAAGCATTGATATTTATTTATTTAAATAAAATCCCCAGCACATATATCTGCTATATAATACATTATTTTAATAACGCATAAATTAGGCTAATCTATAAGATATTTGTGTATGCGTTTATGTTTATGTGTACATACGGGTTGGTGGTTGGTACATCTGTGTGAAAATAGAAAAAGAGAGGAAAATTCATGCAATATTTGATTACATATTTATCCCTAACAATCTTATCGGTCAATCTATATGTTTTATTCGAACAGTGTGTATTACAATGTCAAACTTTTAATGTATTTATATGATGTAATACTGCACACCACAGCTGCACTTAAACTCAACATTGTATGTATACGGTATTAATGTTCATTATCATTACACTTTTCAACTAGCCACGGTTGAATGACACAACTTTTATATATAACATGATATATGTCGATGATTGGCATCGGCATAGCATTACCAAGAGCATCACAATTATAAATTAAACAAATTATTATCGTTGATTACATAGAAAGGGATGAGACGTTTTTTAAACTAAACATATTTCAATTCATTTAATTATCTAGAGCTGAGAATCTCAAATATAAAGCTAATATTAGCCTTACCTAACTTTAGTATTAGAACACATCTATTTTCGTTCTTTTAAATTTCGAATCAGCATTATTCGAGTCAACTAGGCAAAGGCGAAATCGCGGGTTGATGTATTAATTAAAGTTGGCACACTTACCGTTAGTCAAATCCTAGATATAGATACAAGAAAGCGTAAAGTTACAGTTGTAAACACAACACCAAACGGTTTTCACGAACTAATAGAAAGAATCGCATATGCGTGCGGACTTGCGCGCGCGCTAGCGAACACTGGGTGTGGAAGTCGGAGTACAGAGTTAATGTCGGACGTTACTGTGAATCAGACCGGCCACGCTGTAATGGTCACCCGCTCTCTACTAGTTGTACTCGAATGAAGGCCGAATTGTCCTAGCCTGTGCCTGGCCTGCATGTGTATACCACGCCCGCACATCGCCGGCATGACTCATTAGTCATTACAATTACAATGACGTATTCGTTACGATTTTAATAATAAGCAGAAAATATCATATTTAATATCATCAGATACTTATGTTCTCTACTATTTTTACCTCACCAGAAAAAGATACTGCGAGAGAGAGAGAGTTAATTTATGCTTCTAAACGGCCTTCATTTTTCTAAATACTACTTCGTTCCCGTTAAGTGAAATATTATATTTACAGTACCAAAATGATTTTGCGTTTACTATGAAATTTAAAAACATAAATTTTAATTATTTTAAGTATACCGCCAATCCATATTGGACAAGCATAGTGAGTCAATGTTCGTCCACCTTACTTTAAAATTGAGAGAGTGCCCAACTGTGGAATAAAAAAGCTTACAGACTGTAGAAACATTAAAATTATGTCCGTGATGAACAAGGTGTAAATATTTAATAAGGATACTTCCCCAAAACAACTAATTTAAAGTGCTAACTAATCCGTAGTCAATTTCAGCCACGCTTTTCTGGATCGAATAAATGGTCATTATAATAAAAGTGAACATAATTAATTAATTATGATTTATACTCTAAATTTGATAGTTGACTGATATTTACTTACAAGGATAGCATGGAACTTCCTTTTTTATTCAAAAGTTAGGCAAACGAACGTCTGGATCACCTGATGGTTAGTAATTATCGTCGCCCATGGAACATCTGCAACACCAAGGATGCTGCATATGCGCTGCCTACCTTCGGGTGAGATATATATAATGGAAAGGCAGAGGGAAGTAATGGGAGGTGAAGAGGAATATACAGGAAGGAGAAAGTAGTTTGGCCTCAAAATCCCTGAATGCACCATACGAAACGCGGAACATAGAAAAATGCTACCACTTAACCCCACCATTCTGTGATAATGGTACTTCCGTGGACGAGCCGATTCGTTCGTACTGTAGCATGGCTTTAACACTATTATATCTTTAATTGTAATCTATATGCGTGCTAAATAAGAAATTATATTTGAACAGTGCCGGCTCGACACTAAGAATGGATGAACTATGGCGCCTCCTTAGCTAAAAATAAAGTAAAAATCATTAGATTCAAAACGAACACCTATTGTTTTTAAAACTTTAAAAATGTTCAAAAAATCCATGATATTGACGGTAAAACTTAGTATCACGCTCTTAAGGGTTGGGACTCGGTAATTCACATAAATAGCTTTCGACGTAATAAGCAACAAAGTAACGTTGGATAACTTACTCGTGTAAAAGGATGTGAGGACGGAAACTCGAAGCAGTAAGCGCATGAAATATAGCAGCCTTCACTGTATTTAAATTTAAAATTTAATCTTAATTGGCTCTCTTGGAAAACTTAAGTTCAACGGTCCAATTAAAACGTTAATTTTATAACTATGTGTTGTTTAACTAACATCTATTTAATCCAAGGGCAAAATTTTCGATTAAAAACAACGTAAAATAAAAATTGTTAAATACAATATGCGATTGAAAAATGTTGAGGTCAAAAGCACTTACATTTGGCCCTGCAGAAGACTAATATTTGCGTATTTCTCTTGAGTAAAGTAGTAAGTGGTTTCTATGTTCCATGTCACTCTTTGACGCATTTCCAGCATTAGAAAATTAAAATAAGTTCCCATATTTGCATAAAAGAAATAAATTTGTCGTTTTATGTTATTAAAATCAAAAAATTACGTCTTACTTAATGTATTAATTTATTAAACTTTAGAACCATGGACTATACAAAAAATATACGTATTTATTTATAAATAACCATCCGCAAATGTACAAAATATTTTCAAATTTAGGTAACGTAATTTTGTACGTAATGTTATGACGAAATGGTACTAAAAGTGTTAACCAACGCTGATTAACCCTTTTAGTACCATTGTTTTTTACTCATATATACTTTTTGATGGTTTTTGATGTCATTTACCCTTGTCATGTTCATGTCATGTCAAAACTTCGTTACATAAAATATAGGAGGTTTAACACTTCAAGTCTCATTTCGAGTCTCAAATCGGGATAATAAAAGTTTTACGCCTAAGTACGATACTCACCACTATCAGCAACAACTGGTCCAAGGGGATCAAACCTGACTCGATGCTCAACCGCAGCCCGCGCAGCGCAAACAAGGTCTGAAAAGAATCTATGTCTTCTTAAAGCTAATTCATCTCGTCCTACAGGTGTAGCTGGAGGCTCTCTGGGTCGCTCATTTTCTCCAACATATGCAACATTGTTTTCAAATACATCATCATCATCTGAACATGGTTCATGGGTTATTGCAGAACGCTGTTCAACAATGTCATTATTACTGCTCGTATTCGACTTCAGGATTCCTGTAGATTTACGTCTACCGATTGGAGGTACATCAACATTTGTTCGTGCTAATTCTTGCTCAAGATTAGCCAATTCTTCCAACGTAGCAGCATTTCGACTACAATCCACGGAAAACCGTTTAAAATCTATTCTAGATTTCTTGTAATCAACAGAATATCGTTTTTTCACAGTATCACTTTTATGCACCTGTTTAATATCATCAACTTCTGAATCATAATTAATTGAACCCTCGATTTCTATTTTAACTTTATTTACCTCCATATTCGCTTTGGCATCGGTTAAAGTTTCGTTGAGCATATTTTCAATATTTGAACCTTCTTTCAGTGAGGTTTCATTGGCCGATGTTAGGCATTCACCCTCTTCCTTAAAGTAAATGCCGTTTTGTTCGTTTAAGTTTTCTTTACTTTGCTCCCTTGGATCAGAAAAAGAAGCCATATTTTCGGATGAAGATTTACTTTTATTCAACTTTCGCGTCGGTCGAGCACAACAACTTTTAAACATAATTATAATGAGCATATAAAGTTATAAATCTCTTTCAAACGTTTAAAGACAAACTATTGAACTAAATACAACGTTTAATATTAAAATGCACTTGAAATATATTTTTCAATAAGAACAATATTTTTTGTCATTATTGACGTTACATAATAAATCGCAATTCATAATTAACTACTTTAGTGAGTTTGTTTCAAGGGGTCGGGGGTCGGTGGCCGGCCGGGCGGGCGGCGGCGTTCAACTGACGGCACTGACGCAGGGCGGATGCGCTGCCCGTCCGGCGCATCAAACCACCCGCGCCCAATTCACAATCAACCTTTTAAGATCTCAAAATCTTTTGTCTATCAGAATAATTGCTTTAAACGAAATCTGGTCTTTATATTCAATCATATACTTCTTATATTACGAAAAGTGTATATACAATTGTGTATTTAATTAGTGTACAGTAAAAATCAATTAATTTTTGCATGAAACTGCATAAAATTGTTATTGCATATTCTAGTTGTATAGTATCACACATACAAACACCAAATATTGAATAGTCAAATGCAAGAAAAAATATGACCAAAAGAAAATTTATTATCTAGTAAAATTCAAACTTTCTAAATTTGAAAATAACTGTGGTTACTTGTGAACATCCAATAAAAAATAAAAATTTTGTTATTAAATTACAATCGCTAATTGATGCGAACAGTTTTCATTCTCTTTTTCGATGTCTTTAAAAATATAAAATAAAAAAATAATGGAATAATATTAAATTAAAAAAATTTCACTCCGAATATATTCATCTATCATTAGCTAAAGCACTACTAGACTATAATTGAAACAGGTAAAAATGAATGTTATTAAAATTTATGAATAATTAATTTATAAAAATAATATCTGGAAGGTCATTTTGATATAACTAATAAAGAACTGGTCTGGTATAACTAATAAAGAACAATTGAAAACTTATATAACCTTCTTTTTTACCCATAAGTAGATACAAATAATATATAGACATCATTTTTTCTTTTCAAACTTTCCAATATTTAAACAGTATTCAACTTTTTAAAAACTAAATAGTAAATAAAAATAAAAAGTCAATTCTCCCAATGTCTATTTCAAGCCCCTAGGTGTAAAGAGGAAGATTGGTAGCAGAAGGCCCTATTCACCATAAAAGGCCAATGCAGAGTCTCGGGTCGCACTTTATTACACTGATATATGTTCTGTTTAGATGTAGTCAAACAGCTATGAAATTTAAATAATTTGAAAATGAGTTGTCATAGTAGACAAACAAACACTGATGTCTCACTATGACAATTCTTCCAAGAAAATGGTAATGGAAAGGTCACATAATGGAAGAAAGTTGTCCTGTGATTGATTTGTATTTGATGAGTAAGAGACTATATAATTAAATTGCCATTTTTAACAACTTCATCAAAACCATTTAATTGTTGAATATTTGTATGGACATCTTTTACAAGCTTCCATTTTTGCACATAGTGAAAATTACGTCTTTGACCAAAACGCTTGAGAATTGAAGGCTATTACTTTATTTTTATCTCTTACTGTACAAAATTATAAGCTTGTAATTTATTGTTATTTTATATAGTTTAAACGAATTAGACAAACGCCACCAATATATTGCCTCACAGTAAGCATCAAATTTCGTACTGCAATTTATCGTTTTAATTGTCGTTATCAAAAATTAAAACAGATTACAAGGAAATATACGTTACGTACAGAATATCTATACTACCTACCCAGCAATTAAATGTAATAACAGAGAATATTAATATGAGAACAAATTTATTTAACGGATTTGGCACCCGTCTTATGTTTTTTCATTGATAATAACGCATAATAATAATAAATAGTATATTTTAAGCCAAGTATAACAATCTATGAACAGAATAACTTACAATTTTTTCAGATCATTCGCAATGTTTTCTTTCACGAAATACACTTTTTTATTAAACAATATTTCTAAAAAGTGATATAAATCAGTCTTATTAGAGGTTAGTTACTTGTCACCCGCAGGCCGTCGATCAGTATTGCCAACTCACTATTTTAAGTAAAAATCTGTATATAAAAATTTCAAATGGCTAAATGGTAAATGTTTGATAGGGTCTTACATGAATGGACTTTCTCTACCCGGAGAATACAGAAACAATACAATATAGGCTACGTTCTTCCCTATTTAGGTTTTATTGCCATAATCGCAATAAAAAACAACTAAATTGGAACCTTTAAGTAGGATAGTAATTGGAACCTTTAAGGTATCAACTTATTATAATATATATTCTGTGGTTTGACCACAACAAAGCCCGCTTCACGTGGGAACCAGATGATTTCCAAGAGTAAAAATCGTAGCAATTTTTGCCAATTTTCATTTAATTCTGTCTAGCCGTTTCAGTGTAAAGATGTTACAAACATTCGCATTTATAATTTGTGTGATTGTAGAAAGGTAAATTCTTAATAATTTATTGTGAATTATGTAAATAATCTCTCAAGTTTACAAAACAAACGATTTTATTTTAGTTAAAAATTTACATCGGACCTAAATCGGCTGGTAACAATGTGGTAGCTGATGATTCAAATACATCCCTGTACTTTATTTATGTGTGAATAAAATGTCAAGGTTCTAAAACTGGCACGCAATTTTCTGACTTATTCTCGATCTGCTACAAATTGTCTGTGAGAGAAGCTACTTAGAATGATTTTAAAAATGACCACCGCTAGCTTTTGGAATCGGCGAAACTTATTTGATTTTGGTAAATTTTACCTGCAAAAAAATTTTCTTCATTTTAACTTACGGTTCCTATGATCAAGGAAGTCTTTTAAACCAATAATTATCATAGCCAACAGAGATAACAAAGCTATCACTTTTCAGAGAACTTGCCGCTTTTGTCATCCGCTATCGATACATTTCTCATTAATTTGACTCACTGCTATATCTTTCTAGATAGGACAATTACGTAGAAATAAATAGCTCTGCCTATTTTATAAAGTCCTTGGCTGCGTTGATGTTTTTGTTTCCAACGTTAATGTGTTTTAAGGCGAATATTGAAACATTCAAAGGGAAACACACTCAAAGCAAACTCAAACTAAATGAACACATAAAAATTATTTATTTCACTAAATCACTAATACAAATGTACATAGGCTGAGTTTATAAATATGACATACACATACAAAACGTTATAGTAATGTGTGCTTTTATGCATAGCGTTAATGAAGGCACAGACTATATTGCAAAATAAGTGTATACATTATTACAACCAGTTCAATTACTTGTATTGGATTGTCACATAAGTTCGTTCGTATTTTGGTGCGCAGATATTGACGCCTATTGGACGGAATTGCACTAAAATGTAGCCTCGTGTATAGTAAAATGGAAGAGCAAAATGAGCATTTTCGGCATATTATGTTGTATTATTTCAAAATGAGAAAAACGCAACCCAAGCAGCGAAAAATAAGCAATGTCTACGGGGCATCTGTAGCTACCGATCGCGTGTATCTGGCATTCCAAAAGCGGTATGCCAGGTTCAGAAGCGGAGAATTCAGCCTTATAGACTGTAAGCGCTTCGGACGGCCTGTAACATCTGACAGGACCATGATATTGTCTGTGGTGGACGACAATCCACATTTTACAATGCGTGAGATAGCTGACGTCGTGAATGTGTCGCATAGTACCGTTCAAAGACACCTCCACGCTGCTGATCTGTGAGTTCCACATGATTTGAATGAGCGCGAGCTTATGCAACATATGCTTGATATCGCCAAAGATTAGTCTTTACCCGAAGAAAATGATGTTGTGTATTTGGTGGGATGTAAAGGGTGTAGTCTACTATGAGCTGCTACCGAATAATCAGAGTATCAACTCGGTCAAATACTGCGAACAGCTGGACAGTCTGAGGACAGCTTTTGCACATAAACGGCCTGCATTGTTTAATAGACGAAGAATATGTTTTCAGCATGACGATGCGCGACCACATCTGTAACTACCGTACAAAAGTTGGTAGGGTTTTCATGAGGTATTCTACCTGACTCTAAATAATAATAATAAAAATTCATCTTGAGAAATTTTTCGCGAGCAAAGACGAAGCCTTCTGGAGATATGGCATTATGCAATTGTCTGAACGTAGTGCCAGAGTTTGAGCAAATGCCCGAAGAAGTAGGGACCTTAGTTCGGCAAGTATCGTCTTATCCCATGATAGTTGCTGGAGATTTCAACGCAAAATCATTAGCGTGGGGATCTCCAGCAACAGACCCGCGTGGGGAGGTATTAGAAGAATGGGCAATGTCAATGGGATTGATGATCATCAACACAGGATCGCTAAATACATGCGTGCGACGACATGGGGGCTCTATCGTGGACATCACGTTCGCATCTTACAACCTGGTGCGCCGTGTTCAGGAATGGAGGGTGCTGGAGAATGTAGAGACGCTGTCGGATCACCGATACATTCGGTATAGTGTGTCCGCGTTTTCGACCTTCCCTATAAGCGAATGTCAGCCAGTTGTTCCTGGTGGCCCACGCTGGGTATTGGGACGATTTCAGAGGGAAGTGGCCAAGGAAGCGGCCATAGTCGAGGCCTGGATCACTGGTTCTGCTCCGGTAGAAAATACGGACGGTGATACGGAACAGCTTAGGTCGGCCTTAACTCACATATGTGATGTAACAATGCGAAGAGCAAAACCATGCCTGCTGCGACGTCGGGTTTATTGGTGGCGTGCAGAAAATCGTGAATTACGAAGAGCCTGCGTGGCGGCGCGACGCCGATATACTCGGTATAGGAGAAGGCGAGTACGCGAAGAGAACTTGGAAGCCAGTTTGTACGAAGGCTATAGGTCTGCCTGCAAAACCTTGCAATCAGCCATCGCCCAGGCCAAGAACATGGCATGGGAAGAGTGGCTGAACACACTAGACAGAGATCCATGGGGGAGACCATACCGTATTGTGCGGAAAAATCTGAGACCTTGGGCTCCTCCATTAACAAGCACCCTCCAGCCACAACTAGTAGAACAAATAGTGGATGCTCTCTTTCCCCAGCGAGACAGATGGGTGCCACCGGCGATGTTGAATACAAGACCAACACCAGACGATACAACGGAAGTGATTCCTCCAGTGACGGAGATAGAATTTGTGGCGGCCGTTCAAAAACTTCGCTCGAAGAATACCACTCCAGGGCCTGACGGCATCCCAGGGCGTGTCTTGTTTGTTGCGTTGAAGGAGATGGATGAGCGAGTGAAGATGCTTTTCTCCGTTTGCCTAAAACAAGGTAAATTCCCTCAAGCTTGGAAAACCGGAAAGCTTATTCTTCTTCGGAAGGAAGGTCGACCGGCTGAGTTGCCATCGGCGTATCGTCCTATTGTTCTGCTTGACGAGATGAGTAAACTCTTCGAGCGTATACTCGCTGGCCGCGTTGTCCAGTGCATGAAACCAGGGTTGCATGACGCACAGTTTGGCTTCCGTCAGGGCCGATCAACCCTGGATGCAATTGCGCGAATTAGGGACTTAGCTGACCAGGCAGTCTCCCAGGGTGGAGTTTTGTGGACTGTATCGCTGGATATCAGTAACGCGTTTAACACTCTGCCCTGGGAAACGGTGAAGGCAGCGCTGCGGTACCACAATGTACCAAGATACCTGCGAAGAATCATTGCCGACTACTTCGCTGGCAGAGCAGTCAGTTTCCCGACCAAAGATGGCTGGAGAAGGCGATTAATGTCGTGTGGTGTACCACAAGGTTCGGTTCTTGGACCACTCCTGTGGAATATCGGCTACGACTGGGTATTGCGCGGAGCCACGCTGCCAGGTATCACCGTGACGTGCTATGCAGACGACACGCTCGTGTCAGCCCGCGGTGATACTCATAAAGAGGCAGCCCATCTCGCTACTGTGGGCGTTGCTCAAGTAATGCTGAGGATCCGAGCATTGGGGTTAGAGGTGGCTATAAATAAATCTGAGGCTCTGGCATTCCATGGCCCTCGGAACACGCCTCCCCTTGGAGCAACATTAATGGTGGACGGAACTTCCATTGCCGTCGGGTCCACTATGAAATATCTAGGACTTGTCCTCGACAGCAAATGGAAGTTCGAAAAGCCATTCCGGCGTTTGGTTCCAAGACTGATGTCTGTAGCTGGAGCATTGGGCAGAATCCTGCCAAATCTAAGAAGTCCTGGGACGGCATGTCGGCGTCTTTATTCAGGTGTGGTGCGTTCGATGGCCCTTTATGGAGCGCCGATATGGGTGAAAACACTTAATAATAGAAACGTAACCCTATTGCGGCCCAGCCTCCCCCAGGCTGAAGTGTATCCATAAAGGATTTCCCCTGGGATAAAAAAAAGGGCCAGAGTGATACACAATAGTTAATAATAAAAGCTTTTATTTTTTTAGAATGTATTTTGCTTCGAATAAATGTTAAAAAACCGAACGAACTCATGAGACAACCCAATAGTATAATCTTTTAAATCCCTATTTAATTTATAAAAAAAGTATAATGTTGATACAGTTTGGTCAATTATATTATTATAAAATTAAAATGAAAGTATGATCTTGTTAAAAGTAACTTATTATTTCTATAGCAATTTTTGTTCATTTTTATTATTTGTAACACGTATTAAGGCTATAGACGATAAATAAATATAAAGGTGGTTCCCTTTATGTTGAAATATGTTACGATAGTTTATTTCTAACTTACTAGTTTTATGTAATCTGGCATTACATTATATATTATTTTCACTAACAACGATAGCTGAAAATAAACTTAGTGAGCCCTGCTCCTTTCATTGTACTATTTGAATAAAGAACTTTTTTACTCCTACAAGATTAAGTCTAATAGATTCTAATAGATTAAGTCTATTATTAAACATTAATCAAATGATTTAACGTAATTGACATCATTGATTTTTTGCAATACGGTACTTACTAACCTAGTAATAAATTAAAACAGTACATTGAGACTAATGTATTTACTGGCATATGTATATGCAGTGCTACTAAGATGGCAATTCAGTCAAATTAGAATTTTTTTTATGTTTCAATTGTAATTATAACAACACGCAGCAGTAACAAGAAGGAAAGCTATCTAAGTGACAATTTTTTCTCTTATCAGTTTTTTGTGCCATTGTTATTGGTCAGTACTCTAATATATATTCGTAAAATTATGGTATGTGCAAGCAATAACGTGTATTATAGCCATCCAAAAATATCTCATTTTAGTGTAAATATATTTTAATATATAATTTAACATAAAGTTGTTTATGATTATAATGTAACTGTACTAAAAGCAATTTTAACATTTAATTGAAAAGGTGTTTAATTCTTAAATATAAACTTGAATTTTGACAAGCTGTATTTATTTTATCACTAGTATTTAAACTTTACATTAATGTGCAGAAATTAATTTAATGGATGAATATACCTACAAAACAAAAAAATATAGCTAATTAATTATTAAATGTAATGCACATTTAACATTAAGGATCTCAATGACAAGTGGCATAATTCCTTTGGTTTTATTATTTATCCTTAACATATTTTGACTAGTGTATACAAAATTTTGCAAGGACTAGTTAACGTAATATAAATTAAGAAAGCCAATTGATGCATTTTTAAATCAATTGTAATTGATACTCTTCTGATAGAGAGGTAGGCTAAATTATTAATCCTTTGCGGACGAGAGGTGACTCTCACTCGCCATATGGTTTAATAGGGCATGATTAATATAATTATGATGCAATTTTTCCCGCGCCACTTTGCAAAAATTGCGATTTTTTTTAGCACTGCTTATATAATTTTACAAAGATGACAATCTTCCTTTAAAACTATATAAAGTGCAGTATGCATTTTATATACTTAATTGTATAAAGTTAACTTAAAAAACGGAGATGAGAACAGCCGCTAAATCACTTGCGGTATGTAAAACCTTAACTCGGCAATTGACTGAAGATTTTCGTCAGACTAGTGCTCGAGCTTCGACTTCAACCTCCAATTATGAAAAAATCCGCCTAAATGGAAAGCTGCATATCATTCTTACAGAAACATAGACTTGCATAGACTGCTCTCAAAGACATAATCCCGGCAAAAGACATCAAACGATATACTATAGTGATACTTGTCCCGAAAAGGCGGGCATGCGAGGTGCATTTGCGCGGAGGCAATTGTTACATGAAATATCATACAAAACAAAATTACAAAGACTAATATTTTAAAAATTATCTTCGTAAAGCTGTAAAGAAAAATTAAAATATAAAAGTTTTGTGTTAATTTGTGTGTGCATTCATTTTAAGTTAGAGGTAAGAAATTCATCAAGAGCGCTACGAAACGCTTCAACTTGCTGGTTAATCCATGCGGAAACGGTCTCGAGCGCAAAGGGTTAATACTACTTATTTAAATAGGCAATATTAATTTAATTATAACTATATTATTTTTAACGCCTTTATATATAATAATATGTACCATTTAATGTGACATGTGACATTAATCTTTTTTTATGTCACAGTATATAAATAAAGAAAAAGTGAATTTAGGAACTGAAAATATTTAAATATAAAATATTTAAAATTTGGTAGATTGGTAAAATTTTATACGCAATACGTAACTTAGATATTAACAAGCTTTATAATGTCCATATAAAGTAACACCAAGTTAGATATCCTTCAAACAGTATCGAGACCTAAAACTTAAGACATCTGAGCCATTATCCATTATTTAAGTTTATGTATTTAACTTCTTTGAAGTAAATATTAAATAAAAAAAGATTACAAAGTTATAAATTCTAAGAAATAAAAATATAGCAAAAATGATTCTTACGAACATAATACAAAACCCACACCGATATTCTTTTAACATAGTGTTTTAAAAGCTCTTTTAAAATATTATTTTAACAACCAGCTTATATATTTAAAGAATAACTCTTAATTACTAATAGAATATACAATTTACAAATTATTTTTGCATTTTTTATTAGTGTAACACAGCCAGCTAAATCTAATCTTATACTATTAAATTTCTTATTTTCATATTTTTCCAACGAAAGTTTCGAGTAATATTTTTATATCTACTGACTTCATGATAACTCTCCAATGGGCGCATTTTGAAGCCACAAATCATGTATAAAGTTGTACAGATCATCACTTACCGCTACCTAAAATGAAAAACAATAATAAAATGAGAAGGTTTTCATGACTTTTATTTTCTATTATCTTACGCCATCTAGCCATTTGAGCTTAGGAAGGCCTAAGCTCAAATGGCTAGATGGCGTCGAGGATGACTTAAAGGCAATCGGTGTCAGGGACTAGAGGAAAAAAAGCAAAACGAAGATCCGACTGGAAAAATTTACTGAACCAGGCTAAAGCCCACCCGCGGCTGTAATGCCTTGATCATGATGAAAGTATAATGTATGTAAATATTTAACAGTTATATTTTAAAACAATGTTCTTTAATGTCTTATTTGAATTTTTTTTATATATTCACGCCTATCCCCCGCAGGGGTTGGTAGAAACCACAGAGCTCCATCCATTACCATTTATCGCAGCGAAACAGCTCTCCATTAGTCGCTTTTCGCCCTTGAGAGAATCAGGACGTGACAGGTGGCGAGCCACATCGCCGTCATTTTCAACAAATTACGTATATTAAATTCGTTTTAGTGAATCCCACGAGCCGCAAGGGAGGATGGAGGTCAGCCCCAGCAGAGCCCTGCATGCTGAGGTAAGGCACCATAGCAGGAGAGGAAATGCGGATTGGGGGGGTTACCAGACTCGGAATAAATATTTTATAAATCCATACATATATTTATTCCGACGCGGGGATCGAACCCGCGACCATTGACTCCGCGGGCGGCGTGCTCCGCCACTAAGCCAATCGGTTGTCCTTCGTCATTTTAAGTAAAACTATAATTATATAATATGTAAAAGTAATAACAAAAGATTCCGATAAATTAATTAATGTTTACCTTATATGGAGTCGGATTCAAATTTCTTTTGATATCTTGTCTAAGGGTGCGTAGAGAACATTGTACCCTCTCACGTACCTCAGACAACGGTTTTGGAGATACAGATATACTACCGTCTTTCCAATATTCCTGTAATATAAAATTTAAATATGAATTAATGAAATACACGACTTAACTCATTTTATAAAAATTAATTTTAATATTGCTATGCACTATTATAAATTTAATTTAGTTACTAAAACTGAAACTTTTAAATTACCATAAATTTTTAAATGCCATTTCTCTTCTTATAGATCACTAGGCCACTAGATATTTCACACAATCTATTTTTGATATTTCTGTATGAGCAGGAATAAAATTAGAATAAAGTAGAAATGTAAAAACTAAATTGCCATATCACAATTGTAATCAGAAACCTCAAAAAATATCTCATTTTTCACTTGTGTGGCCCTTTAACGGATAATCTAAAAGCGTATCGTAATACCTCGTATTTATCTCAAAAACAACCTCTCTTTATCCCTAAAGTATGAACGATTGATGTTTCTGGTAAATTTAACTAAGATGAAAGATGATGATGCTAGTAGCCTAATAGCTTTAACAGCTTTATCGAATACTATATATATATATATATATATATATATATATATATATATATATATATATATATATATATATATATATATATATATATATATATATATATATATATATATATATATATATATATATATATATATATATATATATATATATATATATATATATATTGATATTATAATGCATGCACCACCACTATTGTTTTTGTAAGTTCTTTAGCACTAATAATCAGGTTATTTTTATAATAAGTTCTCCTTTGTAATATTTAATTTACTAAATTCTATATTCATATTATATATGTACATAATTATGTAGTTCGTAGTTCAAATAGATTCTCACTTCCCAATTTTGATGCCGTATAACGCATAATCTTCAAGCGTATTCGATGAAATACTTGTAATGATATCGATTGTATTTAGTTAAAAAAACCTCTTTTTATAACAACAGTAAGAATGGTTTTATAAAAATTTCTTAGTGTACGAAAGAAAATCTGTTATTAGTGTTGGTGTAAAATTTACTTATATGGACATTACAAATAATGATTATTAGAACAATAATATAAAACTTGTTTAATTGAAAACCTAAGAATGAACACCACGCTGAAAATAATTGTCAAGAAATATGTACAAAGTACATCGTAAGGTTTTTGAAGCACGACCTCAATATATTGTGGCGAAATCGTAAACAACTCAGCAGAGTCAACGAACCATAAATGTATCTATGTTAAATTAGTGTTCAAATATACTCCATCGGTTTAACGCTCCTTTTTCTCGCACACTACGCGTCATAACAGGAGCTATTGGGGGTGCCAATAGCTCCCCAGTTTTCATGTTATTTATATTGCTCCCCCATTGTTAATCTGATATTACTCTTACAAAATAGTTTATAAGTAGGAATATCGTAACGTTGGTCATGTAACTAAATAAGATTTATTTTATGTTCATGTTAATTGCGACTGGGGTCACTGGTCAAAAAACAAGTCAAACAAATCAAAACAATCTGGGGACACCGGTCATCGGTGGCCTCCATGGCGTCACTGCCAAGTTGAGTACCGGTCACCGCAGAACCGCGTGACATTCAAAGGAAGAGAAATCATAATGTTGACGCTTAGTTTGGATGGATCTTGGTTTGAATGCAACGCTATTTTATTACCTTATATAAATGTTCTACTTTGCTGGGAATAACGTAAGCTCTTTTAGACTCTTGAAACGGATGACGACACAACACCTTTTGTCCAATTACAGGCGCTGGTTCCGTAGACCTCTGCAAGAGATCGATTAAAGCGTGGCCGTCTGCTCCAAACAATCTGTAGGCCTGTAATGTTTTAATAACGTATAGGCGAATACCATAAATTAAATTTTTTCGTAGAAAGCTGTTCTCGTATTCTAGGTCCTCGCTATTTGACGAAGCTTATCTACAGCAGTGAACTGCTGTAGATTGATTATCATGAGAGTGATGAAAGGAACAAATCCGTACATTACACCGCATGATCAAATTACAAAATAGAGAACATTATTGAAGACGGTAATTAACGTTAATTTACCGTTTTAAAACGATTTTACTTGTTTGTATATTTCAAATCAATTTTCAACTACTTCTAGTAAACTGTTTCCTATGAAATATTTCACACACACAATGAGTTTCCTTGACAATACTTATTATAATATTAGCACATAATAATTTTTATATGTTATATAAATTGTTGTCTTCAAATAACATCGATAATTAACATCATCAAAGCGTTTATCACGGGACAGTTCAAGGCAAACAATAAAAATTATTCAGTGTTCATAATCCGTTACGTAAAACATGATATTGGGCACATATCACAACAATGTAATCTATAGCATTCCTAAATATATGCAGTTAAAGATAAAATATTATAAGTTAAAGATAATTATTTTCTTATTATATATATATATATATATATATATATATATATATATATATATATATATTGAAAATACTTGAAAATACTACTACTGTAATAGATAACGACATTTCTTCGTCTCGTCTACCGAGTAAACCTGATAGCTTTTTGGTGGGTAACTTGACTTTAGGGACAAAAGGATTTTTCATTGGTAAACACCAGGACCCGTCTTATTTAAGTTAATAAAAAAATATAAGTTGCTTTTTGTTCTAATAAAGAAGTATACTTTACAATTAAATTAAAATCACTAATCCTTTTGTTATTTATACCTATAATAGTAACAATAAAAATAAGTAATAATTAAGAATAAAAAGCTGTATTAAAAATATTATCATTTTCCTTTGCTAAAAAAGAAAACTAAGGAAAATAATGTATAGCTATTCAAATATGTGTAATGACTTAGAAGGTACCTCTTTATGACCCGGTATTGTGACTTTTCCAACATCTTGACTAAGCTTGATTCGAGGTTGGCCATTTATTTCTACAAGCTTGTAGACGCACCCTAGGGCAGGTTGGCGTTGACATGTTACTGAAATAATAAGTAATAAAATCAGTAATTCAGTTTTATTTTTCGCGGCCCTACTGGATTTTTCTTTTATAGAATTGGGAGTTCACAAAACATACGCGTTATAAAAATTAAGCTCTATACTTATATTAAGCAAAGCTGTTTTATTGCTTCAGTAGTGATGGCAATTATACTAGAACATGCAGATATAATTAACTAGTACAAAAATCACGTTTCACCAAAGGCTATTGAAATGTAGCAGTGAAGACTGCTTCTCGAGCTAAAAGCAACAAATACATAAGACTGCGCGTTAAATAAACATATGAAAGCGATTTAATTGATTATAGGAACAACGCGTCCATCAATTTAGAATTTATTTTTTTTTCCCAAAATTGTCACCTGAATAAGAAATAATAGATTTTTGCGCTAATTTTACGAAGTACAAGTCAAGGTGAATTAGCTTTAACGTCGCAATTGTTGTTTCCAAGCAACATAACATGATCGATTTAATGATCGCTACCTCGAGATGCATCACCTAGCCTTATTTTCAGCTTCACG
Source organism: Baronia brevicornis (assembly GCA_031353405.1). Lineage (NCBI taxonomy): Eukaryota > Metazoa > Arthropoda > Insecta > Lepidoptera > Papilionidae > Baronia > Baronia brevicornis. The sequence continues at coordinate 391,149 of JASFAT010001654.1, forward strand.
TAACCTATTTCTGCCATTCATATTAGGTCGGGGCAAAAGTATTTTTGTATTGTTCATACAAAGGAAAATATTTTTTTTAGGTATAATTTTTTATTTATTTATAATGTGTATGTGCCGTTTTGATCTATGACTTGTTGCTATCTTGTGGGTAGTGCCATGATCCCATTCCTGTAGTAATTTTGAGATTTTTGATTAAAAAAATCTGACAGGTAGTATTCACAGTGTTCTTTTGAAATTAGCTTTATGCTTCCTAAAGAGTTCTGCAATGACCGAAACCGGTGGAAATCTGATAGAGCAAGGTCAGGGCTATACGGAGGATGCATCAACACATCCCAGCCAAGCTCCCTCATTTTTTCCTGCGTGGCTATAGATGAGTGCGGTCTGGCGTTGTCATGGTTTCTGTCAGTGAGATCATGTGGTATCCAAATGTCAAGATTTTTCTTGTACCTAGACTTTCGTAAATGACGTAAAACTGTTTTATGATCAACATCCAGTTCTTCAGCAATGTCGTAGCTACTAATATGTCGATCTTGCTCCACTTTCTCAAAGATGGCACTGATTTTATCTGTGACAGTGTGACAGTCCAGAGCGAACCTCATCTTTCACACTAAAACTTCCAGACTTGAAACGCTTTATTTTTTAGCATTAGGTCCGTAAACCGCACAAATTTTATTCGCGGCGTTCGTCGCATTTTTACCTTTTTTGTAATAACGCTTTAAAATGTACCGAATTTCTTCGTCACATACGTTCATTTTGCTTGCTTGAAAAACAATTGAAAAAAGGCGAGAACTAGTTTTTTTTTATTTATTGCATCTTCAGAATGTCACATTTAATATGGTATTAAAACCAGCCAGTTACATTCAGTACAGCCAAAGAGGTTTGATTAATATTTCATTTTGTCCTTCATAACGCAGATCATCACTCCAACTAGCCGGCGAGTATCCCATGCTTCGTTTGCAGAGACATCACTATATTAATTCTGTTTGTTCTTTAATCGCAACATAATAAACAAATTACTTTTAAAATCATAAATGAAATTAAGTATAACATACCTAAATGTGTTCCAATGCCAAAGCAATCGATTTTGTGACCTTGTTCGTTCAAGCTAAGTATAGTTTCCTCGTTTATATCATTGGATGCAACTATGGTCAATTTGGCGAACCACGGTAGATTGAAAGTTTTTGCGATTTGTTCGAATGTGTCTCGTGCCAAGACTGACAAGTAAGCCAAGTCGCCGCTATCAATGCGAATTCCCACCGCTCTGTATCCGCAGTCATTTAGCGCTAAGGCGACGGCACAAAAGTTAAGCAGTCCACTCCTGTAAAGCATGGAAACCTTTATCTACGCTATTTCATACAATATATACTATAATTAATGACCAAAACCGAAGGAACCCGTTTTGAACGGGACTGTCCCTTTTTTTCGGCCACCTGTCCCGTTCTCCCCAAACAAAAATCCGGGAACAAAATAAAATTAACAAGAAAAATGTTTAAAATTCAAATGTTCAAAATCATGTCAGATACGAGCGATATAACTAAAAAAAAATATGTTGCATATAATTTAATAATAATAACTGTCACAGAAACTTTGCTTTAATAAAGATGGTGATATTTTTCTTAATTTGTTATAATAATTAATGTAGACCGATTATATTGTTGCAATTGTTCAAAATAAAAAAACGTATTTGTATCTTCATTTTTAACTTGCTAACTGGCGTATATAGACCCACTAACTTCTGCCCGCAGCTTTGTCGGCATTGAATTCAGTTTATTGCGCGAAAGCTATCGTGCGTCCTGCAAGAGATATTCACACAGACAGACTATCACAATTTTAAAAATAAAACGGAAGAATGGGCGTACATATGTATTTAAAGTTAAAGAAATGGTCAGTTTAGGTATTGTAATACCTATATGTGTGCACATAGAAGTAAACTAAACAAAACAATCGTTGACGAAACTTCAATCATATTTATGACATATTTCATATAAAAACAATTGGATAAATCAATAGTGTGAATGTTTCATTAGCCTTATAATACAGTCTTAGTAATACGTAAATTTATTAAATGTATTCAACTACAGCATCATATAATGCTTATCAGATTTTAAAAAAAAAACTTCAAATTCGTATCAATAATTATATTAATAAATTTAAAAAATTAATATTAAATTAATAGAAATTTCAGAAATAAGACAATAATAATTAAAACACAATAAACATAAGAACTTTTTCACATATACACCATAATAATTGATACTTACAATTTAATAATTTATATCGACAGCAGTATTAGAGAAAATGTCATTTATATTTTTGCGAGGTTATACTCAACTATATTTTCACAGCATTAAGTAAGCGTAATATTCCATTACTAACACATGAAACGTATATTATTTAAATAACAACACCTGTTTATAACCGTTATAAAAATTTAAACTTATTATTATTTCATATAGCACCATTATCAGTGCTATTATGGTCAATTATTCAATCAAATAAATTTACAAACGAATTCCGTATTATGTTGTTATGGATAAAAGACAGTGATATGATACATGCAAGTGCGACCTTTTTTATGTTTTTCCTATTATTTAACTAAGTAATGAAAACTGTAATACAAACTAAAAACTAAAAAAAATATTTCTGAATAACTTTATTAATATTATTTCTATTGAATAATTTCAATCACATTCGACATATTTTTGTTCAAAATTATCACTGAGCAACTACACGCATAAATATATTCAAATATGTACGAAGTAATGTACTTTATATTTGTTATATTTACTTAGTATTGATCATGATATACATTTCTTATTTGGCCGTTATAAAGCCGTCGTTTATTTCAAGCCTGATATCCTTGACATTTGCATAAATAAAATATTTTTAAAATTATGCAATATAGACCTATATAATGAATGTTGCTGCTGCTGCTGGTAATGACATTTATTTTATTTTTACCGATGAAATTGTAACGATTGAAGGTATTTTTATAATATGATTACTTAACACTAACGATGCATTGAATTTCTAGTTATTTAAATTGTAAGAAAAAAATTATATTATTAAAATTGTAAGGCCTTTTAGATAATTTATACAAAAACTGGACAAGGTTACCTGGTTTTTTGTATATATTCCGTTATAAATGTTTGACCATGAAAATAACTAAGTAGTTAATATTATAAATGAAATAAATATTCCAAGTACGTTAAAAGTAGTAGAAATGCATGTTGTTCAAAGCTGCTGTCCTAATTCAAAATAAATATATCGTATACAGTCGACTCTCGATAATTCGAAATGTTGAGAGGTTTAAATTACTAAAAGTAGTATTTATTGAAATGTTAAAATATAGTATTTATTGAAATATACCAATCACATACATATTTTTATAAATCAGTAATTTTTTAAAGAAATCTATAATGTTTGTTTGTTTCAAACCCATCATTTGTCGAGTTTTTTTTTCTTCGAATTACCAAGTGTATCAAAAGTCATTGAATTTATTTGATTAAACGAGAATTTTGCTAGGGAACCATCAATAACTTCGAATTATAGAGAGGTTTGAACTATCCCGAGTCAACTGTATTACCAAAATGAATATCCAAAGTAATGGTGTTTGGTGAGTAAAATACGTGCAAATACATAGAACATGTGCCAGTGTATGTGTGCATATCCCTATACAATGCAACTGTGCCCAATGACTGAAATTGTCCCCATCCTTTGTAATTAAGTCCAGGACAATACGTCACACTGAAGCAAAATGTACGGTCCATAAAAGTGTTCCAATTTATATATACATTATGATGACGTGAAACGTCCGTCCATATACGCTTCACGGGGTGAATTAAATGCAATAATTTTAAACTACTGCCACAATGGAAACCATTTTATTATGGCACGAGTTACTGGATGTTTTGGAAATTTCCCACTGTTTATGTGAGTCATGCCCACCTATGGGATAATGTCTGATGATGTCGCCTACACTCACCGAGCATATCAACGAACTCCACAAACTTACAAACAAACAAGATGAGACGAACAATGCAAAACAATAAATAATAAAATGTACCAGACACCAATGTGGTCTTTTGTCATGTTTACCTCAGTGTGCGTTCGACCATGCTATGTCCGTACGTACTACGCAAAGGCGGAGAGTTGTCTATTCTAGAAACATTGGTTCCACAGTTGCTATTGTAGCCAGAATGCCCATTCATACGCTGCTCAAGGCGTGACGTTAAGCCTTTAAAGTTATACCTCTTCACATCGTATGTGTCCACAAGTGCCAAGAAACCGGTGGGGAACGCTAAAGCATACGATATCAAGGCGGCAAGTTCGCCATCACTTGCTTCTTCTGGCGATACGTCTATAATTGGCGAAATGCGAATGCGCCATTTTATTGCGAACTCCAAAAGGTTATACTGCTTTTCACTTTCGGAATGTATGAGTATGCCTGAGTTTACTTCATCCAGCGTGCTAAACGATGTCACAAATGAATGCGCATGAGTTCCTTTTACTGGTATGTTGAACATCTTTCCAGCCAATACATTACTTGTACCGTCAAATCCACCTGTAATATAACATATCGTCACATAGTTGAACAATGGTTCCTTCCTTTAATTCAACTGAATACTATTTTCATCTTTTAAAGCAGTAGCAGTTATTTATTAAAAATATCAAACAATTCATTCTTAGTCTATATTTTTTAAAAGAAAGAGAAAGAAAAATTAACTATTAGACAATGACTAGGTATATTTTCTATGGGTGATTCCTTTCAGGACATGACAACGTCAACATTTCTTGTGGCTTTTATTCACACCTTTAAACAAACACCTAAACAGCGTAGCTAATTAAAGAATTTCTTTTATTAGCTTTCGAACTAAGTATTGCGCATTTTTATGGCATATTATAAACATTGATATTTACAATGTAACATTTTTAATAAAAGGTATTTTTTATCATCATTATAACCTTACACGTTTTTAAGTCAAGGTGCTGCTGCTAATTACAAATAGAAGATTAATTTAAGGTTAATATTTCGTTTATAAAATAAAGGACTGATTAATTAAAATATAGGTCCAAGTAAAACGCAGTGACGAATTGTTCCCTTTCAGAACCAGAAATTGTGGGTTTGATTCCCACATCAGGATAAATATTTGTATGGCCTAGAAATACATATTTATTCTGTCTGTGTGAGTCTGGGTGTTTGCCTTTGTCATTTGTATTATAATAATATCCACGACGCGGAATTCTAATGTGGAGCTACAATTTGTACTGATGATAATTTTTACGAAAGTGATAGGTATATATACACAGGTATATATACATAGGTACATAGATAAACAAGTAAGCGGATAACCTGATAGCAAGTTACCACCATCAGCACCTATAGACATCTGCAATATTAAAGGCCATACATATGCCTTAAGAAAGATATAAGATAATAGGAAAGGTAGAGAAAAGAGAGATAAGGAGTGAGGGTGGTAGGTGAATGCGCAAAGGATTGGAGGAGACCCAATCCTTTTCGCTTTCATTGTTCACCGAAGAGACATCTCAGAGCTCGAATTCCCTTAGTCCTTAAAAAAAAACTTTGACTTTATTATGAAAGTTCTATCAAAATCAGTTCAGCCGTTTTCAAGTAAACCCCGACAAACAGACAGGCGAATTTTATAAACACGCCTAAGAGTTTTCGCGTCGAGTAAATAAGTATGGGAACTTAGGATAAAGGCAGTTATTACCATATTTTTATTATATGAGCCTCCTTTCTTAGCTGTTCAGTTCAGTACGAATTTTGCAATCAACTTGAAACTAACTGTTCGATGATCTGACTTTAAACAAAACTCAGAAATATAACATTTTCATAGCTGGATAACAATGCAATATTTCGTTTTAAAAGCGTGTTATGTGTTTTAATAATAATTTTTTATAATTATTAAAATTTTTATAATTTTATTTATTTAAATTTAAATAGACACTTCAGCATTATTTCTACGTTTTAATTCTCAGATACTACATACAGTACTTTTTGAATGAACTATAATTTTACACATGCATATTCATTAAAAAAATATTACTATTTAAAGTTATTATGCCGGATCTAATACTAAATTTTAATGCAATTTTCCTTAAGGCAAAATATTAACAAACTAGTCATAAAAATACTCATAGGGTTTAAAAATACTCATTTAGGTTACTCATTTTTAAATATTTTTGGGCCGCTTTTAAAAGCAGGTACAAAGAGGGACATAATGAATCTTTTGTATGTACCATAACTTCATAAGGTTTATTTTTACATTATATCCTGTTACATAAATCGTTTCCTGTCACATAAATCGTAATAATATAAGATTACAAGCTGACCGGCAAACGTTGTTTTACCATATAAATTATGTCTAGATATAGGTATACGACCTATTCTCAGACCAGAAATTTTTTTGTATATTTGGTATATACAAAAATTTTTACATAAAATTAGTTACGAAGAAGTTTGATAACAAACATTGTGACACGAGATTTTTATACATTAGATATCATCGCTACGTTTAAACGCGAATCGTTGCTTATTACTTAGAAGTATTTAGTTCTTTAAAAAGTTTGACAAGTAGACTGGTACGGTAGAAAACTATTCAATGTCAAGGACCACAAAGTTGGCGTGATTAAAAAAGATTAAACAAAAGTGTGTTCGCTATTGGGGGTATCTTATGAGTCAATAGCGCGGTGCGGTGGCGCGTTGTACATAAGTTCAAATAGGGCATAGTCGGTGCTAGGTACCGCCAGTTCGCTTACACCGGCAACATAACCTGTAGAAACACGCCAATACAATCAATAACTCAAAAAAAGATAAATTTCGTTTTGCTGCAAAATAAAATGGTTTCTAACCGATGTAGGCATATTTTGATGCCGATAATCCACCATCGGGGCCTTGGGCCCTTCGCAAACCAAACTCTAACAACGAGACATTTTTTCCGGCAACCATTCTGTATCGAGCAGCATTTGTTGCCATTAAGCTGAAACAAATAACATATTTAAAAAATCATTCGGATACATCAATATATAATGTTATAATAGAATACGAAATGCATACGACTGTTTAATTATTATATATAATATAAATATCTGACCTGGCAAACGTGTTTTGCCATATAAAAAATAAAAAAGGAGGGCCATCCTTATAACCTAGGGGTATAAAAAATAGTTTACGACCTGTTCTCCGACCTACTATATATACAAAAAAAAATTCATAAAAATCGGTCAGAAATGGCATTTTCGGAGGAGTTCGATAAAAAACACTGTAACACGAAATTTTTGTATATTAGATATACATATAGTCAATATATTTCTAGTTTCCTAAATATAGCGTAAGAGAAATATACATATCTGATACAGGGACTTTATTGTTCCTTCCTGCATCATATCTTAACAATTATCGTTTATTTGCCTGGCAGTTATCATACTTTTTTTAAAAAAAGTAAAATTAACATAACTTACATTGTAAATTAAAAAAAATACACATTTAATGAAATTCCTAACTTAAATGCCGTTACATTAAAAAATTAATAAATTTGTAACTTACAAATCACAGACTAGATAATTACAGACAAAGGGAAAAATGTAACATATTCTTTTAATAATTACGAATCTTTTAATAAACGGACGGAAAATAGAATGATATTCCTACAATGAGGAGTTAATTTTCGTTAAGGTTTGCTTATTTTACAATTATATATTGATTTTCTTTTCATTTAATAGCAGGTTATTTTTCGCAATAAACCATTAGACTACTTTAGATTAAGTATTTTATGAATTTAGTATTTATTACCATATGAATTTAAAAAAAATGACAAACATGCGCGAATGTTGAGAAATATCCAACAACGCTTAAATATCGCATTTTCAATTAAATTGCCTAGCCTACCCTGACTACTGATAAAGATAGATAGACGCGAATGACATAACCACCGATAGGCATAATTGAATAAGTACTAATAACGATGACTGTGGCTTATAGCCCAAATAATTATAGTGTGTGTGTGTGACATATGAAAACATTAACTGTAATTTTGTGTCCCAGTATTTGGTTATATATAATATTTTGTCCATAGAAATGTATAAAAAAATATATTTAATGGCATATTGGGTAGATGTAGATAATGATATCAATATATAATTTATATGTATTAAGAGAGTCAGTGTGGCTTAAGAATGAATGGAGTACTCATCAAATGCCTCTTATATGCTGACGTCCAGGTTGCTAGCTTCTTCGGAAAAAGAGTTGCAGGAGATGATGAAAATAATGCATGGAGCGTTAGAAAGGAAAGGAATGAAGATGAATGTTAGTAAAACGAAGGTTATGGATTTTGAAAGGGAGGACACTACGACGCAGTGTGAGGTGCTGATTGCAGGAGAAAAAGTTGAGCAAGTGAATGAGTTTATATATTTGGGGTCACTGTTTACAAGGGATGGAAAATGTGAACAGTGAGACATTGAAAGACGAGTAAAAGTTGGTAATCAAGTTAATGAAGCCCTGCACTCCTTTGTGAAAAGTCAGAATGTGTCTAAAACGGCTCGACTGGCGGTTCATCAGGGGATGCTTGTTCCGACGCTAATATACGGTAGTGAAAGTTGTGTTTGGCAGAAGAAGCATGAAAGCAGACTAAATGCGGTGGAAATGAGAGCATTAAGAAGTATGTATGGTGTAACCTTGAATGATAGAATAAGTAATGAAGATATAAGAGAGCAATGTGGAATAAAAGAAGGTGTTGTGACAAAAGTAGAAAAAGGGGTGCTTAGATGGTTTGGGCATATAGAGAGGATGGATGAAAGACGACTGGCAAAAGAAATTTACTTTGCGAATATGGATGGAAGGGCCGGAAGAGGAAGACCACGACCATACGACAAAACATACCTTGACCAAATTGCTGAACTTTTTAAGAAAGGCCAGGTCAAGAGTAACCTCAACCGGCGGGCTTGCATGAGGAAAATAATGAGTGTGGAGGAAGCAAGAGAAGTATGCCGAGATCGTAGCAGATGGAGATCTGTGGTCTCTGTCTACCCCTACGGGAGACAGGCGTGACGATATGTATGTATTTTTATAAATTACATTTAATGCTTACTTAATCCGGGAACGCATCTGTGATGCCTCTAGTGTTGAAGGTGTCTATGGGCGCCGTTAATTGCTTTTCATCAGGTGAATTTTCATGACTTGGCAAATTTAGTTGTTATGTTTAGTACCATTACAACTTATGAAACGGATTTATTTACTTATTTATGGATTACCAACATAATTTTAAATAATCACATTAAATAAAATACTTAATGCCTTTAAACTTATATACAACCACTGTTAAATCATCATATAAACTCCTTTGCGAACTTCATTCGAGCAATCCGGTGCTCACGGAGTAACTTGGGGGCCCGTGCTGATCGTGCTCATAGTCCATAGGCTAACTTGTGTTCCTCGTACCTCATAGAGGTTTCTTTTGAGTTCTATGTAACTGCATTTCGAGTTCCTTATTGCCTGAGTCACTCAAAAAAGATCGTCTCGTGGTTTTGTGCAACGTTTGCTCCCAGAACCTTGCCTTCCCTGAATGGAACCTGTCTCTTGCATTCAAGTCCAGATTTTTTGGACGGTTGAACGACTTACTTTTGACCGCTATGATACGTAACATTGGCTACACCTCTATTCCAGGAGCGCTATAAGTTAACTAGTTTATTTGTTTTTCTGCCATTACTATAGACCTAAAGATATTTGTTTTAAGTCACAATTAGGCAGGATGATGCGACACTACTAACAATTTAAATAACCTACTAACAACAAACCCACGAAAAGTAACAAACTAAAAAAGGGATTATTTTTTTTAAGCAACAAAAACTCCAAATTTGGAATTAACTTTTTTTCATACTCAGACTCTATTAATTGCCAGCCAATTTGGCTATTAAAAACTTTTTAGGATTAAATTTTTACAAATAATGTAGAAAAATCAAAATCGCCCGTTTTTCTTTGCAAAGGAGTGTATATTTTGAATCATGTGTTTTAACGTGTTCAGTGACACTGAAAGTGTTAAAAAAACAGTTTAGACCACGTCAACCAAGGATGGCTTACAGTGTTAAGTTTAATATTAAAAGTAAAAAATGTACATTGTGAAAACTAACGGAAACGGAATTCTTAAGAATTCACGTGGCGCTCAACGTGTCAAAGCTCACCTTGCAAAGTTAACTAGGGTCAATAGAGTCGTCTCTAATAACTGCGCAACAATTAGTGGTCCTTCTATTCGCAGCAGTGGGACTCTGAAATTTCAATCATAATTCAAATACAAAGTACACAAATTGTCCTTTTTATCTTGTGTGTGTGTATGTATATATATATATATATATATATATATATATATATGTGTATATATATATATATATATATATATGTGTGTGTGTGTGTGTGTATATATATATATATATGTGTGTGTATGTGTATATATATATATATATACCCACAGCTCGATATAGGCCAGACCCACAAGTATACATACATATAAATATACCAAACAGTTTACAAGTGGAGTTGTCACAACAGATTTTTTATTCAATACTTTACTGATTAAATTGAAGTGTTGATAAAATTACGGGTTCATATTGTTCTTTTTCATCAAACAGGCAGAATGTGCAATTTTCTAATCACCGAAATTCAACCGAAATGAAGGAAATCACCGAATTCCTTAGTTCTTGCTATGCAGCAATTTCTTTCATGTTTAAAGAACATAAAATTCAATGCAAAAAAAGACTTTCTATATCTTTAAGAACCTACAATATTTTGTTAAGGAAATTTATGAAATGCATTATTATGAATTATTATTTGTAATACATTATCTCGTTTGCCTTCCTATCCCATAAAAAAATATATATTAGTTTATGACATTATTATATCAGAAAATAAATTATAATAATTTTATATAATATATATATATATATATATATATATACATATATATATATATATATGTATATATATATATATATATATATATATATATATAACAGGTTTTATAAAAACCCAGGCGGTTTATATGGTACGAAAATAGTAACTTAACTTATTAGGACTTACTTGATAATTTTTACAGAAATTAGATTAATAAATTAATCTTAGTACAACTACATAACTGTACATATTTAAAATCCATATAATTTGTTTGATATTAACATGAGCACAAAAAAACAATAGCACATGAAAATGTGTTCGTCAGATTAAATATTCATTATCATAATAAAATATAAACATTATAAAAGGCAATGTGGAAACAATAATACATGAATATAATAAATAAACAATATTTTTTAAATATTGCATTCATTTGTGGTATTATTGCAGTGTGTGATATATATATGGATCCTATTATTTATTATTAATTATTGTTGAACTAAAATTATTGTACCTGGGAAACGCAACAGATCCTTCTTCAATGGCACTCAACTTAATATCCTTGCAAGTTAAATCTTTCAAATATGCAAAAAACTCTGGCTCAATATTATCTGGTAAAGTTTGCATCAGATATTCAATATCTGCAAAGGATATCCTAAATGAATTTCACCAACTCAATATTTAAGCAAGTTACATAAAAACTCTCTTCATTTATACTAAATGTATATATTTTGTTTAAATATTACATACCACTATTAGAATAATGAAAGTTCTCCAAGAACTTAAGGCACTCCTCAAGACCAGCAAATATAGTAAATTCGCCTTGAAATGGATTAGTGCGAAAAAATAAATCAAATACGGCCACATCGTTCACTTTACCAGATTTCCAATATGCGTAAGCCATCGTTATTTGATACAAATCTGAAAAGATATTCATTAAAAAAAATATGAAATGAAGGTATCACTTGAAATAAAAGTTTACAAAACTTCAAAATACGTAACTCAAACTTAAAAAACATTTTATTAAATAAGAAGCAGGTGATATATTTTTCTACTTAATATTTTTAAAATTCGTTCATAAAGTACCTTATTATTTTTTCCAAACTTTTAGAAGTAAAGGTTAAAAGGTAAACTTACCTGTTAATAGGGGTTGTACAATTCCATTTTGTCGCACCATCGCTCTATTTGTAATCAATTCGTTCTTAGACATTTTATTCGCAATAAGAGTCACATTAATTGTTTTAACGAATAAAAGCGTGAGAAATGTATCGTATCTGCCAGACAACTAAAAAGAATAATTTCATCGTAATCAGCCGATTGTGCTTATCAGCGCGCCAAATACTATTTGACAAAAGATTTACGCATGCGCATTTAATTTTCTATTGACTTCCTAAATTCAAACAAGGTTATATAAGTCAAACTTGATTATACCTAAGTAATTAGTTTATATTTTTCTGTTTGAATATCGTTTATCATTATTTTTTAATCTATGATTAACTAAATACGCAACGAAGGCAAAAAATACATAACATACACTGCCTATTAAAAAAATAATAATTATTAGAGTGAGAAAGCATTAAAGTGAAATATATAATTATGTATGTATGGACAAGATGAAACATAAGTTTTATCTCTTTTTACGCAACCTTGCCACCATTACTGTGAAGACAGTATATTTTTCTATCTAAAAGATTGTTTCTTATAAAATTTATATATGTAACATTCTACTAAGTTTAACTGACTGTAAAAGCCGAAGTGATCGATATAGCAAATATAACCATTAGTAGTTAAATTGATTTTGATAACGTATAGTAATTATATTAAATGATTACATATTCATTCTGTTCATTTTTCGATATTAACCGACCAAAGTGTAAATGTGCATCATAATTAAATGTTTTCTGTCAACTGTCAATAGTTGAAGTCGTTTGAGCTATTAGGTAGTATTATAATTATTATAGTTGTCATAGCCGTCTTTACCAGGGGTTCAAGTGGTGCAGCCGCACCCGGGCGCAGGATCCTAAGGGGGGGGGGGGCTCCTAGGTAAAATTTCTAGCGGAATGCTAGAAATTGGAAATTTTATTGATATATATAATATTAATACGAGTATATATTAAAATGTTGATTTTTGTTCGTGCATTTTTTGTAAATTACAGTTTTGCTGATTACCCGCACCTCGGCGCGGAATAAGCTCAAGACGGCCCTGTTAGTTGTATATTATTATAGTTGATTTACTTTTTTGCCTTATATACACCTTTTCAGGATTTATTTAATAAAACTAATACCCTCCAATTTGTGTGAAAAAAAAAGTTTAATGTTTATGATTCCGACTCCGATATTTTATGATTGTAAATATATGTATACGAAAATAATTAATAAAAAAGATACTAGTACAGTAACTACTGATTATAAGTAAATCACACATTATTCTATACATTTCTACATGTAATTGTTAAAATTATAATTGTATCGATACGATCATGGAACGATCATCATGAAATAGAATTAGTCCATGGAAGAAATTAGTAAATGGAAGAACATTGGGTGAATAAAAGCCAATTTGTGATCCTCAATTTGCCTTGTAAGCGCGGAGACTATTGCAATATCAGGGTACTAGTGAGAGAAGTTGAATGTCCAGTAACGAGCTGTCACAACGTATAATGCAATGGCCCCGGAGTGGGGATTTGTGGTACTTCTTTGTCCATTTGCAGATTTTAGAATGTTGTACGATTTGTCAATATTTTTAAATTGAATTAGTTGATATATGTTAAACATAAAAATCGATTTGTACAGAAAATTATAAAATACTTTTTATTAGAATAAATAGTAATATTAAATTAATAAAGGTTCCTGAATAGAATCAAGTAGCCGCGAAGTTGTTTTTCAAGAATTTAGGCAGAGGATTGGCAAGTTTTGTATGTTACTTTCTAAACATGAAAAATGGCTATACTTGACCCGTTATACTTGACAATATTGACATTTATTCAAACAATCAGGTTATTTGTATTTAAAATATATTAAGAATCGTCAACTTTCATTAGCGACTTTGTGTTTTTATTTCATTTTCATAATCTTATATTATTATCAGTTATATTGTATTTACAATTGTGGTGGTGTATTATACAATATAGTTGGATTAAGGCGTATAAGTGAAGTGATATGAAATAAATGCATGTATCGTGACTTTTTAAGTTGACTGAAAAAGTCCGTAAAAGGTTTTGGTAAAATGGCCACCATTTTATCAAAACGTAATGTGATAAATTGAATAATTTTATTTCAAGAGATTTGATGTTAACATATTTTACTTGATACTGGCATAATAGTAGTAACTGGTTGCCATCAAAGAAAATATATACTATAAGTATAAGAAATTTTATGAAATGTTGAATTCATGAGTTGCGTTGCATGAAAATTAAATTAAATTTAATACGCTAAAGAGCTAAAATACAATATAACGAATAAATTCGTAGGGTTGAATGCGAGCTGCCTCGGCGTTTCTTTCTTATGTCAGCAAATACACTAAATTGGCTCAATTTATTAATTCATCATTGATTTTCTCTCAGTTGTGATGATTAATTTTTAAAATGCCATGTCTTGCTTAGCGCAAACCTTGAAGCGAAGCAATGGCTGCCCGTTTACTTAGTGCTAGCGTTAGAGGGGGCGCGAAAGCCCATGGCACCAAATTTGGGGGAGCGTTCGTTTAGTGGGTATTGGGATGCTTCCACCGCTAAACGGGCACGCGTTGTGGATAGTAGGGATAGCTGAACCTATGTTCGAGCGTGGCGCGAGGTTGACGATTTATTTACTTGGTCCCTCGACTCAAGCGTCACTCGATCACACCGTAAAAAACCGTCTACAATGTTTTAACTGCTTCAGAAGGCAGAATTATTTGCCATATTGGCTGTGTAATATCGTTCTCTGTAGGTCTAGGTAACGCTAAGGGAAATATGAAATTCTAAATTTGGTTCATATTAGTTTACAACAAAATTAACATTTGATTTCCTAAAGTGGGCGCCAGAATATTCATGCCCCGGATGTCAATGGCTCTAACGCTGGCACTGTGTTTGCTACTGCATCTAGACTAGAAGAATGAGTCGTAACAGTCGAAAGGACTATCTTGTGCACATGCCCTAGGCGACGCAGATGCTTCTATTTTAAAAGCCCTACATGGTAGTCAGCTGTGCAGTTTCCTAAATCCTCTTGTTAGGAATCTTACCTTGAAATAATATTCCTAAAATCTTCATAAACAGTGCATAATATCATAATACATACAAATTCAATATTTGAGATATTGACAAATTCATAATCAAGTCTATTATGGAACTGGAAAAATAACTCAGAAGTTTGAATATTATAGCCATAATCAACAATTTATGTAGAAAGATTATTGTTTATGTATGCATTGATTATATGTTATAGGCAGTAAACACTAAATCTTAGGTCTGATCAAGTTAACTATCCCTGCTGTACAGCATTTTAAAACACTGTCATAAACATCTTGTTGTAAAATAAATATTTGTTGTAATATTTTTTTTATATCAGTTATATAAATTTGACACCATTGTCACTTAAAAATATTAAGCTTACTATTTTTACATAATATTTATTGATAGAAAAATTAAAATGGAAAATAGTTATTTAAACATAGTTTTAAAACTTCCAAACAAATTAGCTTATTTGAGTAAGGCATTTCTTGAAAGTAATGCAAGTGGCCGATCCATTGTTGGGTGTTCTTTGTCATGATGAAGCAGCAGACCTCTTCTTGTGACAAACTTCTCAGGGCAGATTGTACATTGGAATGGCTTCTCACCTGTATGTTGGTACATGTGGTACTAAGAACAAAGAAATAATATGTAATGAACAGAATTTTTAAAACATAATTGGCAAAACTAAAAATATTTGTCAATTAAATAAATTTATATTTTATTAAAATCTATCAATTATAATCAGATTTGAAGGTAAATTAAATTAAGAAATTGATTAAATTGTTGTTGAGTTACTTGCTTTATACAGTTCATATATTAATGTACATATTTGTAACTAAAGCAACACATAATATATTTGGACCTGTTGAAAAGTTACTGCTTTTGGAGTTAATGGTTGCAGGTTTGATTCCAGCATTAGGATATATATATCTGAGATTTGGTGCTTCACAAATCCAACATGGACAAGCATGGTGGATGTTGGAAGCATATTCATTCCTCCAAAATTGTGGAGGCCCTATGACCAGCCATGGGACATATGAATCTTATGTTTTAAGCTTTTTTGAATATGTATGTAATAAGTACACAGAAAGCTCCAACTAATATTTTTACCTTCAACATCTTCTTTAATAAAATATTAAAGAAAATTAAACATATGGTAAGAAAATATTCATTAATACTTACGGTGTAGTTTTCTCTCCTCACAAAACTGTGATCACAAAGCTGACATTGATATTTAAAAATACCTTTTACTACTGTAAGAGCACTTTTTGGTGCAATTGGCCTTAATTTTAAAGCTGTGGTGTCTCTGACAGTATTTTGCCGTCTCACTTTTCCATCAAAATGCTGACCGGGATGCATTCTACTTCTATGAGAGTAGCAGTTACCAGAACTGGCAAAAGACTTCTCACAAAATGGACATTTGTAAGGTTTCTCTCCTGTATGTTGATTGATATGAAACTAAAATAAAAAGTTGTGTTTAAGATGTTTCATTATATATTTATTATTCTAAATGTTTATTTATCTTAACTAACTGTATTCTATATCAAAACCTACCTTTAAATCTTGATTCCTTTTGAAACTTTTTTTGCAAACATGACACTGATAAGGCCTCTCATTACTATGTGTGATGCTGTGAGTTTTTAAATTACTTTTTGTATTGTATGATCGTCCACAAACTTTACATGTGTATGATTTCCCTTTAGACATGTGAACTGCCATATGTGAATTTAAATTTGCTTCATTTCTGAAACTTCAATCAATATTTAATCAGTCTGTAAGTGAAATTTCAATCAATATTTAATCAGTCAAAATAGTTAAAAAACTTCACAGGATCCCTATTACACTACTATTTAAGACGAAAATGATACAAAACTAGGAAATTTTTCAACATACCAAAGATTTTTAAGTAGCTGGATTACAAAACTAAAGATGTGTTATAAAACTAAATCTATTTTAGGTTTTAAATTGATACTTCAAAATTAAAGTATTCAAGTGGTTGAATACATACACTCTTCCACATAAGTGACATGTTCCAGATGTTCTATGTTGTTTTACGTGTGCTATTAAATCACTTTTATAATCAAAACCTTCTTTACAACTATCACACATATAGACAGCAGTAGGTGGTGGAACTGGCTGGTTTTCGCAACCTAATGTTGACATGGTCCTATTTGGTGTGACTGTTTCATACACATACTGTTTACTCATTTTTCCTTCATTAAAATGTATCCAAGAATGATTTTTTAGAGCCAATTCTGTCAAGAAACTCCTATTGCATGTTATACAAGGAAATGGTTTTATGCTTGAATCCTTTCTTTCATCACTTGAATCTGAAGGTTTGCTCTCTCCTCTTTTAATCAATTTGATTGTAACATTTTCTCCATCTTCTCCATGTAAGTAAATGACATCTTCGATATTCGACTCAAAATTTTCATCAGCAGAAGGGGACAGTGAACCATCCGCATTCTGAAGTACCATCATTGGGTCTACGCTAACTTCCATTGACATGTGTTTAGTTTCATCATCTGACACATTATCAGATTCATATTTAGGTTCACTTTTTATTGAATTTTCTCTTGATATCTGATCCAACACAATACTATGGTTTTGCAGTATTTCTTGTGCATTCCTAGCTTTGTCTATAAATTCACAAACCATTTGTAGTTTTGTGCAGCATTTTATGCAAATATTTTTAGGTAATCTATCATCTTCATCCACCTGTTAA
This sequence comes from Baronia brevicornis, assembly GCA_031353405.1. Classification (NCBI taxonomy): domain Eukaryota; kingdom Metazoa; phylum Arthropoda; class Insecta; order Lepidoptera; family Papilionidae; genus Baronia; species Baronia brevicornis. Next base: position 408,982 of record JASFAT010001654.1, read on the forward strand.
CATAGCCAAAACATTGTAGTAATCTAAACAAGTAATTTAAATTTATCAAAAAGTCCTTTTATAGTCACCTCAATTAAAAGATATTTGTTCAATTTATTTTGAAGAAGCATTGCCTCCGCTTCTGCGCTAAATATCATAATTGTAACTTCCTGCTCCTCCGCACATAGACGACACCATCTCTCAAAACTTTCTTTCGAGTGAATTCCCATGACTAAATTTTAATAAACATTCTATGCAGAATTTACTGGTTGACCTTTTATTTTATTTCTCGCACTCCATTTATGCGCTATTTCTCTAATGATTTTTCTACTTTCCTTTCCAATAGTTAAAACGCATGCGCGTTGGGAGATAGCGATGTCGAGTTTTGTATACTTCATTACTAATATTCTATGTACTGCAAGTATGACTATAATAATTATGATGTTCGTAAACTCAATTTCTTCTGCGCAAACTCGAACAATTACAACACGACAGATCACTATAACACTGTCGTTATATATTATTGGCCAATATTCGTGTAGTGTTGTTTCTATAATAACATTGGTCTTTGGCGAATTACAGGACGTCATTCAGTAAAATTTCTTTCAGTTTTTCCAGTTTTGGCTGAAGGTGCCACAGGGATGTCTTTTCGACTCGTCGATTTATTTCGTGTAATCGATTAATATTATTCGATTTTGTTAATAATACATATCGATGTTTAATAAATCGATTATATAAGTTATACTATTTTTTTATATTAAAAGTAAAAAAGATACACGACGTTGGCTTAGAACAAAATAGCCTCCTTATATTTTACACATTTTAATTGTGTTTTCAAGCAGCATCATTTCTGCAACAAATGGAAAAATGCGACATAAATCAGAAAAACAGCGCCATCTGTATGTATTTATGTAAAACAGTTTCATATCTGTCCTATGGTTTCCTTTCTTTGTGTCACTTGTACATAAATATTTAATGGTTTAATAATAAAATGTCTTCTAACGGCACTATGGGGTGACTGCTCATCAGCAGTAGACTGTATATAGTTGTTTTCTTCGTTTCTTGCTTCGCCGTTGCTTTGAGTAGTTCCATCACGTAGCCATCGTGGGGTACGTGATACGTATTTCAATCAAAAGAGACCCAGAGAGTGTTAAAGCAGGACGAACGCTGTGGTAGACGAGCTATTCTTTCAGTCATCGAAACCAATTCACGTTGTTCTCTGAAACTGCGGTCCCTTGCCTTTTTTTTTCACGTACCGCCGTGTGAAACCTTATCTGGCGGGGACGTGAACTGAAACTAAGATAGTAACTGAAACTAAAATGGTCTGAAACAAATATGATAATTTTACTGAAACTAAGGTGACAATTTAACTGAAACTAAGATGATAATTTGACTGAAACTAATAACAAATTCTTCACTATTGCTTGTTTACTATTTATTCTTTCTTTTTATGTTCTTCTTGTTACCGGATGCTGCCACTAGATTGCATAGCAAGCAAGCAAAACGGGTCTTCCAGACCTCACGCGTTTTTAGGAGATATGAGAACGAGCCTCGGAGGGTACACCCCACAATTCGTGCAGCATCTCGAAGTGGCAACAGCCCTCTAGTCATTGGTGACGCTGTACCCAGTGATTTTTTAGGCATTCTGCGTTTTGACGTCGTTTCGTCTCTCTAGAGTAGGCAGAATCATCCTAAACTGGCTCATCGCTTATGTGTCCGTGCGCGTGCACCCGAGGGACCCAAGGAGGGACCTTGGGTCCCTCGGGTGCACGCGCACGCAAATTTGTTTAAGTGAGTATATGATTCATTATCAGTCCGGTCAAATATCTTTCGAGCTAACCGGACGACAAATTCGTGGCTGCTTTCCCCCTTGAGGTCCCTCGTTATGACGTCATTTCGTACATAGCGAACCGTCCCCACGATGATGCATAGAGCCAGTTTCTGCTGGACCTGAATGCGTTTATGATGTGTATCTGATACCAGCGCAAACCGAGCTGGTAAGGTATTATTTAGACGAGAGTGGGTGTACGTCTTGTAGACCGACAGTTCGTACGGACGGGAAGACGGGAAGAGGCAAGGATAGGTCTGACGACCGCACGTGTGGCTTTTGCCTGATTAACCACTTGTTTTACTTGTGGGGTGAGCCGCAGCGAGCTTTTATGCGGACTCTGAGGTACGTAATTGTAGTTTCCCAACGTACATCCTGCCCTTGTTTTTGAAGGTGGCCAGTTATAAGGGCAGATGTCTTCCCGACAGTAACAGACATTCGCCAACAGTCTAGCCACCTCGAAAACAGACCCAACAGCCTCTGTAGCTTCTGCGCAGCATTGTGGGCCGCTGGCCGAAGAGATGACGCGAAGTATGCGTTGTTAGCGTAAGGGGCTAACATGGCAGGGTGCAATATTAGCACTGTACGCTAACGACTAAGTTCCTACTCTCGGAGAGGACCTTCTTGAGAGGGGATATCGTTAGTGTACACGGCGTACAGGACTCGCGAAGCGAAGCTATCCCGGGAGACTTCGGCTTCAACGGAGCGTGTGGAAGAAACCGCGCTCTCGCATTCTACGTAGAAGCCACGCACTAGAAGGAAGGAGTCCAGCTGCCGCACCATGGAAGGTGACATGGTGGTGTGTTCGAAGAGTTTGAAGATAAGTTCATCGTGTCACACCCGGTCGAAAGCTTTTCTATATCGAGAAAGACCCCGACGGTATAGCGGCCGCAGTTACGTTCGGCTGCCATGTGGTGTACCACGCAAACAAATTTGGGTGGTGGTTGAGTGACCGCTACGGAACCCATGTTGTTCCGACCTAAGGGCAAATAAAGGTCGGATTTTATACAATTTTTTTATACAATTAGGAGTACCAAATTAATGACGAGAAAGTAGCAACATGTAACTGACTATGTATATAGGTATAGCTTATGTTTGTGTTATTATATATTGATCACACAGTAAGTTGAAAGTAACTTCTACGAAATGACCTTGGTGGTCGAGCCCCTAACGAAGTCAATGGTCGCGGGTTCGATCCCCGTTTTGAATTTGACGCGAACCAATGAATATCGTGACCTTAACTTGTTACTTATTAAAGATATCGCTATTTGATTCGTTACTTTCAACTAAATTATACAATTTGATCAAGTTTTAGTTTTTTAGAATTAGTTTCAATGCATTTACTCCCTAGTGAGACTTTATTTAAACCTTTTAATTTAGAAATTTCCCGGGCATCGTTCTCAATATTTATTTATACGATATTCTGGACGCTATCCTGGAGAAAGAGCGCTCTTCAGGGATTGGCAACGTTAAAAATCTTTAGGGTAGTATAGAAATTGGGGAATATGTACATCAATTTTTCTTTTCGTAAATTAGTATAAAAATTTCTCTGTAAGAGGTTTAAGACTTCCTTACATTACAGGAACTACAATTTTAACTGAATGCAATCATCTGAATAATAATCAAGAGTATTACTGTACATATGTATGTATACTGTCTATTGTTTTTAAGTGAGGACTGAGAGCCCTAGGCTACAGCCCAAAAAGCCCTTATATAGATCCGTGGCAAGTTAAGCAAAATACAGATGGATCATCTAACTGTTGATATCGTATGCAAACTCAACCAGTTTACACGATATCAATAGTCCGATGATTTAATACACTACAACGGTGGTACTAGAGGAAAAACAAAATGTAGATAATTTATTATAGAATCTGTTGTATACAACTTCTACGATAATAGTGATTGTTAAATCCGTAAAATATTTATCTTACGAATTTAACAATCACTATTATCGTAATTAGATTTCAAAAATATTCTGCAAATCTTTCCCTTGTACTGAAAGTTAATTCAATAGATCTTTCTTAAATAAAATTGACTTTGTTTTCAACTTCCTAATTCTTAAGTGATAAAGCTGTAAACCGTATTTATCTACCTATTATATATAACTATATGGACGTAGGTTGTCCCAAAAATAAAACGACAAAAGCGTATTTTACATATGTATGTAGGGGAAAGCCCCGGCCTGCGGAAAGACCCGGCCACGTCTAAAATGTATGCTTGCTCTGTGTTTATTATCAATGTTTTCATTTTCCTGTGTTTATTTGTGTCCTACTAGAAACGAGTAATTAGCAGAGTCTTATTTGTCGTTGTGTTTGGTCGTAAACGCGTCAATATTGAACAGTTTGATACACGATCACGTCTCGCTCACCATAGGAATAACTGTATCACAGAAGAAACGTGAGCAATTATAAATTTTACTTGGCCAATATTAAATAAAATCATTATTTAATATTGGCCAAAATATTTTCTTCCATTTTAAAAAATTAGCACTTATTTCAGTACCAAAGGAACAATTTTGTTCAAAGTGAATCGGGTAGCTCTGGCTACATCGTTGGCGGGTTCAGCTCCAGCCATTTATCGAAGGCCTATATCGTGTCGAAAATTCAGCAAAAAGGATTACCGCAAATATTTATCCTTCGTTTATTGTAAGTGGGCGTCAAAATGCCAGAAACCACAAACGAGATACTTCTTCGATTGCTTCTATATTTTCAGTAACAGGATCATTCTTCTGAAGTTCTTCGAATTCTCTTGAGCTTAGATGGAAATTCTAGCCACAAACAGCTGAGTTTTATTAAACATACTCGAAGACATCATATTCACATGCTAAGCACTCCTCCATACACATCTTATCAAACTGCCGCCCCTTGACTGACTTCTATTGAAGCCTTTCAAACAGGTTTATGGATCGGTAGGTGCAATATGAATGCGTCAAAATCCTGGTGATCGGCTGATGAATTATGATATTGTTGAACTCATAAACTTAGCGATCAAGTGTTTTAAAGTAAAAGCAGATTAGATTAGACGGTCCAAATTGGCTTCTGCTGTTCAGACTGTTCGTCCTCTTCAATCGTGAATTTCAATGTCAAGACTGATATATCGACACATATGTCATAAGGTTGTTCTCATAAGCGAGCACAACTTTATGAGGCATGTGTCGATATAAATTTAGACATTTTGTACTACACATGTAATGTTTGTGTAACTATGAATTGATTTCACTGTAATAATTATATATAATATAAATATTTGATAATTAATCTACCCTTTATTTGAGGCCCCGACCAGTTATCTATTTTTATAATTAATATTTATTGTTATCAAAACTAAGTTACTATGGCTTCTCCACTGATTCGCTTCGATGGTTTAACACTTTTCTAATTAACAGAGAACAAAAAGTTGTGATCGAAAGTCTAGAAGGTATAATAAGATACTCTACATTCAAAATCATCAACGGAGGTGTGCCCAACCCCAGGGTTCAACTCTCTCTCCAGTACTATTCTCTATATTCATCGCAGATTTACCTGGCAGTATACATTTTTTGCAAAAACCATCTCTATGCGGACGACACACAATTATACTACTCATTCAATATTCATTCACACACACACACTTAGAGGAAGTCATAGAAAAGATCAACAGTGACCTGCAGTCCCTGTATGAACAAGGAATTCGTTATTTCTTAACCCAGAGAAATCTTAATTTCTGGTGATGGGAACCAGACATCAATTAAATAAGGTGAACGTCTGGGAGAGAAATATCAAGATTAACGGCGTAAGTCAAATTTCCGAGAAACTTTACGAGAAATTTCCGCAAAAAATTGGCCTTAATTTTAGACGAGGAGCAACAGTTTACCGAGCACGTGGCGTGCAAGATAAGACGTGCCTTTTTAAGTTGAAAACGCTGATTAGTGTAATCAGACCATATTTAAGTGAGAAACTGCGCTTACTACTAGTAGATCTGTTGGTTTTTTCTCCCAGCAATTATTGTAGCACAGTTTTTGGACCTAGGTTAATTTATGTAGAGCTATTCAACGTGTTCAGAAATATTCAACTTGTATCCAATTTGCGACCTATAATTATGTAAATATAATTGTAATTAATCTCTTCTCAGACATGATTAATTATTAAGTCTTTTCTTCTTCTTTCCATATCTTTTATATCTTTATGTTGCATGTTACCTTAATTTATATATAAATAATATGTGGACAATGTACAATAGTTGGTAGCATAATAATATTTTTTAGTTACTTAAGATTGTGCTATTGTTTATTGTCCTTAATAAAATAAAAAAATATAATTTTATTATATAGTACATATTATTATATGTATAAACAAATAATAAAGTAGATAAATGTATGAATGAAAAACGTTGAAGAACCAAAATTCACCGAGATAGCAAACTTAAGTGCTAAATATAGTATATATAAATATACTATAATATAAATATATAATAGTACCTAAAATAAGGTCACGTTTGTCGGAGAACCGACAACCGTTGGACTATATAGGAGAGAGACCGCGTCTTAGCAAACGTCCTATGGAAAGCCCTCAAACTAGGTGAAGCGACGACCTGCGTAGGGCGGCTGGCAGAAACTGGATGCATGAAGACAGGCTTGGCGGCGCGCCTTAATGGAGGCCTATGTCCAACAATGAAATATCGTCGGCTCATGATGATGTTAATAAAAAGTCCACTATACATGTTATTTAAATCAAAGTTTGATTCATTTTAGTTTTTATTGGTTGGATTATATAAATTATTATGTTTGAATTATTTCCGTAAGATCTGTTATTAAATAGGTGTGTTGTTTCGGAGTCCATAAATCTAAGTGGTAATTAAAATATCACCCAAAGTTTTTTTCTAATATTGCAGTATATGTTAAAAAGTAATTAAGTTGTACAAAAAGCTTTCTGTTAGTGATTTCCAGAAAGCGTTTGACTTATTTATTTATTCTGAACGTCATGATCAGACATTCGCATTATGTGGTACTACGATGAATTAATATACTTACATACTTTGCAATAGTTCGGGTACATTGTCATGTCTCAGTATCTTTCTATCAAATTTAATTGTATAACTTTTAAAGTAAAGGAACTAATTTATGATGTTGAATCTGAGCAACATTTATACACTATTGGTAAGGATTTTCGGATCTTTGTCATGGTAACAAGGCAAGTGAAGGAATAGCAGTTTGGTAAGTTAAGCAGATTGAGGGGCATCGTTCTTGAAGACCGGTCTGCGCGGGTGGTGCGGAGGGTGCGCGTGGGCAGGGACAGGGAGCGTTGCGCGGTGCGGGCGGGACATGCGTCAGTCGCCGTTCGCATTCGTTAGTCGCGCACTGAGCGCTTTATGATAAGTACGTCGGGTGGCATCGCGCCCGCCCGTCGCGTGTCAGTGTTGTGTCACAGCGGTGGGCCAGGTCGGTTTCGAGATTTCTTCGGTCCGACAGAAACTATGGCTCTCAATTCGGACGGTGAACAGAAATCGAACCTGGTCCTCCGCGTGGACCAGGATTCTGACTCGGTTCTACAGTCGTTATTCGACACAGTGCTAAAGCCGGACTCAAAGCGCCCGCTACAGGTGCCTTTGCGTATGCGACAGCTTCCCAAGTCGTTCTTTAACCCGCCGTCGACCGGTTCCAAGTCGCCATCTGTGTCTCACTCGCGAGAAAACTCTGCTGACTCGGCATTCGGATCGTCATCGGCAAGCGGCGTCGCACCGGTGTCACACTCTCGAGCACACTCTTCTCCAGCCAGCTTGCAACAAACTTATGCAGCGGGACAGCAGAACCAGCCGGCACCTTTACATCATCAGCACACGAAACAGAGATCTTATGATGTCGGAACACATATTCCAGATGATCTTGGTCCACTTCCGTCCGGTTGGGAGCAAGCTCGAACTCCAGAAGGGCAGATATATTATCTCAAGTAAGTTTATTTGTATAACATTTTATATAACGTTAATTGTATAAACTTTAGTGAATTTTGGACTGGAACTTAAAATAATTTGGCCATGTCATTGGCCTATGTACCTTGAATGGAAGCAAGCAATGAAAGTAAAGATCTATCGTAAGTTACTCATATCAACATTATGTGGTCAGTTTGCCGTAACTGATGTGACGTAAATCGATTGTTGGAATAGGAAATATATTAATAATTACGAAATATATAAATATCCCAAACTATGTGAGAAATACGTATGGGTTGTAATTTTCAGTGAGAGAAACTATGGTTTCCTAATTAGTATTTTCTAAAGCTTTTTAAACAAACTAAGGCATTTAACTTCATCTCTTATATTTGTTTATTTCAAATCTTGCGACGGCTTTTACATCTCCTACTAAACCGATTCTTATGAAACGTACATTGAGTTCTCGTGACAATACAACATTATGATAATTTGAACTTGGTAGTCATAGTCGGTCAGGAGGTGGACAGTGGAACTCTTCTACCGTTACTAGTAACCCCCTCATGTATGTATACCTATTTTTGTTTAATTTTGTCAACAAAGTTTTCATTATGATTTATACATTCAGTTATTAATAGTAAAAATCCAATATACCTTAACTTAATCGCCATTTACTGTTATTATTTTTGTTAGTTTTTTCGTTAAGTAGTTAGGTTCATTATCATCAATTAAACAGGTGTACACTTTAATATACCCGAACATAAAACAGGTGATGGTAGTTACTACTCTGTACTCTATGACAAAAGCTTTTTGTCATGCTTTTTTGTATGATGTCTTCGGCATTGCGGATGTCTTTGGGCGGCGATGATCAATTACCACCAGGTGACCCGCATGTTCGTTAGACTGCTTTGCTATAAAAAAAGAAGAATGATACTTCCACTTACTAGACTTCTATTTGAATTGAGTGCCACTTGCTTATAGGTACTTATATACCGTTACAATTCTAACGTAGGTACTCGATAATAACATCATTTATTTATGTATTAATATGTTTAAATATTTTGCTCATTTCTGAAGTGGATTCTGATGTGGGTTTATTTTTAGTCTTAATATAGCTAAATAAAATATTATATGAATATAAGTTGCTCTCAAAGCTGCTATAATTATACATATAGGATCTATTTAGTTGTTCCACTCTCAAAACCATCACCTACGATCGTTGCTTTAATATGGTTTCTGTGAATGAACGGATTTGTACCTACCTAGTTGTTTATATTTGCTTTCCTTTATTGCAATTTTTTTTTGAATCCGTGTTCATAGGTGCTTAAGAGATTTAATTTGTATATAGGTTAAAGTTACTTATCTATATTAAATATACAATTTAAATCCAAAAAATAGGCGATTTGCGAAACCTCATAATGGATAAATATTGTGTATAAAATTATAAAACAAAATATATTTCTTTAATCTTTTATCGTAAAAAGTTGTATAATTTTTGTATTTTAGTACCAAGAGTCAATAAGTAATTGAGGGGTATTCTTAACTTGTGAATATAAACTAAATAATCTTTCGATAATTTGTCACAAGAACAGTAAAATATTTCATATTTCGGTCCTTTTCCTAAAATAAACCACTTTTCATGGATTCTTACATCACTTCTATTAAATATGTAATTATTTATGTTATTTAAAATATTATTTTGCGTGCTGCATTAAATGCTTACCTAATGATCGATTTTTAATTATAGGCAAAACGTAAGTATAAGGTGATAACGTAATAGTTCATTATCAACCATGACATCAGCTTAATTGTAGATGTTTTGAATATATTAATGCCCACAATAGTTCTTATTTTTTCAAATAAAGGATTAATCTGGGATAGATGTTCAATAAAATTCTGGAATCCTTATTCTTAAAGATATATAGATTTTAGTGAATAGAGTGAAATGGCTGGGTGAAATATTAAAAAAAATCACATTTTTACATGCCGTAGGTATATATAGTATTGCATATGTTTTTGATTCAAACAAATGGACAAGAAAATTAATACACTTTAAAAAAACAAACACATATAAAAGCGTGGCTATAACATCTGCATGTATATTTCTTTGGTCTATGCGTTTATTACAGATGATTTACAAAGAAATGTTCGAGGCAACTACTTCTACACATCTAGGCAATGTTTTTTATGGCTGTATTTACCGTTGCGAGAACGGCATACCCTGCTACAGGCCTGACAGAAATGTTGTAGAAGTTGGTAGCAAGCCGCCTTGGCGCCTTTTTTCGTCATCACAATGCGTTAAACGTGTAATGCCGGTAGTGTAAAGCGAGAACAGTAGTGGTGCGAGGCAGAGTCCGTGTAGAACCCCTGTAGACATCCTGTAGAGTACGGGGGCTGGGGGAGGAACGCGTTCTTTCGACGCTGAAGTGAAAGATTCGATTCCTAAGGAATTCTCGTATGATGTGTACGAGTCTATCGGACAGACTCATGTGGTATAGTTTGGACAACAAACCGTTGTGCCAGATCTTGGCGAAAGCTTTAGCCACGTTGAAGAAAAGCGCTCCTGTGTTAATTGGTCTACGCTGGGATGTACCTTTAAGAATGTATTCCGTCAGGTGAAGCACCTGCTAGAGATAGGAATGATGTACTCTAAATTGGGTAAAAAGGTTGCACTGGGCCTCCAGATTGTCGGCTACACATACCGCTTTCTCTGAGTTATCAAACACGAGTGCATTACTGTTGGGTTTGACAAGCGCTGGGAGTGACGCGGTGGTTTCCGTCTTGAAAGTCTTTGCCAGACGCCAGTATGCGTGGTCGTCAGGGGATAAGTCCTCAAGCCGGTTATGACAGGTGAGCGCGCGAAACTCGGCTATGCGCTCTCTTACAGCCTTTTGGAGTCGGCATAGCCGGGATCGGTTTTCGTCTTGTAGAGATCGTATCGCCTGAGGGCGGAAGTCTCTAAGCAGAAGCCTAAGATCTCCGGGGAGGACTCAGCGGAGATCGTTCGCCGCAGGATCTCTTTCGACGAGATTTCGATCGATGTGCTTATATGCACGGAAAGAGAGTCAAAAGCTGTTTGGAGTGTAAGTTTTATCATAGAATGATTGCTGGGTTTATGTTCAGGAGTGCTTCGATATCGTTTTAAATTATCTTTTTGGTCGGTCTCAATGTCTAATGGGATACAGTGGAGAGACTTTTTGTATTATATAAGCGTGCCTTCCCCACAGGAGCGCAGCCTATCGTTTCGGACTAATATATATAACACCAAAAATTCCGCACTAAAATGTTTTCTTAGTTATTATACATACATACGTTATAACGATGAATAGACTGTAGAGATTTTAATTAAATATGCAGTTTCAATTGTTTGGTGCATAAGAGGTGCCTGTGGGAGTTAGATATGAACTAAAATATAAAAGATCAAAGAACACTGTTATTACTTATCATATTTATCACAAGTGAACAGGTTGAAACACTTTGTTGTAATTTACTATCTTATCACCATCGAATAAGTAGGTACACACACATTTCGTCATTGCACACTTATGATAAGATTTAATATAGTTAGAAAAAGAATCACGTGTGAGGAAAAGCATGTTGATATAATGAAAATTATCATATTTTAGAATGTTTAAGTAATTACGAGTACTTAAAAAAATTATGTTTTGTATTGTCAGAAATCTAATTATTATAACTTCTAACCTACAATTAAACAATATAACTATAAATTTATTTAAATAAATTATTTTTTTTACATTCAACAACGAATAAAACATTGCATTATGTAGCATATTAAATAATGAGTTAAATTAAGAACTTATTTAAAATCACTCCTTCCCTTATTTCACCCTTCTCCGCTATATTTAGCTTTTTTTGTAGTAACACAATATATACTCACAACCCAAAGAATTGGGGGGAGGGATTTGAAGTCTACTGGCATTATTTTTGGTTTATTTTTGGAAATAATCTATTAAAACAGCGAGTTTTAATAGATTATTTCAAAAGTAATCGTAGTAGATACAGTACTGTATTTACGATAGCGAAAGAGAGTTCGAAATAATTATACCGATAATCTGTAATGGCTCCTTGCTTGGCGCCGATGCCATTATTGTTAGGTTACGTTTCGTTTGCGCACAGTCTAGGCTCGTATCGTTTTTATGTGGGCGTAATGCTGCTTCTGCTTTTGTTCTAGCGTCTTAAGAACCTTTATGAATATAATTTGTATTATTACGGTATTTTATTCACATATGTATTGTGATAACAGCGTACTACAATATATCTATTGATATTAAGAATAGATAGGCAAAGGAACAGGAAAAAAGAAGTAATGGGAGTGGTAGGATTTTAACATGTTAACAATCATTGTACAAAAGATTAATAAAATATTGAATAAATTACAGGTTTTATGTAAAAAGATTCTTTTTCATCTTATTAATGATTGAGTCTTAAAATATTTATTGTGTTACTTCAAAATAATTTTTATTTAATATTTCATTTCCTTATTTTTGATCAAACAACAAAAACTTTGTTTGGAGTATCATACGATAGCAAGAGGGGTTTGGATGATCTAAAGGATCAAGCGAAGTGATGACCCTTGTTGTGCATCGCTATTGATCGTTTAATTAAAAACGGTATGGTACCCGAGGATATTACCCTGTGCCATGAACGGTAACGCTAACGAGGCGGTGTTTGCGTGTAGTATGTTGGTGGTATTGAAAGGCCTGCTAGTCTATGGCTGCGTTTTTCGAGTTTGGAGTGCCGCGTTGACCGCCGTAATCCGATCGTCTAGCTAGATCATCGAGAATATGTTTACCTAGGTTGAGAGTAAATTTACCTTTCTTGGACGTAATTTGAAGTGTCGTCCACGTGTCAACGTATCGATGTGAAAATCTTGAAGTGTTGAGCTGTCGTGGGTATAACTTTTGTAATTTCGTTTAGCGTCAGACAATAGAAATTTAAAAAATTCTTTATTTATAACAACTATCAGTGAATTTTGTTAGTTTCAACGAAGTCATTAGAGTGACACAGTAAAAAAGGATTCAAAAGGGCAAAAAAAGTGCACCGTGGTGTGGTTTCTTTCCTAAAAGCATTACTGACCTAAAAAAATTACAATATAGAAATCCAGTCCATCCAGCTTTAGCACTCTAAAACCAAAACGAAAAGACAAACTGTGATTTTCTTACTTTTGAACCTTTTCGGTTATACATATCAATAGAATTATCAGGCCTTCTTAGTCCAAACTGTAGTGTAATCAGACCTACATACGATGTTGTTTTGTTAAGATAAACTGTAACAGAGGTATCTAGCGAGGCAGACAGCCGACGTCGCGGCGTTTCACGGGGCGTGGACGCCAGCCAATGCGACATCAAAGCTTTTGCCACCTCGTAAATAAATCTTAGTAACGAAACTAGCGTACGAGAACATTAGAAAAGTTGGACACAAAGACACATAGTACAATGTATCGCTTATTTAACTGTCCTAGTTTGAAATTTTACAAATTTATAACAAAAATACTGTTACTATATGGATTTGTATTATTAAAATAACAAATTTAAAAACTGTTTAAAGTATTACTTATGTATACAATACAATTTTCATCTGATCGCGTATTATTCAATATGAATGGAATTAAAAGCAGTTTCCATTTTGATTTTAAAAAATCGTCCTGAAAATTATATAGTGAAATATCAATTGCAATTCATGATTTTCAAATATTATACATTTTCGTCAAAAGAGCTATTCATTAACTAAAAAAAGAGTTTATTTCCAATTTTTAATGGCGATGTGGTATATATTTTAGAAAACTTAGTTCGATAGCGTAGTTACACGCCAGGGCTGCCGACACGAAAGGCCAGCATGTCTTGCTATGAAGCACTTCATAAGCTTCCTGGAAATATTGATTTTTTGAATATCAAAGGCATTAATTTAGAAAATCAGTTGCTTGGCTCCGTTCACGCTTTTGCATGGAGAACGCTGCGATGGGCCATTGCAAGCGGTGCATCTCTTCCGTGTCGGCAAATAGATGTGCACATCGCTTCTTAATTGCGAGCTGGGCCGATGTTTTATAAGCTCCATAACGGCCAACCGTCTCGTCTGTGAAATGTTTGCTTTAATTATTATTGGAATGAAGGGTAATTCTCTGTGGTTTTGTTCGGCTAGACTTGGCGATGTTCCGAAACGGGCAGCGATGCAAATTGCCTTGGCCGACGCCCAACACGGCGCTATCGGGCCCAGTAGCTTTTCCACATCACACCTTTCCGGTGACTCCTGACCTGCAGTCCTTGGTTGCTTATTAGTATCAGCCTCAACCACTGCCTATTTGGGAGAAGAGGCAAGTACTACACCGAAACAGACTGATAGTAAAGTAAAATGTGTCGTCAGATTAAATGAAGTAAACATGTGTCCAATATACAAAAAATATGCATGCATATGTAACGCTAAAAGTATCAATTTTACTGCTTATTGTTGAATTTCCAGCTGATTAGCTTCAGCTTTTTTGCAGTGGACGGTGTTGTTCTCAACTTACTGTCAGTTATATATCACCAATATATAACTGACAGTAAGTCAGTTATATATTGGTGAAGCATGCTAATAAGCTGAATTAAGATTATATTAACGTGTTGATAAGATAATAAAGTACTTCTTCCCTTCCCATTATTTGAAATAATAAATACATTTTTCATTTAATAAAATGGGTGTATATTGAATCGGCTTGAAACTCATACAACAAGCAAATGATTGGACATCAAACAATATTTCCTTTTAAGTGTTGCCCTTAGAATCCTTAATAAGGAGAGTCTCTTGCACTGAATACAAAATATTTAGTTTCGAATGAAAAACATACAAGTTCATTCAACTTTTTGAAGACTAGTAGGTTTGTTTGAATTATTTGATATATTTTGAAAAAAAATTGAGTAATAATTATAATAATGTCTGTATTAAAAATATTAGAATGATATTTTACGGGCAAAACAGTCCTTTCCCTTGTAAATAAATAATTAAAAATTACATTCATTAAATTTTCAATTATCACAAAATGTAATATTATTAATTACTAAATTATCTGATAGTTGTTTAGTAACAAAAATAAGAATAATTATCATTTAACACATAACGTAAATGGAAATGAGAATTAATGTAAATTAAATACAATAATATTTCTTTTTATCTGTGATGTGTTAAATCTGTTAGGATTTTTAATTATCCCAGATTTTCATTTTAAATTCATATTAATTGTATGAAGATTTATTTACTATTCAGGTCTAGTTTAGTCTTGATATTAAGATATTAAATCGATTTTGATAAAACTACTGAAGTTTCATGTAACTACAGATTTGCAATTATGTCTTCATTAATGAGCTGACGTACGATTTTATTCTGGCAAATAGGAAAGGAAAAATATGTCATGATGGACGGCACAATAAATACTAAACGATATAGCTATGGTAAATAAGTTAAGTTATTAGTGAATAGATTAGTTAATTATATATGTAAGGGACGACTTCCACGAACGATGAAGTAGTTGTATGAACAACAAATGAACTTATCGCAGTGTTCACAACGATAACGTTTAGAATACAGCTCGCTAACGTTTTCCAAGAAATCGCCTGTTATTGGCACAGACGACACCGACAGGTAGCCGCCACGACTAACGGAACCCTGACGAGACTACAATTTTACTTTGAAAACAACTTAATACATACTGCGTTCCAAAACAAACCTGTCATTGCGCATTGTTATTTGTATATATGTTGTGTACATATATTGTTTATATATGTAAGTAAAAAACTTTTAAGGTAAAGAGAAAGTTATAATTTGCGATACTGGGTATTATTTTACAATCGCTCCCAGTCCTTGTAGTGCTGATAATTAAAAATGCTTTTGATTTGATTACAAAATAATACAGCATACCATTGACGACTTAAATGCCTCAGCGGGGAAGTCCGCGTCTTCGGAGTCTGGTATCCTAGTTATGGTTTACAAGTATTATTTCGAGTCTGGATGTTCCGTCAATTCGTTTTAGATAAGCATGGTGTGTTAATGCCTATTCCTTACGAGGCCCCGTGTCCAAAGTGGGCCGTATACAGACTGTAAAAAGAATAGCATACCAGGGTATAATATTTAAAAAGTTTTGCATACGAGAATATCTAATCAATAAATATTAAAATACTATACATATATAATAGATTAATAAAAAAAGATTGTAATTTATTTGAGTGCTGTTGCGACATTTATATGTATTATAATTTTACTTTTGCTTTTATATGCAAGGGCTAAATATCGTCTAGGACAACGGTTTTTACAATCGACTGTGCGCTGTTGGCATAAGGTTAAGAGCGTATTATTGTGCGCTGCATCACTTGAAACAACAAGGTACTTGCTCAGTTTCCACGCTCTGATTATTGGGTGTTGGCTCTAGACAACGTCTTTATCGGAATAGATCAGAAACGTGGTTTGGCGGGATTGTTTGTGGAAAGAAACAAACCACGAATCAATGAAATACCAATACTGAATATAAACATACATATATAATTTAGGAATCTAAAACGAAAAGAAAGTATGTATGAATATTAGAAACCAAATAGGATATAATTATTAAATTTCTTATTTTACTAAAATACACATTAAAGTGGTTAAACAAAGAATATTTTTGTTTAATCGTTTACGATTGATACAAGTACAAAATAACCTAGTATACTATGCGTCATTTATATAAGACTAATTTACCTATCTTGAATGCAGACAAAATATATATCAAATTCCTTTTATTACGTAAATAATTACACCTTAAGTTGTTACAGCGGAATGATTACTAGTTCAGAATTATTCATTTCAGGGAAATCGGCCATTCGATTAAAACCCAACACCAAACGTTTATGTGGTTATTTCCTTGTAATTTTGGTTTTCCCGATTTTATTTCAGACAAGGGATTAAAATGTAACTTTATTTAATCGTATTTTATAGTACCTATTTAATGAAATTTACTTTGGCCGAGTTTTATATCACGTTGAAACTACACCATTGTTTAGATCTATATAATTTGTTTGTAATATAAACAAGATGTCCCGAATTTTTAATCTTAGTAACTTATGCACATTCTCGATATTTCAAGTTTTGTAAAGAAATAGATTTTTTAAGCCATTCAAATGTATTTTAGAAAATACTAAAATGTTACCGAATTGTGCTGATGCAAAATCCAAAATATAACTGTGTGGGAAAAGCATAAACTTTTCCTATTATTTTATTATAATTTTTGGATTTTTGAATTTGAATTTTCATCATCCGTAGTATGCGACAATCCACTGCTAGACGTAAGCCTTTTCAAAGGCATGCCATCTATGAGTAATTCAATCTTTTTTTTAACAAACCCATCCAGTTTCTGTTAGTCGCCCTGCGCAGGTCGTCAATCTAGCCTGGGGGCTTCCCACATTAAGTTCATGAAGACTTGGTCTTCACTCTAGCGCTCAGCTATTTCAATGGTTGTCAGTTCTCCTGAAGTGACCAGCGCATTGCCATTACAATTTCCAAACTCTCAGAAAGTGTCAGTGACGTTGGATCTTCGGCCGATTTCATTTATTATGGATTATATTTTCAAATTAAATAAATAGCCTATGGATCCTCTTTTCTTAAATGATTGAAAAATTCTGCCTTGCTTATATAATGATCTGTCTTTGCGATATAAATAAAATGGAAAAAGTTTTATTCATAGCTAAGATCGTTGTTTTAGATTAAAATATTTCAAAATAATCAAGACTAGCTAATTCAAAATATGAAGTATACCTAGACTCTCTGTTTATTATCAGCTATTTAAGCGAAAGTATATTTATATTGTGCATACGACAAGAACAATTAAGTTTTTAAAATTATGATACAACCACTAGATTTCCCCCAATATTTTATCACTTAGGATATTTCAAGCATCAAATTACAACACTTGAGACATTCTGAATTCTTTCCGTTTCAACAAATGCAAGTAATTTAGTGTCTTTTTATTATACTTCTATTGAAAAGATGATATACCGTACCAGTATTTTCAAGGGTAGACCTTTGTTCACACCGTGCATATCAAGCCTTGTGGACACAGATGGTTTCATCGGCTTGTGTCATCGGTATTAATGTACTCCAACACTACTTGTCGTGGTCAACAATGCAGTTTGTTCTAATAAATACTGAGCGGAGTTTTTACTCGGACCACACAAGTTGCGTAGTCTGTTTACAAAACTTTGGTTTTTTCAGAATTGTTTATCATAATAATGACATATAATGTCATTATTACTTATCATGATAAAATCTTTTGCAAAAAAAACGGGCACCTTAAAGTCATTGGCTTTTCTATGGATTATATTAATATTTTTAGTATATCATTAGCTAAGATGACTAGAAATGTATTTTCTTTTTAGAATTTTTTTTTAACACAAATCCTGGAATCGGTCGAAATAGAAATCTGTGTGAAAATGGAAATTTTTATGGGTATAGTGAAATTAGGGCTACGAGTATTTTAATGGTAATTTAATAAAAAAAGAAATTAAAAATTAAAAACGAGTATGACAAGGAATTATGGCATGTAGAGGTGGTTGGACAGATCGTATTCGCCTTTTAAGGGGGTCCTAGACGTGCTCAATGTCGGGGCTTTGCGCTGGCCAAACGACGAATACCGACCTCTTGCATATAAGCATCTACGTCACCAGAATGGTGGGCCCGAACATTATTATCCATGTAAATGGCATCTTCACTAATTACAGTCGTCAGTACGGGTTGTGCATGTTACAGAATAACGGGCGAAAAGTAGGAGCACTATTCTATGTTAACGCGTTTCGGATGGTTAGTGTAGTTATCCGGAGGCCTAATTCCTTTCCCTTATTTCCTCTTCCCCTACCACTACTTCCTTCTTACTCTTCTACTAAATTCTTCTTCACATCATTATTCTAAGGTTGCACACGTGTTGGGTACACGTGTGCAATGATTTTAGTCCTTTAAATATTCATTAGCGACGGTGGTTGCTTACCATCAGGTGACCGTCACGTTTGTATCTATTCGATAATCGATAAAATAAAAAAAATCAAATACACTACTTACCTATATGCAACTTCCTTCTGTGGAAACTATTAGCAATAGTGACGAAGAGTGAAGTTTATTATATGTAAGTATGGTCCAGAGTATCTCCATGCTTAATTGTGAGATCAAAAGGGGTCAAGTGTGTACATTGACAGGCGCCTTAGGGCTAACGTCATGCCGGCTCCTGATGTAAGAGTAGCTGCTAACTTTAAACAACAAGAACGCACCAATTACGCATTTTAAAGGTGACGTAATTTATCATCTTTAAGGGTTTTTAATGACATAAATTAGATTTTACTCGAAAGAAAAAAAAAGAAAGATTTAACTATTGAATTCACTTTAAGTTCCTTTATACCTTATATTATCTAACATTATTACTTATAATTTTCCCAATTTATTTTGAAAAATACATTATAAATCAGTTATAAAGCAAAAAATTAAATTAGTTGGTATTTTTTAAGTCGAAATAACGTGTTTTAAATTTTGATTAGGAAATACAATTTCCTAAGTTAAGATTTGAAAATTTATTATAAAATGTGAATGATTGAGATTAAAGTAAACAAGTTTTTTTTTTAAATGAAGCCTTGTTAAACGTAGTTTGGGACGCAATTGGGATGGTAGTCCCATCAGTCTACACGAGGCGGCTGGCATAGACTCGCATGAGAGCTATGATAGAGCTATGTTGTGCGTCTAAAGGGACGGCTTATGTTCAGCGTTAGAAAGGTGCAAGCTGATGATTTTTAATACTAGAAAATATTATACTGATTGTATTATAACCCATTTAAATTTTCTTCAAAAAATTTTAAGACTTCCTAAAATGTAAAAATGTTGTCGATTGTTATCTGTTTTAAGTCACTTGTATAATTTGGTAACATTTTCAAATTGTTGCAGAAATAACTTGTCGGCGCATATCATTACAAAACGTACGGCTTTATGCAAAATATTTATTCTAATTAATGGTAAAACATATAGTGTGTAGCGAATAACGAAATATCGTGACCTCATAAATATTCCAAAATATAATATTTATGAGGTCCGAGGCACGACGACCGATTGGCTCAGTGGCGGGGCCCTCCGTCCGTGGAGTCAACGGTCGCGGGTTCGATTCCCGCATCGGAATAAATATTTATATGGATTTATAAACGTTTATTCCGAGTCTGGTAATCCCCCAATCCGTATTTCCTTTCCTGCCCCGTCCTTTCTTCTCTGTCCTTCCTTTCCTCTGCGCCAATCCACGGTCTGCCGTGCCAATGGATGCGTGGCTAGGGGCGAGCCTAGTCGGAAGCGTGCCGATCGTCCCGGGATCGGGCTCCCCCAGGTACTATGGTGCCTTACCTCAGCATGCAGGGATCTGTTGGGGCTGACCATCATCCTCCCTTGCGGCTCGTGGGATTCACTAAGACGAATTTAATATACCTAATTTGTCGAAAATGACGGCGACGTGGTTCGCCACCCGTCACGTCCTGATTCTCACGTGGGCGAAAAGCGACCAATGACGAGCCGTTTCGTTGCGAGAAATGGCAGCGGATGGAGCTCTGTGGTCTCTGCCAACCCCTGCGGGGGATAGGCGTGAATATATAGATATAAAAAAAAATATACGATGTATGAACGTCATAACCTTTTGAGATTTAAAAGATATAAGTGGCTAAATAGTTTAAAATTAAAAAATGTAAAATAGATAAAAATAATACAAGTTTATATACTATAGATTTTTTTTACACTTAATTTATATTTGTTAACCTTTTTTAGGTTAAGGGCTTTTTAGGTTATTTGAAGTATTTATAAAACTTAATTTTGTAAAATTTTTGGTATTTGGCAGTTAAGATAATGTACATACTATACTGCTATTTATAATATGTATTTACATTTATTTAACATAATTAATTTTCTTATTAACGCCATCCCTCACATAAAAAAGGAGTGAAGTTTGAGAGATGCCGTCTTTGTCTTTATGATTATTGTATTTCTGATGTACTTGGAATATGACACTATGATACAATGGAAACAACAAAATACTTTATCAGTGGGTAATGTTACTATTATGTTATATTATATTATTTATGTTATTACTCATATGAAACAGTATTGTTTTCTAATAATGTATAAAGGGAGAGTCATTTCTGAATAGTAGTAAATTAATATATTGTACAATAACTTAATGCAAAATTAAAGAATTTTATCAGAAAAAGGAATAGACACACAGACACACAAATTTTCTCATATTTACATTTTATGATATATGACATGAAACTCGTCTTGGAACATGACAAGATCTGGTTTTTGCTTGTCGACTAACGTTAGTTTTGCAGGTGTGTATGCAAATTACACAATATAGTTTGATTTCCGACATTCGAACCTTGACCTATTGTTAATCATGCGACTTCCTTGTAGGTTTTTTATTCTCTAACCCATTGTTGTTAAATACTTATATCTGTGGTATCATCCCATTTATCTGTTTACAAAATTTTCTTATTTTACGATGTTGGTGAATGTATAAAATATTATCAATAATTGATGATATTTTTATGGTAATATACAGTTACTTTTTGTTTAAAATATTGTAATAAAAAAGTGTTATGTTTGCAAAGGACACTTTAATGTGAACACTTTATGGGTGGTAGTCAATGGTGAGGCAGAGTAGGGTTTGAGTAGAACGAAATTTGTCAAAAAAATTAAAATTAAATTGTCCTTTACAAAGTTAACTCGTTTTCATTACAATATTTTAAACTAAGACAGTGAACGTATATTACCTTAAAAATACTATCAATTATTAGCAACATCTCACACACGCTTAGTAAGCTTTCATATAAATATACTACTTTGCAAAAAGACGAGCACCTTACTGTCATTGGCTTTTCTATGGATAATATTAATATTTTTAGTATATCATTATTTGTTTAACTCACAATAAGGCAGGATGATGCTACAAACATAAATAATTCTATTAAAAATAACAAAAAGTTAGTTTTAGTTGCCTGATAACCTTCTAACAAGAAACCCGCGAGAAGTAAGTATAAAGTCAAAGAGGGATTATTTATTAAAAAAGCAAAAGCTTTGAATTTGGAATTTTTTTTAATACCCTTTTTTTAAGACTATTAAAACCTCGTTAGAACTAAGTTATTACCAATAATGTTGATTAAAGAAGATGATTCCCGCCTTAAAATAACACAGGCGGCAGCCCATCTCCGACCTTCATTATCATCATCATCAATACAGTAGTAACAGTCCGCTGCTATCTATATATTAGCCTCCAAAAAGTTTAGCCATTGTTTCTGTGTTTTGCGGGCGAATGGATGATCGTAGATTGGTTATTATTCAGGTAAACGTTGTTGCCCATCTACTGGTATTTGCTATTCTTCATCTACTGGTATATGTTCAGCTCGTACAACGTTCACAAAAATAATTGGGATACCTAAATATACTATTCCGGGAACCACATAGCAACTTATCTTAATTGGCTAGTATTTTTTTTATTTACGTTTATATAATTTTATTAGAAAATATTGAGTGTTGTATAAGAAAGTATCCTTTAGCGGTGCGTCGGTCCGCTAACAGTTATAGGCCAAGCGGCGGGAACAGCAGGCGCGTCGTGGATGGCGCCTCGCTAGTGTTGTTTACGTCTAATTTTGGCGCGAGCGCCGCAATGCCGCCCGCGCACCCCTCTCGATGCCCATTGAAAAGTGCGCGGTTATTTCGGAATAGCGGACGTGGCTCCAACGCGATATACGCCGTCCATGTCGCTTTCATTATCTCTTGCGTTTCAGACGCTATCGACAGGTGTACTACACTTTGCTGGTTTATATGAAAAATTTGAGAGTTAATATAAGATGAAACGATACGAGATTTTCTTACCACCTTATTTTTTATTTTTTTAATACAAATAAAAAAGTTTACGCTGTTTAACCAAACAATATCAATTAAATAATCTATAATTTTCTTGAATGGTCTATATCAGCGGTCGCCAAACTTTTTGACTTCACGGACCAGTAAATTCATAATTTTCATCCTGCGGACCACTTAAAAGATTTTTAAGTGTTAAATATATTCATAAAAAATTGTGATCTAAGAACACATTAAAATGTGGCAAGTTAATAAAACTATTAATCGTAATCAAATTATGAAAGATTTATTAATAAACCATACTAAAATAAACAAAACTGAAAAAACAATTAAAATATGGTTTAAGTAAATGAAACTTTTAGCATTATACATTCCTAGCCGCTCATCCGATGGCTAGTGTTCACAGTATGCGACGAAAGTTTTTATAACTTTTCACGTATTGTTATGAATTGAATTATATTTCAATGCACCTTAAAACGTAACTTGATGAGTAAGTATATTCCGCATTTTTCTGCGTACCAGCAAATTTTGCTACCTAAACATGCACACACATACACACACCTGTGTCTGTTATTGTAATCATTTATAAACTTGGTTTTTCATTAAATATTTACACTGTGTACTGAATTACTGAAGAATAATTGTTTGAATTTCTTTCATTATATTTTTTTTTCGTAAACTGGTAAAATTATAATAGGCTTAACACGTATGTGACTTTGAAAAGAGATTTATAAAATTCAAGAGCTAAGTCACTACAAACAGTCGTCAGTTTACTGTGATATACTCTTATGTATTTATTGATCGCATCTATTACGTTTATGGTTTATTCTAATTTAATTGATGTAAAAGAATTAAGAAACAGAATTAAGTTTCGATGAGGTAATAAAAACTTAATTTTAATTATAAAATTCGAAGTACATTAAGAAAGAATATGGCGTTGCAATCTTTAAAAATGAATTGAGTATGCTTAAAGTGCAGTCGCCGCCGTGTGTTTTTCATCTCATGTTAACGAGATCGCGTCCTGTGATGTTACCGCAGTTAGTCTTGCGGTGAGTTCCAGCTTCTCGGAATCGAATCCGCGTCCCGCGTCCCGCGTCCGCACCAATCTCGCTGTAATCGTCTCTCTCCAGGACTCGCTTTTCGTTAACCTTTAGATTTCCGGTGTTTGCGTATTATTTATTATAATCTATGTAAAGAATAACCGTTGTTTTGACGAATTTTAAAAATATGTCGTCTCGTATGTATCTAACATATTCATTATCTGATGTTTAATGATTCCATGTTTGTTTAACTTTGGATATCTTTATAAATATTGATGATATTGGTTTACTTAATACTAGTTCAAGTAAACATTACTATGACGAATTGAACATTAGGTTGAAAGGTTTTTAATCACAATGCTATGTAAAAAACATATCGTGTATGCGACGGGGAGATCAACGTCAATTCTTGTAGCCTTAGTGGTTAAAATACTGCTTTTTTGGAGCACACACAAAATTTGTCAACGTCTATCACATAATTATATTATTACATTTTCATCTGAGTGTTATTCATTCGGAAATCTTGTTATATAGTTAAAATATCTCTCATCAATGTATCGATACATTATATTATTGTATTGGCGCCTCCTTGAGAGTGCACTGCCAGTCTCACCAGTCTGTGTTCAGGTTATTTTATTTTATTTCGGTACACCTAAGTTGTTAGTAACAAAGGGATTGATCTTTTTTTTCTCGGCCCCGCCCTGGCCTTTGAGCGGCTCGCCGCATTTCTCGGAACCAACACCAATCATTCAGTAATCTCCGATAGTTTATCGAAAGCACGCCGTGATCGCCACTCGGGATCAATATTAAGAGATACAATTTCTTGTCTGTTGTTCAACACATTTTAAAATTTGAGCTAAGCAAGTTGATTTATTTGGTGCGATTACAAGGGTAAACGTACGATATTTTTAAGAATAAGAAAATTTGATATATATTATATTAGTAATAAATTATGTATCTCCAATGAATTATTCTCTAGAAGCTTATGCGGATAAGATAATTGTTATTCTGTAGAAGCTTATGCGGATAAGACAATTGAACTATTTTATAACGATTTCATCTTGTGACCTTGAAAGAACTGACATTTGTGAATGAAGCTATTGTTACAAAAGCACATCTGACATTTTGCATCTCAGTGCAGCGAGATACCTTCCCTTCTTGACTGATGATTTTGCAATCGATGAATTGTTTAATGCTTAAATGTTAAATGACTTTCCGTCTTACAATGAAAATTGGGTGTGAAATAAAGCAACATTATTTTAACTTATTAATAAATAAGTAATAAAAAAATTAAAAATCAAGAAGATTATCTATAATTAACATAGTTAAGTATGAATTAGTTATGAAACTTTAAGTAACGTTTAATAATATTTTTTTTTATTTGAAGTTAAATTATTACTATAGTCTAGTTTAGATAAAAAAGGAAAAAAAACATTTTTATTTATAAAAAATTGTTGGTAAATGGTCTACTGGTTAGCCAATAATATACCTACAATTAAATAATATAGTTTTAATTGTTAATATTTAGACGAAAATTGTTAAAATATAATAACTTCTGTTACTTTATTGGTTGTGGCTAGACGTTGGGAACGGAAAATGGTATACTAAACCGACACAAATCTATAGGTGAGGTACTGATGGCGGAGTTAAGGATGAGTGAGAGCGAGATGGCGCACACAGTCGAAGGAAGGAATGAGACGTGCATACAAACACTGCGGTCCGAAGTCCGCGGCTATGAGGCCAGTAGCCCCGGTGCAAGTTGCTTTGCACATACTGATAGTTTAGTCCACTTGCAGTTATCATGAACTTGCGTATATAATTTTCACTAGATTGGTGTTAGTTGTTGTTTATATATCATTTTAACTTATAAATTTAAATCGAATCATCCATATTTATTTGCTAGTTGTTTTATTACTGTATATAAAAAAATGCAGTGTCATCAGGGTTCGCTGATATATAACAGCGTTTATATATCATGACGACCATTTGATATATATAACAATATATATTTTATACAGATATTTATGCGGATATATTATATATCAATTAAAATTTTACTTTTGATACTAATGCAGGCACTGGAAACATTTACAAATAACTACAATTTAGGTTATTTATCACTTACGTTTACAATTAGCTTTTTGTTCAAATTAAAACTTTATATCAATAATGTAAGGTTGATTTACAATCACACTTCTACTTAGAGAAAAATTAGAGGATGCAAATGTAATAATTTGTTAAAAGTTGAAAAAGATTGATTTTAATAATAATCTCAAATACTCTAGTTACTGAAGATTATCTAATTAGTTCTTATTCCACTGATTATCTCTGAAAATAACAAAACTTCACTTAGTTTTGTTATTTTCAGACATTATCAGTGGAATATAAAGTAGCCGGTAGAGCAATTGGAAAAAATGATAATCGGTAACCCTGAATGCAACAGTACCTAACTGCCTGACCATTAGAGCTTCCTGCGTTCGCCCGCTGAATGGGCGCTCTATCCAAGATCTGGCTAGTGGGAGTGGGAGCCATGTGAATGAGTAGCGTAATGTACAATGAATTATTCGTGCCAGACTTGCTTCCGTTGGCGCCGGACATATGCTTCGCGTTCTGACTTTTTCTGATTAACGTCTAATTATAGGGGCCACTCTCCACATGACTTCTTGTGACTCAGTGCGACTTAATAACTGCACAATACCGTTCGGGATTTATTAGTAGCTGTGCATGGTTTTGGAATGATCGTTGTGAATTCACACTAGTGAGTGGGAGTTTATTACTACTCGATAGGCGCTGTGTAAAAAAGATATAGACACCCAATAATTCGGTCGATGTTAATTTTATTATTCTCACGCCTCTGGCTGTTTGTCTTAGTTACTAATTAAAATACAAAAGTTCATTACAAAAAAATGTAAATATATTTTTTTAAATTTCACAGCATATCAAAACCTAAATATTGATATCGCTATTTTGTAAATAATAGCTTGAATAATATTGATAACATGTTTATATCATTTACATTAATAACTTATATATTTATTTAATGTTTCGTTATATTATACGTCTTTTTAAATATAGCTTAAATATACGACTGGACATTTTATGCATGCTTTTTGACAAATAAAATATTATTTTATTTGTCTTCTGGATCAATTTGAAGAAGATTAACGTGACTACAGATGCATAAATATACAAATTTTTAAATCAAATTTTATTATAAATCGATGTCATAATATGACCATTATCACATGCAAGCTCTAGAATACTTTGTTTTCCTTAAACATCATCAGTGCGATATTAAGAGAAAATTTCGTAAAATAATATACAAAATAAATAATATTAATACAAAATTGCTTTACTGTAATGCTTAACCCTCGTAAACAAGACTACTGTTAAAACTAATAAAGGTCGATTACTTTTACTCCTCTTAATCAACACAGCTTTCCAACATTATTTATATTCTTTGTAACTTAGGGAATAGTTTGTCGTGATATAAAGAAAAAAAGGCTCCTCTTCTTTCGGTTACAATCTGATGATTGATTTCGAAGAGTCGCTACGAATGGGAAACGAGACCTATTTATAACTTATTTTGTTTTATTTAAGTTAATAACTTAATATAATTAAACGACATACATATTTGTAGTTTACTAGATTTCTAGAGCAAGTTTTTGCTATATAAACAGAAATTTACGTAGTTTGCCATAACACATTAATGACATGGCGCGCGCCACTGACGAAGTATTTTAAATCTCTTAAATAAATTGAAGTCGTTTCTAATTAAATTTCTACTAAAGTTTGCAATGTATGTGTTTTTTTGAAAATACATAATACTATTAATATATTTTAACAGTTTCAAATGTATTTAACTTTATTAAAAACTCGTCTAAATTACTTTATTTAATTTAATACTTACATTTTTTTAGCAAAGCAATAACAACCAAATGTCATGAAACCGGTTGGTGTAGCAGTGGTTACAGATTAAATATTCGTTCTTTGAAATGGTTGGCAGTGCGAAGAAGCCAAAGACAAGATGTTTCTCAAACCGGATGCTGCCGCTCTATAGCAGACCCAGTTTTAATCAATGCAGCACTAAAGGCAGGTCGCAAAGCACGGTCATATTTACCCCACCATACTAGTTTCTTGTATTATACTTTTGATATTTTCCGTTTTAATAATACTCCCAAGCTCATAACTGCATTTGCTAAAATGCACTTTTAATGCATTTGGTCATTTTATAGGTTATATCCTAATTTTTGATAGAAAAAGTTGTGAAGTTCTTTTGTTTTAAGAATATCTCGAAATCAGCCTTATTAGTCTTAATTTGTTTTTGGCTTCGGAGCTTGATATACTAATGATTATTCTTTAAGATAAGGCGCCTTTTGTATTATCTAGTTATAGTACTTTCTAAACTTAGAAGAAAAAATATGTTGTTAACCTCTAGCAGCGAGAGGCGGACCACCTAGCCGCAAGGCCGACTAGTCTCTGAGTTGAGCGCCCGCACTGCCTTCTATGTGTTGGCCTACTATACATATCGACTGTACCTTATAATTATCACATTTTTTTTTAAATTCAGAGTGCGTAATGTACGTTACGTAGTTACACAAAATTTACGATTCCATAACTTTTGTATGCGAATTAATGGAATAACTTGATGCGATCACATACATACCTTTGAACTTAAACCTTTTTTCATAGTATGAATGTTTAGAAAATGTTTAGGAATTCATTCTATAAGCTAAAGGTATACTCAATTGCCTTTCGCACTGGAAGGAAACAAAGAAATTATTTTTATATATGCATGTATGTCTAAAACAATCCCATAACTTTAAATTTAATGCTAATTTTACCAGAATTTAATTTTGATATGATTTTACACAAGTCGTATTATTTTTCTAATAAATAAGGCTATAAATGTAAAATGTTATACTATTGGAGTATGTTAGGAGATTACACGCAAATTTCCGATATCAATATTTTTACAACTCGAAAAATACAAACATCTTTTGTTTTAAAACTTACTTTCCAGGAGACAATATATACTTATAAATATTTTGCTGGCTCCCAATTTATTTCGAATTACATAAATAACTAAATTTCATTATAAAATCTATCTACTTTTAAATACAGTTTGGCTGGAACAGTACAGAGATCCCGTAATAAAATCAACGGCCGGAAGTCGATGCGTCACTCGGGCGTTTTCGTCCGCTTATGTTTGTGTGGGTACATGTGCGCATTATTATGTTTGAATAGACAACAATATGACATGTTTAGTATTTTGCTTATCCAATTTTTAGTACTGACCAGAAAATTCACGCTAACGCAAGAGTTTGGCGTGTGTTTTCTTTATGATAGTAAAAGGAATTTAACCTTATAGCATTTTGTGTTGTACGGTGTTACGAGTAGCTCTCGTTTGTATAGTGTTACGGATTACTTATGTGTGCGTTTATTTACGTACGCGAGCGCCGACTCGTCCGAGATTCAAATTTAGAACGCCGTCTCCGCCATGTTGTTTTCGGTGAAAAACTACGATCCATTGCATGGAAGCCGTGAAAATGTCACAAAGATGCCTAGAGCAATTGCTTCTGAATAAATAGTAGCTGTAACTTAAAGTAATAGATTTAAAATTTTGTGGTTATCCATATAAACTATTTCAGTCTACCAGTAGTATTGTTAAATCATTTTCATATTTATTATAAGTTTGTGGATAAATATTATTAATAATTTTGTTAATAAATGAATAATCGTAATTTAATAAATAATTTCGTTATCGTAAATAAGTATTGTTGATTAATGAAACGTATTCATGTGAATGAATGAGTCACTGCCAGAATTGGTTCATATATCGTGCAGATTGTTACGAAGTAATCATTCGTGTAAATCAATTTGTGATCACTACCAAGTACAATATTTTCAATTTAAATGATACATACTTCAATGAACCTTATTAGGGCACTGCGGAGACGGCTAATGCTGTTGTATTAAGCACTATTGTGTAATATTAAACTTAAAAATGTAATTTAAGGATGAAGAATAAGAAACGGGTAGTGATAGTTATTTATAATAATTATTACTTTTAGTTTTCAGTCCAACAACATGATATTTTTATAAAATATTTTACAGTAAATAGTAAATGTTTATTGAGCTTATGTACTATATGTGTATAGATCCATATAAACACGATAATAACGTTAAATGCGCAATCTACGTGATTGCGTAATCAATCGCGAATAACAAATAAGCTCCTTTGTTTCGAGGTTGCGGTTTCGTCCCGTGTATCTTTACTTTATTGCTAAGTACTATGATGTGTTGCCAGATATGTTCGTAGTTGTTACATAACGGTCTTTGACCGGACGGACGGACTTTGAACGGACTGAATCCTTCTGATTTAGTGCTTCACGCACGCCCAGCCCAACTGAATCCTTCTGTCTTCTTTTTCAAAGGTATCTCCACCCAATTGCATAAAATGCCCAAGGTAGACATACTCCTGGTCAACTTTGAGAGGTTTGCCATTGAATATAAGTGGTTCTGGAAATTAAACTATAAGAAAAAAACACAATTCTATCATTGATCAAGTTGGTGCGAGGTATTAATTATTAATATTTTTTTAATCATTTTAATCTTATATTATTAAACCGGATATTATTAAATGATGATGATAATGATAAATGATTTTTTATGTATACCTAAAACGATACATTTGTAGATTTAAAAATTGGCATAAAGATATAGTAGCATGTTGTTCAATTTTAATAAAATAAAAAATAATTCACATACTAATGTTATTGCGTTATGTATATATGTTCTATACTAAAGTATAACTTACGATATAAATTATTATTAAGGATTCTTTGTCCAATGTCCTTCAATGTGGCACAGAAATTAATGATTATTTGTCCCATATACGCGCGTAAACTTGTTGGTGACATGCACGGAATGGAAGGAAGGTTTTTGAATTATTGCAATTATATAATAAAAGCGGGGCGCAAATTTTTCTAATATTAACTTATTAATTTTTGGAGAAAAATTACGTTATATATAATCAGTTAGAGTGTATTCAGATTAATTTATAATTAATATCTTTTTTTTATTCAGCCAACGACATTAAAAAAAATTGTAAAAATATTAAACTATGCAAATAATTAAAAAAAAATTATTATGTACTGTCTTAAAGGTTTCTATCGAGGTATTTGATAATTATTCCCGATAAATATATTCGTAAACAAAATTAAATGGAGTCGTACGTTCGGACGTTTTCGAGTTATAAATATTTATTTGAACACTCTTTCAAACATATCATTAATTGTTGATGTCCTCGACATCGCCCTAACCTA
The DNA here is from genome assembly GCA_031353405.1 of Baronia brevicornis. Taxonomy (NCBI): domain Eukaryota; kingdom Metazoa; phylum Arthropoda; class Insecta; order Lepidoptera; family Papilionidae; genus Baronia; species Baronia brevicornis. The sequence goes on from JASFAT010001654.1 coordinate 439,956, forward strand.
GATTTTCTTAACCTCGTCATAAATATTTACCACGTGTCTAGGAACCAACACAGAAGAAATCAGACAACCCTTAAACAAAGAGTAAAAACGTGAAACCTACATCACAAATAGTGCGGATGTGCGTGCGACATCTGATGCTCATCCGGCTGCAACCAGCGCCATGTTAGGAGCGATCGCTCTCGCCACGGTGACTTAATCACTTCTCTGTTTACATGCACTATATTTGAAAATTTTATGTAATGATTTGTGAATAAATAAACTATTATTAGGTTCTTATAATCAAAAATCTTGGAAATAAAATTACAAGTTTATAGTTCCTACTTTGTTACTCTCTTAATTACACTCTCGTAGTTTCTTAGTGTATGTATATGTAATGAAGTATTCTGACTTACGTTTTAGTTATGTCAGGGGAACTATAGAGACCAGGGTCTGTTCAAAAAATTTAGCTACGAATTTGTGATGCGTCTGGTGTTGCGGATGTTGACGGGCGACGATGATCATTTACCATTATATGACTCGCATACTCATTTACCTGCCCTGTAATAAATATGAAAACGTGCTATGAACTATTGGAGTCACGGTAATTTAATTTATTTTATTTCACATTTACATCTTTCAATCAAATAAAATTCATAATTTCTGCCGTAAGTTCGCCCTAAAAGTTTAGTGTATTTATTACTCTATAAGTTTCTTATAAACATTTTTAATTATTTTAAATATAAAACTTTAATTATTTGATGACAATAATTCTAATATATAAAAAAATCTTTAAAATTATTATATTAAAATTAATGAATGTTTGTTCCGTATACATTCTTCCGATTTAATTCGGAACCGTTCATCTGTTTGTGAAAAAAATTTCGTAAGTTTTTGGTACGCTTCGAAAGATTTATGAATTAGTGCAACAACTTTTCAATAGGTTCTTAGTTAGTTTAAGGGGACGCTCGTGTATTTTGTGCTTAAAAAAACAAACTAGTAAGAGGGTAACAGCTAGTAAGAATTTTTATACTTATAGACATATGATGTTCAAATATTATCCCTGCTATACCCACTCACCCACTGCTATACTCACCCACTGCTATACTCACCCACCACACATACGATATATTCAGCAAATTTTTTGCACTACAAGTTTTTCGTTATTACCAATCGACACTTGAATATATTTCATATGCTTATAACTATAAATATTAAAACATAACTCATAAGTTATTCTTGTAATCGATTACTATATACTTAAGAGACTTATAATCGAGTTCTTTGTTGCTCGACAACTGTGCCAGTTGATATCTGTGCTATCGAGAAACTGCAACCGTCTATTGTGTAAGAGTGGAAGGCCTTCAAGCGAGAGAAAGATATGCTGTTTCTCAATGTTCCTTGTCATCTGGTGATTGTTCACAACCTCTATTTATATTATAATTTACTAGTCATATTCATGTAGTAGTATTCATGGCTATGTACTCATTTTGAGCCTAATGAAATCAGAACATCAGTGATCTCTTACGCGATGAGAATACTTGAATTTAACGCTGTCAATATTAATTAATGTATCAGATAAGTTTTTATGTCTTTTGAGGATTTTCTAACCATGAATATATTTTTGGCTTGTTTAATTTGGCATGAATTTATTATATATTTCATTGATGTAGCAGATTTCTGATAATGGTTCGATTAAGGGAAATAAATAAATATTTGTAGAATGAAGTTTTCTGATGATTGTTCAAACATATCATGAAATTAGAAAATTGCTATAATTTCCTGCAAGACTTGCTTAGTGTCATCGTATGTTAAACTATACTTTTTGTAATTTTAGTAGAAATACGCTCATTTACCTAACATACGCTCGTTTACCTAACTCTTTCGTAAGAAAAAACAACAGTCGGATAAATTATACAAACAAGGCAGTTAAAACAATTTAATATACAAATTGCATTACATTTTATGAGTTTTTTTAATTTAAATAGTAGTGCAGATAATCTGATTAGGATTGCAATTTACTTCACGTATTGAATTGTCTGCGATTTCTGTGGTATCCATCGCCTGCGGTGGTTTTCTGCGAAGAGCGCACGGGGTGTGAGTAAATAATGAGATTGTGTACAAACAAGCGCGGCAGCGAGGCTCCTTGTATAACAGTGCGGCTGTGGCTAGTGTTATGCAACCTGAGGTGGGTTGGCGGCGTGATGTGGCTGAACCGGCAGCGGTACTTTGCAGCCTGTGCTGTAATTACACACTCAACCCCTCCACCCCTTCACCCCTCGCACCGTGCCACCAACCGCACGCCGTCACACGATCGTCACGTGGCATCACGTAGGCACTAAGTCGTATGCATATAAAACTATTCTGTATAATTATCACTTTTAACATATACATATTTAAAAGCCAGGCACTATTTTGTTTTGTAAATCAACAAATACTCTATTACAAGATACGTGATTTATGATGTCTAATGTGATTTGGTGAAAAATACATAAGTTTTCGTAGAATAAATAATGCTGATCGTCAAAAATCTAATGTTACACTATACATATATTCAAATCATAACATATGCATTTCTAATTATTTGAACTTCGGAAATTAGTTATAATGTATAAAATCAGATTTCAAAAAAGTTTAAGTTATTATGTGAAATTTTAAGCGAATTAAAAGATTGGAATTTACTTTACAAAACTCGAGCACACTCTTCTCCTTGACATGTGGCGATAATACAACTACAAAAAATATTGTAAATCATTATCATATACTTCTTCACCTATGACTGCATTCTAAGTCATAAATTTCATAGTTTAAAATTTATAGGAATTAAATCTTGTTCATTTTTCATTAAATGTAAATAGAGCATGCATTCATTACGGCGAATAATTGTTATAAAGAACCGAACTAGTGGGTAAAAAAGAAACTTTCCGTTGCATATTAAATTATTAGTATATTTTGTGTTAAATTTTTTTTGTTATAAATTATTTCGCTCCAGAGCCTTTTCATTAAATATCCTAGTAATAATAATACATATCATAAGTAAACATGTAACTTCGCGATTGTAATGTTTGTTCCGTATTGTCCCCACCTGAGTTATTTTAATAAATATTATCATTCCTTTCTAACAAGCGAGTTTATTGGATAAAGAGGTTGTTAGTTTTTAAATTGTAATAGCATTATTTTTTGTAGTTACATGATTATGAAAATAAATATTGTTTACAGAAATAATATAATATTTTACATTCTTAATGATTGTGTATTTTATTATAAGTATATTATAAGTATTTTATTTATTTTGCATTGCTACTGTTGTATTTAATCTTACTAGTATTTAATTTAATTTGATGTTTGTCGATGTATTAGAGACTTTAGTGCGGTGGTTCCATGAAAATTTTATGTAAGTTTTAAATTCATATTTTTAGAAAACTGACCATTTTATTCTACCATTTTAAAGTTATTTAGTTACGTAAAAAGTACTCATATTTTTAATGTAAATTACTTTAAAAACCACCTTGAAATATAGGATATAAAATATTTGAATGTGTTACTACTGTTCTCTGTCTAATTATATTTCCAAACGTTACTGACTGAATCTACTAACCAACCTAACATTAAATTGTTATTATAGTGTAAATGATATGTCAAAAATATTTTTAAATTTTAAAGAAATACCCAGTCGTCGCCTCAACGCCAATATAAATGAAATATCATACTATTACTTATATTTTATTCACACTTCATATTTTACTGAAAATTTATTTACATTTTTACTTTCATTACGTACTCGGCCCGATTTGTAATTCGATGTCGTATTTTTGTTGTTTCTATCTACGTCAGAACACAAACTATATTACAAAACATTAGCAATATCTGTCACGAACTCTTACAAATTTTGGGTGTTACGGTGCGTATGATATAATTTGTTTTTAATAAGTGAGTAAAGCTTTCCGCCTGTCTATAAAATTAAATAAAACGTTTATATTATTTTAATATATTTTTTTTGCAAAAAGAAAACCACATATCTCACTTTAGTAAATATGTCCAAATTCGATAGCTAATTGCGTTAGAAATTAATATTAAAGTGTGATTTAATATTAAAGTGTTGATTTTGATATAATAAAATAAATAATTAAAATAAAAATTAGTAAATAATTGAATTTATGAGTTTTCTAAGGCAAATTCTCTTGAAGGTTATTGTGACTATTAATAACAGTGCATGAAGCTGGCAGGTGCAACGCGCTCATGGCGTCGCTGCAGGTTTAGCGTGACATCGTACAGCTGATAGCAGGCAGCGGCCAAGTTCATTACCGTTCCGTTTAAATTGATTTTTCATGGTTACGCCAGCACCGGCTTTCTAGTGCTCAATATAATCCTCGATTTTTTATTAGGAACCTTGACGGTAATATGCTTAAGATTTATAAACCTGATTCTTTATTTTTTTTATATCGCTTGATCATTACTGATGATACTCGCTATTTGATGTATTTCCTTGATCATTTTCAATTTTTACTTCAAGAAATTAGGTAATTGTAAAATATTATATCGGTGTTACGATTTGTATCAAGAAACGACGTGTTCCAACCAGGTCATATTTTTTCAATGTAATAACTACACAAAAAAAAACGAAAGTACGCATTATACATTCGTTCAGTAGTGTTAGAATAGTTTTTTGTGGTAATCGATTAAATTAAATGTTTAATAAATGAGAATATTTTTTATACGTAACTTTTTTTTCTGAATTTTGCAAATATGTTATGGATAATCTTCTTCTCACCTAGTTGTTTGAAAGCCAGGTTGACTGACCGAGTTATTTGCAAGAACAGTATTTGATTAATAAGTACCTTCACAGTTTTTTACTTTTAGTACATAAAAAGCTTTCTCCATCGTAAAGTACGGCAAATGTCTGAGTTTGGCGAAAGTTTACACTGGACGTCAAAAAATCGAGACAGAAAACATGGGGTTTTGTTCATTTTTATTGCAAATATTTTTGTGTAATACGAGAAATGTTATCTTTTTAAGGTTCCCACTATGTAATTCAAATCGTGACTTATGAGTTTTACTGCGAAACCAAGAGTTCAGTACGACTTATTTCTTCCTCTGGCTCTAATAATTGCTTGAAATCGCCTATTTAGTGATCTCTGATAAGGTTTTTGATATCTCTTTGTTCTATAGGATTGAAGTCGCGATTATTAGCTGGTCACTCTATAAAAGAGATCCCAACTACAGATACTGGGTGACAATTCTAGCGACGTGTGGTTAAATGCATCATCAGTTATTAAAGCGAATCTAATGTATTCAGTATACGTCATAACATTTTAAATGTTTGATAGCGCTATCCCGAAAGAAGATCAGTTCGCCCTGTCAAAAATATATCCCTCAGAACATTATAGAGCCCTCACCGAATCTTACGTACGTTACGGTAAGCTTTATTACCGGCTCACGTGGTTTTAACTTTTCCTTTCTTAGCCGTCGTCTTACTATACTGGCTTATTGGCGTACTGACTTCATAGACAACACTAAGTGAACAGCAGAAAGAAGCCAGTTTCAAAATGACGGCGAGATAATGAAGCCGTCATCTCGTGAATTTTTGACACGGGAACAGCCGGAATCGGGTTTCCGCCCATATTCCCCCTTCGTAATAGTTTATTGATTCATATTTACCGTTTCTCTGATTAAGATCTTTGCCTATTACGGCTATAACTTAGGCAGCTTCTGTTTCAGTCATGTCATGTTTGTACAGAAAATTTTATGGAAATTCTCTCCAAAATGATAAATTTATTGATCACAGAAGTACGAATGCGAAAAAAAGGTATATTCGAAAGTTAAAGTTCGAATACAAAATGGACTGCATTAACGATAAATTAACAAAAATGTTGGTAGGTTAGTTGGTTGAAAAAAAATTAAACAGGGCCCACTTAAGTACTGCACAACACATTTAAGTGTTTATTATTTACTACCCCAGTTATCAAAATAAACGTTACACTTTAGCAAGTTGAGAAGCTATAGCATTGCATATTTAAGATACTTATTTGTAAATTTGTAAAGTAAGGTGGCTCGATTTTCTTGACGACCTGTATATAATAAGTGCGGTCGATGGCCAACGTCACGACTGCCTACTTTCGGCGTGAAGAAAGTAAAAGAGTCATTCATCATGGCGCGGTGGCTTTTTATTCACTAGGTCGCGCACTGCGTCCGGTTTACCTACAAATTGGTTACATTGACCGCTAAACAGGAAGATTCGGCTCATACGGTGTCTGTAACCGTCTGTGTAGTGATGTGTGGCTATGGTTGCCATGTTATTAATAAATAAAACACGAATGCTTGTTACTTTTATGATTTTTTAAAAAGTTAACTATGTAGTTCAAACGGCTATTTGGATAGGTATATTTAAACATATTTTCCTTCTGAATTGAGATAAACGTGTAATATAAAATCGAGCGGCGATCTATAAAATGAAAAGCGGCTGACAGGAACTCTTGTAAATGAAATTTTTGTTTACTTAAGTCTAAGGAGGAATAATTAACGATTAATTTGATTAAAATAAAACTCAAAAAAGGTTATTGAAAATTGCTATAAAGCAAAATGTAGTCATGATGCAATATATAATTGTTCTTGATGTTTCAACTTCAGAAATAATCTTTTTCAACCTTACCTTTAATCGAAGATATGTGTGCACAAGATCGTAGATTCTTTGATATTTTCATTGTTTTAGTTAAATTTTATAACGCCTAAATTGTCCTTGTCATAGCAAAGCTTATGGTCACAATATACGTCTGTGCAATGAGTGAACGTATTACATCTAGGACTTTAAAAAATCTAGAAAATAAATTATGATGCATTGACTTTGATATTTTAATAAAATTTAAACACTCATATCCCTACATTAGGATTTCCTGTTTCGTTATAAACACAAATTACAAGAATAAATACCAAAACTCATATAACTTGTTGGTCAATTATTTATTACGATGAAAATCGAATCCATTACTCTCGGCTCAGACTGCGAATAATTCACCACTGCGCTATTTTGGTCGTCGAGGTGATTTCCCTCTGAAAAAAAAAACTTTAAAAATTGTACTTATCGTATTACGCAATATTTATTTAAATAAATATGTTTTTTATAAGTATATAAAATTTATTGTGAATTATTCCGAAATAATCCGAAAATTATGTGTTTCCGCTGCGAAAGCCTCGAGCGATCAGATAAAGTTCTAATAAAAGTTACTTAAAGTCTTCGTGGTACTTGGTGAGGACTTCGGTCATCTTCTTTATGCTCATAGTGGCGAAATACGGTATATATTCGAAGCCTTATTTTAATTTACCTTTGATAAAATTTAACATAAAGCCCGAAAACATATAATTTTTATGACGACTAGTTTTACTCTGACTTGGTAAGGCTCAAAAAATTGACGTACTTGGTTATATAAATAATAATTTAGAAGTAGCTGAAATTACCAGGTTCATGGCACTAAGCAATATAAATTATAAATATACTTTTTAAATCACAGAGCATGGATTTTGTAATTTTTTCTTAAACGTAGATAATAACTGTATAAAATCAAAAAATACTTATGTGAAATTATTGCCTTACAGTCACATAACGAAGACAACGACGTGGGAGGATCCCCGCAAAACCCTCGCAGCGCAGAGTGCCGAAACCCTCCTTTCACAGTCTGCGGCTACACAAAACATTGCCACACCCACACCCACAGGTAATGATATAATATACAGATATTAATTCCCTTTTACCTAATTCAAATACGGCGAAAGGATAGGTTTTCAATGTGGTAGAGCCATTCTAGTAGCATTTTTTATCTACAGTATAAATTCGCCGTATTTAGTAGAATGTAGTTTTACTCTCATTAGAACATTATCTACGAGCAAAAGATCGATTTTTGAGACAGTTTTCACCAATCTTTTGTTTGTCCTTTTCTTCTCTGTTCATTCTTCTCTCTCTTCATATGTGTGTGTGTATATGTATATATGTCAATTCTTCACTGTTAATATATTGTTTGGATTAGGTGCATGAATTATTCTAGCCTTAATCAGCACGTGTTCAATTTCTGTTTAATAAAGATCAATCATTATATAAAACATTGTACCACACAATGTCGTCATATAATCGTCTTTGTGTTATAATTAATATATTATTATTTTTGCTTTGTGTTTTTAAGCATAGAATAAGGCCATCTCATTTCTTACCGTGGGCGTGTTATGAAAGAATAACCAAATATCAGTTCACGAGCAGTTGATGTCTACTGAATAATAAAAAATCTGTGATCCTCAATACGCGAACCATGCGTGGGGATTATGATAACACTCCTGACTTGAAAGAGGCCTCTCTCCTAAAGTGGACAGTTACAACTCCGTTGTTTTATTGCTATTATTTTAAATACATTTCGTAGCATATCCGTAGCAGTTTTGGCAAAGTAATTAAAAAAAAACAATGAAATTTTTTTACAAAATAATAAACGAAATATTTGAGGAAACGCTTGAAACTGTAAAACTCACAATTAGTTTATTAGTCGTTTGAGCGTAAACCAAGTCTTTCGATTTCGTTTTCACGTGATCTAATTGGCTTCGGACCGACGTTTAAAATTATCATGAAACTAAAATAAAAACAAGTAAATAACCCGAATTCTAAAACTGATTTTATGACGGGAATTAACGCGTTGTTTCCGTCGGTCGATGTGCGACGAGCGTTGAAAGGTGTTCGGAAAATACATTGGTGTCGCGGCGCCGGCAGCATGGCGCCCGCGGCTTTCAGCGCTTGCGACATCCGTGTAAAGGCACCAACCAGCTAACCAGCCGCAGACCAAGCTTCCATAAAATAGTTTTACATCAGACGAGAACATAACACTAAACAAAAACAATAGTTTACACAAAGCATAATAAAGCGATACTGGCAGCGAATTCTAAATATTATATAATTATATGGGTATTGAAATTACCTGAACATACCTAGTCTTTTGTTGAATCTAGACCAAGAACACAAAAAACGACATAGGCACCGTTTGTTCCATACATACGTACGTATGTATTATGCTAAGGACCTTGCATATATTGACATTTTTAAGTTTCGTATTCACGTTTCCTGGATCAATTAATTGCAATTTAAAGTTGATATTTTCTCTTTACGACAACTTAATAACAGACATTAAAGAGTGTACGCGTAAATTGTTCTGCAAAGAGTTGAGTATATATGTACATTATTGATTTATGTTTGAGGTTAAGGGTTCTAAATAGTTTCCTTATTGCGATAGTTAAGAGCCAAAGATTTTGTCAATATAATTCATTCAGAATGAATAAAGCACTTATGTGTAGACATTTGAATTACAATGCATATAGGTTTACAGTAACGAGGCGTCACACATTTTGTTAAGTACATACATACATAGAGATTCATTAACTACTCGAATTTTAATTTTTTAAATTATTAACGTCAGTATCCAAAAATTAAAAATACGCGTGCGCTCTCTGTCCATTATATTATAACTTTATCAACGGTAAATAAAATTTCACTAGGTCCAATGAGCTCGATGACTGTCTAAACTCATTAGGTTTCTTACGTAAAGTCTACCTAAAGGGACCTCGTATTGAGGCGAAACACGAGTCATATACCATATTGATAAGAGATGTTATGTTTTATACAATTTTTGATGTTCGTGACAGTGGTGTGATTGATATTTTTATTCACCATTTCGGTAAAAATTTTAGTACATTTTTGTTTTCTTATATACTAGTTCGTAAAGGTAAAATAATACTGTTCTTACTTATTTTAGTGGATCTTAGCAAAAAGTAGGTTTTATTTTCTTACCTTATTTATTTCCACCAAATAACGTCTGACTCTATTATACTTTATAAATTGTCAATTGAAGTAAATAAACAAAAAAGAAATTGCCAAATAAATTAAATTCAAATAATAAAATAAGTATTTTTTTTAGTGTATTCATATTTCAAAAGTATTAAGATTATACATTTTAAAATCTATGCTTTGTAAGCTCTGTCTGTGTGTGAATCTCTGTTAATTTATTTAACATTGAAGGATGGATTTAACAGCACTACGATAAAGAAACGAAAACGAAAAGGTGGGATACTTTCGAGGTATGTGAAGTATGCTTACAATGAAATCTTGTAGTATACTTGGCTTATTTATAGGGCGAATATAGGCTATTACTTTTTAAATAAAATAAGAATAATTTAATTTAATAATGTTTTTATATTGAGCTTTGTTTAATTAATATCGCACTGGAAGGACGTTTTTATCGTAGCCTGCGCTTTATTGGCAATTCAATTGAATAATGTTACATGTAAGAACACTTTACGCGTTTTTACTTGCGATAGTTAACTCAAATACGTGCCCTAGTCACGTTTTAGTGAAGCGCACGTCGCGACAGACGCACCTTGCTCCGGTTGCCATGTGAACGGTATGGCGACGAATCCTTACATATCAAAAATATGGAATCAATGAAGTTTGATACTAATTTGGAATTACATTTATTAATAATGTGATATACGAACGAAATCGTTTCAAAATAAAATTAACATTTTTTAAGAAGACTAATATTGTTATAATTAGAATTTTTGTTAACAAATTTCAAAATTAAATACAACGAAAATATGAAATTGAAGTCATCTGTGTAAAAATAATTGGTCTTAATTTCGATAAAAGTGAAAATCAGTTGTATGGTAGGTGATGAAAAGGTTCCAATTGTAACAGTTCATATTTGGCGATCATTTGCTTTGCAGTATATAGTCAGCATTGCCCTAAACGAGCTGTGCGCGAAAGCAATTGACCAGGTGCGATTGTTGAATTGCGAGCTTTTCCATTATTGTTTGCAATCGTTCATTATACAAAACAGACAGTACATGTCTGGCCTGCTTTCCAAAAGCACAAGTCACCAAACCCTCAGTAGTATCTTCTTTTAAGGCAACGTAACGCAATAAGCACAATTAGCAACATAAAAGATACATAGATATATATATTTTTATATATTATTATTATATATTATATTATTTTATATATTATATTTTTTTATAATATATATTTTTTTCCACGTAAAATCGCAATTTAGGAAATCTAATTCATTTTTTTGTAAACTAAGATCGGCTTCTGTCTACTATACAATAATAAAACAATGATACTCTAGTTGTTGCATCAAACTGGCATCCCCATTACGAGACAAAAACGGTGTTTGTTCTAACGTTATCTTAGTTTTATTACAATGCAAACTGGCTCCGTCTATGTGGATCACCTGACATAGGACTAGTGTTTTTATAGTGAATTCCTTAGTTTAATCTCTTGTCGCAACAACGTATTACCTATAAAATGAAATACCTTTTGTATGAACCATTGCGTACACATTTCTCTTGTACTTATTTTGTTGTATTTTATGAAACAGCTAATTAAAATAAAGGAATGATTAAGGATAAATGGTTTCGACAGTTATTTTTCATTGATTTGTCTTTGCATCACTCTGTAATCCTTTTATTCTTGATGTTCTTATTAGCGTTTCTCTATTAACGAGCATGATCACAGGCTGTTACTGAATACTAGCATTTACTATTTTTATTTTATTTATTTAATACTTTGTTGTACATAATACACGACATACAAGAATTAAAAAAAAAGAAGATGTACAAGGGCGAGCTTAACTCAAAATTGAGTTTTCTTCCAGCAAACCCAGGACAACATAATTATGCATTTTAATTTTGTAAGGTTTAACAGCAACGCTGTACAAGTAAATTGATAAGCCAGCCGCTTCAACTGTCAGTATGAAAAAACCTTTTATGGGGTAACAGTTAAAGCGAACGATGTGATTGAGGTTCATTAGATCCTTATAATATTAACAGATTTGTTACAATAGAATTAAGATTCTGTGTTTAAAATAATAATTTGATTTTTAATTGACACGTTTATTGACAGATGTTTTTAATTCCTTTTTTACTATTTACTTGGTTCTTGTGTTTTACTCAATATGTATTTAGAAGGATAACTATTATAGATATATATTTTTTATGGAGCTTATTATATGGATGCCCCATCTTTATAATCAGCTGTCATTGAGTATTTTTTTTTGTCTGAATTAAAGAAAGTAGTATAGTTTCTATAATATCTGCACATGTTTATCAAAATCATATATAAAAAGAACTCGTTATAACACGTGTAACGTACGTATGTACGTTATAACACGTATATATGTATATACAGAGAGGGATATTGAGTAATTTCTCCCTTTTTTTTCGTAAGGTAACCCATAAAATCCTCCATAAAATCAATTGCTCTAACAAAAGTTACTATTTTTCTAGAAGATGTAATTCTTTTGTATTGTATGTATTTGTCGACATTTTTGTTTCAAAATGACAGCTCCGTTGCTCAGCCATTGTCCTGTTAAGTAACGATTGCTGCAAATTACCCTCAATTACACGTGGCCTTACATTACTTGCAAGGCATAGTCCGTAATCTAGTGTGAACTTTTTGTCACAAGAGTTCCTACTTTGCATGCTATGAATTTCATTTATTAATTAATTAATTTTCTCAAATAGAGTTATTTATGTATGAAGTCTCTATTATTGCCCTCAAATTTGTTGCTCCTTGCAGACTTTGTAGATTATATTATATAATTATAGATTGTATTATAGATTATATTATAAAAAAAAATGCAAATATAACCAAGTTTTCTTTGAAAATAGACCAAATCAAGTAATATATTATGAGCGATAAGACCGCCCCTTGTTATAAATATTATACAATATAATCTTTATTTTTCATTATATAAAATTTGGTGTACAATAAAAAATATATATTTCAATATATTATTTGTACTGCACTTATTCTATTCTTCTATAATGAATATGAGTTAAGTATATAGTATATGTACTAATATTATGCCTTAATAAAGTCGAGTAATGGCGACGGTAAATACAGATATGTACGTAATGAAATAAACATTTAATTAAAACCTTGTAAACGAGTACTTTGTTTATGAATGAGCACTTGTTTGTTGCGTGAAATCAACACATATACAATAAATACGTGTCGCTTATTGTAAGAGGCGTGAGTGTGCGGTGATGTGGCCACTGTCGACGTGCCGTGATTCATTTTCGCGCTTACGCTGGTTAAGTGCGCCGTAGACGCTTTCTGGGAACACTTCACGACCTTCCCATGCCACCTGGTTCTCAAACACGTGTCGTATATCCATAATGTGCTTTAACATATCAATAAAACAGGGATTTTGTTTAGATTTACAAAATACTATAATATATGTATTTTTTTGACCATGATCATGGATGGAATCTATTATTGTTTTTATCTACCAAAAATTTCTTTCAATTGTTTACGTTTGATCATTACGCAGGGTAAGATGGTGCCAGCGGGCCAAGGGAGCTATATTTAAAATAACTTATAACATCGGTGAGGTGTAAAACTACTGTTGAGACAAATTCAGCCTTTCATTTTGCTGCATTCTGGAAATAACTGACGCTAGGTATTTTGGAAAAATATTACGGTTGACTTAATTATATATATTATTATTATTACTGAATTATATATATTAATGGATATTTCGGCGTAAGTGTATTTTAAACCTGCTGTACTATAATTGGCAGCAGTTTCTGTCTCCCCGCTTGCAACTAGTCGCTGTTGAGAGGATCAAACATCGATTTCACTTGCCAATATTAAGTTTTCAATTATTACTGATGGAACATGTCTGATAAATTTCAGCAGCGAAGAGTACAAGTAGTAATACGACAACGGATCCGTTGGGCCCGTTGCCGGAGGGATGGGAGCAAGCCGCGACACCGGAAGGAGAAATCTACTTCATCAATCATGCCGCTCGCACAACGTCCTGGTTCGATCCTAGAATACGTAAGTTTTAACCCGACAAATTACGATCAAAATATATATGACTTCTACATATTACACTAAACATCCACGATTATATCGCGTTTAGAACAAGCCCAGTGCTGACCTTCGTTCCAAAATTTGGAATCTTAGTATGAATTTTGTATTGATTGCATTTTTATGTAATGGGAGTTAACGCAAACCATCTTTTTAAGCATTGCATGTGATTGTTTCCAGCGCAACACCTGCAGCGTACGCCGGTGGCGGGCGCCGGGGCAGCGGGTGGTGGATGGGCGAACGCTTCACTACAAGCTTGCCAACAGAAACTCCGCCTACAGTCGTTGCAGCTAGAGAGAGAGCGGCTCAAGCAGCGCCAGCAGGAGATTATGCTCCAGGTATTAGTCTAATTTATATTGCATATCAACTCAATAAATGAAAAAAAAAACACCCTCAATCTATTGTAACTGAAAAATATAAGTCACGACTAATCTAGCATAGATTAATCTAGATAGTCTGTTTGAAAAGTAAGGGGAAATTTTGCTGTTTGTGCATGGTATTTGTACTTTTTTTGTACCCAAAGACATGGTTATTATTAAATAGATAGATAACTTGTTTATTTAAGGCATAATACAAACAACATCAAAAGTAACAAAACAAAAAAAAACATCCTTGTGCGTAGTTTTCTTTAAAGCATGACTGAGTAAAAATCATTAATCGCAGAAAATATCATTTCATTTCTTTATTGCCCTTATGGCACGTATGCTGTACTACGGACTATCTGTTGTGATTTTCCGTCCTCGATCAACAATAACAACTATTATTATCGATTGAACATTTCCGTATATTCTTGGGCATCCATTAAAATCCTTATTAAAATGTTTGAATAAAATAAATGCGGAAAATCATCTGGAAAAGTTATTGTTTAAAGTGTTCCTATCCTTTCATAGAAGGGAGTTAGAATTTAATTTGGCACACCAACTATCGACCTCACCTTAACGTGGTACATACTCTTCATTCACGGACGAGGCTTTCACTAATAGATGGTTCGATGGTCGCTAAGCTTGGGACTGGCCCACGTGATAATTATTCTAAATATCACTTAAAATAATAAAATATTTTTTTCATGCATTTAATGCCTTTTATTATTTACGGGTTACATGGATGCAGCTTAGCATGCTTCGTGTGTGATTTCGCATACTTTCGATAAACAGCAGTAAATATACACGTTAAAATCGTAATTGATAGTCTAGTCTCTGCTTGTTTCGTGATAGGAAAAGATAGCGAGTTATGCGCGTGTAAATAGTCGGAGATACAGTCACTCGCATGCCGACGTTCTTTGACGTAGATTTTATTTTTAACATAAGATTTTTATTATGTTTTAAGTAGACATCAAACTAAAAGAGTTTCTTACAAGTGTCTCCTTTTAACCTAAGGTTAGGATTTATTTAAGTATTCAATTAAATAACAAATTTATTTCATTCAGTGAGATCTCATTATTGTTAAAAGAATAAGTGCTAACGTGCCTCCAAAATAAATAGATATAATAGAATACTATAATAGAGTACTATTCAAATTTAATTATGTATTTAGACTGAATAATGGATCGAAAGACCCAGTCGAGTATAGTGTTTGTTTCTAAATATATGATATATTATCCAACAACTAGAGTCTTTCAAAACTTTATATAGAATACGCTGATCAATATTAATTTACAATTACCTTTTTTTACATCAAAGAACATTGTACACTATATTTAAATAAACTTGTCTTACCGTGAAAGTAATTTAATGAGACCAAAAAGTAATTACATATGCTCAAGATGCATGAAAATTTCTCCAGCAAGAATTAATGGGCCGTCAATCATCGTCAATTGTGTCTTCGCTGGCGAGCAGCGCCGGGGCAGTAGCAAGCACGGATCTACCTTTGGACCCGTTCCTGTCGGGACTCACCGATCACCAGCGACAGGAATCAGCAGACAGTGGGCTGGGGATGGCGGTGAATCCCTCGTACTCGATGCCACACACACCTGAGGACTTCTTGGCTGGCATGGATGACCGTATGGACTGTACCAGCGAAGCCGGTGCGAACTTAGATGCAACCGACATTACCCTCGGTGATTCGACTGATGATTTGGTGCCTTCGTTACAGGTAAATTTTTATCTCATGAATACGATTATGATAGCTTTAAGCTGGTTTAGCTTACGCGAAGTATTATTGAATAGTCTAAAATTTACTAATAGTGTACCTCATTTGGTAGAATTACATTTAATAATATAACCCACAAAGTGACATTTTGGGACCCTTTTAATAAACCGTCAAATATGCCAAATAAATAGGCGGTTTGAGAATACAATGCACGAGATGTTGAAAATATCTTCATGCTTTTGTACATTATTGTATTTTGTAATCTACCCTCCGTCATACTTTTCATTTTAAATATAATTATGGTGACATACAAATTTCCATAACATATAAATTTCTACAAGCCAGACAATTCTCTTGATAACGGTTTTGTAAGACTTTCCGAAAGTCGTTTAATAAACAAGGTTACAATTCAAGTTTATTTTAGATCTGACGTAAGTCACATGTGGTTATTGACAGTCGCTTTTAACTCTAAGCAATGTACGCTGTAAATATGTTTGTTTTATGAAAGGTTTTCTTTATAGTCAGCGTCTAAACTAATATACAAAATTGAGCCTTTAGCTCATTTGATTTCATTCAGACTAATTCTCTAAAAACATATCGTTCTAGTAATCCTACCTTTGTTCAACGTGTAAAGGGTAACAGGACAAACTTTTTTACTTTTTAAAGTGAAACTGATTTCCCTTGTATTACTTTTCTTGTAAGACTTTTCTGTTGTATTGTATAACTTACTGACAAAATACCTTTGTCGTATTAGCCCTTAGCAGTCAGTATGACTGGTTGGTAAAGTGGGTTTTTATCAGGCACAAAAGTAGACACGGATGATAATGGTCACAGTCTAAACAATATGGATGGACTACGCTTTGCTAGCGTTTCCGTACAGACATGTCATATAACTCTTTAATTTTTGCGCAACATTTAAATAGAAATGTATACCTAATCAGCATGAAATAAAAGCAATGTGTACGATTATTGAGAAATTCCCTGGAAACATTAAAGTTATATTAAGAGTTAAAAAAAATTGTTCTTAGAGTTATCAAATTAAAGTGGTTGTCTATGGGCGGCGTTGATTGCTTTCGATTAGGAGACACGCTTGCTCGTTTGCCCTGCTATTCCATAAAAAAAAGTGGCAATGGGCTGGACACGTTTGACGGAGAAGACACAATCGTTGGACTAGAGGAGTACTGAAGCTAGTAGACTGCTTTACATTGAAGATAGTAATGATGTACGATTATTTTAAATGAAATATGTTTGTTGTTGTATTTTAAAAATGAAACTTTCAATATGCCTGTGTTTTTATTTCAGCTGGGTGAATTCACAAATGATATACTGTTGGATGATGTTCAGTCACTGATAAACTCGACGCCGAGCAAGCCTGACAACGTACTCACGTGGTTGTAAGGGACCCGACACCGTCCGCCGCATTGTGCGTCCACTCGGCAAACGCCCGATGCTCACAAACTTTACATTAGGTATTATACTGTTAATTTAGAGTACTTACCACTTTAAAAACAATGTCGGCCGAGAGCAGGGTCGTTGGTCAAACGGTAACTATGGTGTACATTTCACTCAGATAATGACAATAAGTAATAACGTGTGTGGACGGAGACATTCGTGTGTGAATCGTACAGATTATTTGCTGCCAGATACAATTGATGTGCCTTCACACGCCGACTGAGTTAGTTATATCAATTTTAATTTGAATTAATATTCACATAAATGTATATTCACATTTAAAGTTTTTAAATGTATAAAACTAACTTTGGCGTATATGTTTCGTATGTATATGGAGTTTGCATCTCAGCATTTATTTGAATGAGATATATACATATATATATATATATACAAACTTTGTATGATGTGTTATAAATTTGTGGTTAGAATATGCGTGTTAGTCGCAAGCTATTGTGTGAACTAATCGTCAAATATACTCCTTTACTTATAAACATATTGGTTGTTATACTGCGAGACCTCCACGACACTAAAATATTCGTAACAGTGGATCAAAATAACTTGGTGAATATGAATCGTTACGTTCTATAACATACATTTTCATTGTTACGAACCCCAATAGGGTTAACCATAACTCAGCCATTCCTAACTTGACAACATGCTTGGAGTCAAATGAAAACAGTTGTGTTCCATGCAAACCTTCTTTCCTAGTTGAAAGGAGAAAGCTTGCATAAACACTTGCTCACTGGCATGGTTTTCCATACTCTTTGTTTTAAGACTATCGGAAATCCCCTTAAATTTTTACTGTTCGACATGTGTATTTATCTTAACAATATGATCACTTTATCAATAAAATTGTGATAACATCTAGAGGTAAAAGTGTCTTATGGTGCCTTTATAAAATTAAATATATTTACTGTGTTAATAATGAGATAATTTTCGTATATTTGTACACCTATTGGTGACGATTTTGATGTATTTTATAATATTATTATATTATGATCAAAATTAAAACTACTTATATTCTTGTTGTAACGATGTGTTTTGTCTACTTACACCGTCCTTGTGTATTTTTCGAGATTATGAATAGATTAGTTAGTTAAATCGTGACCTAGATAGTTATTTGGCAACTATTATGTTTACTTGTTAGGTATACTTATATCATAATGTTTGTTTCGAAGTGGACGATGTATCTTTATGCATGTGTATGAGTGCCACTAGGTAATATGGTATGGGCAATATCGTTGCCACGCGTGTGCCCAACTTGATTTCGCACACTACTTATACTATTTGTCGTCGAAACTTGTTACGACGGTGTGCAATATCAGTTCCGTTTTTTTCATCTTCGTATAATTTTTTAAGGCAGATTAAAATTAAATTGTTAATATTATATATTTTTTCTGTGACATATTTCGTGCATTAATCAAAATCTCGACTGCTACAATACTCTTTATCTGTATCGTTAAAACTTAACGAAGCAACGACATAATACTGAATTACGTTAAAGCCCACCTAGTCTTTTATTTTTTATGAAATTACTTAACTCAATTGAACATTAATATCGATATTAGGCCTTGTATTAAAATGCTACATTGAAAACTTTGCCATATTAGTAAAAGTACTATTACTCTTATAAGATTTAATTTAACCTTGAATGCTACGGTAAATAGCAATCATAAGCATCTGTGTAACTATTGTAAGTAGGTGTAACGGTGCTGGGTTTATGATACATATAATTTTGTATACTGTAGATCCTTTCGTTGTACTTTATACTGTATTTGTCGTCATTTTAATATTTTTAAGTTACAATGCTTTTCATATTGTTCAGTCTATTATTCTTAACGCGTTTCTTCCTTTACATTTAGATAGTAGATTGTATCGAACTGATAGTTTTAATGTTATATCTGGGGTAGCAATTAAATTTTACAAACTAATTTCATTTTATGTTGCAATTTAATATTTATAAATTTATTTTAGAAATACCAAATTATAGAATATTTTTAACGTTATGTATCACCGGTAGATGGTTGGAGATAACCTAAATGCTAATTAGCATTTTGAAATCAATTGCCGTACTTGCTTTTAAAGCGACGGAAATAAAAGATATAATTTAATTTTTTGGTCAAACTACGTGTGTTTTTACATCGTAAACTATTAGCCAATAGTGAACATAAAAAGTATGCTTTCAGTTCGCAAAATATGCCAATGCAAATTATTTTGTTGTAATGACATAATGAGAAACATTCCATGTTGCTGACAGTTTGCTCGTCGCGAACGTTCGCTACAGGACGAGCTCTGGCATTGCTTACGACGGAATAATATGCTGAACAATATATCGAGTTTAAACTACATATATAGTTTTACTTCTTAAGATAGTCTATAATTACAAACATATCTTTTCAGTCTGACCGCAGATGCAAGTTTTCTATGTAGTGTATCAATGTTATAACAATGAAATTAAAAATATATAGGTACCTACAACTCCTTTGCAATAATTTCATTGTAAATAATTTGATATTCTTATATAAACTAAATAAATATTTGTTTCAATTTTCATTGTTTCATTTTCTTCATATTGGTTTTTGTTATTATAGTTCGGTTTTGGGCAGTTGCTGTTAAAAGAAAAAAGAAAAACAACATGAATTAAATAACTTCTCTATTAATATATAAATTAAATTCATTCCAATGTTAACCCTGCTTGATTATACCCAAAACCATGCGTATCAATCGACCTTATGTTACATCCGCCTGACCTGTTAACAAATATTATTATTTAACATGCACTACAAATAATAGTTAAAGTAAATGTTAGCGGTTAATAAATTAGTATTATTTTTGCACCGAGATTACTATAATAGTATTATAAGATTTGTCAAAAAAGTTAAAACTTCAGTAGAGTATTGTTAAATAAAATTCTACGGGAGTAAAAGAAATACTAAGTTGTGAAGAGAAGTTTTTACTGTATTAAGAAGTGAACTTTAATTGAACCCAATATTCCGTTTTTATTTCTGAATAAGTTTACTGTTCTCTAGAAAATAAATAAATAATATATTTTCTCTACCAGCAATGTTATAAAATTACTAGAATTCTTGTTAAACATTATTACCAAACTAATAATACTTGTGCAAGAAAAATATAACTTACATCCAGGCTCAGCCTTAATCATCTTAAGGCGTCTCGGTTGAGTCATTAATTTATTATATAATAATATGTATAATAAGAAAATAATGATTTTGAATTGGCTACCATGTTTTTTATTGAATTGACAATGGCTATATTTTCTGTCAGTCGGTTGAACATGAAATGTTTAATGAAAAACTAACAGCTAAAATTTAAATTTACTAGCTTCATTACTTTAAGAAAACTCTTAACATTTTAGGTATCTTTATAAATCCAAAAGTTTTATAAAATGAATGAATTTAAGTGACTATTTAAGTACTACAAACATTTAAGAATTGTGACTAATTTTACCCAATAACCCAACATCGTTCAAACATGCTATAGCGCGTGCTGCACCTCTGGGTCCCAATGACCTGGGCAAGCACCTAATGTTATCTATTCTAAGTAAAGCTAATATATTCAGGGTTTTACAGATACAGACTTTCTGTCGCTTACCGTTGGATCTTTAAATTGTTCGTCTTGAGGGAGTTCGCGGTTAGCGATTAGTTTCTTGTAATACTCCACCGATAACTTGGGTGTACGAGGTCGATCAGGGTTCGTAATGTCAACGTAATAAAAGCCGAAACGTTCGCTGAAAATAAAGTATTTTTTAATAATATATTTCCGCTGTGCTTGTGCTGACACCTCTTTCTCCTGAGACAATTCTTTAAAGGACATTTAAAAGTACATATCAAATATCACCATCAGCCTCCTTTTATTGTGAACGACGACTAAAGGAGTGCAGCAGAGAGTAAAGAAGACCTTCAAGTTTTTATATCTGTGGTAAGAGAAGCCCTTTTCGAAAGTGTATATCTGTGGTATGGTATGTTATGGTGTACATCTTTCTGTTCCGAGTCTGGTTGCGTCTAAGTGATTTATATGTAATAACCCATAACAGGAAATACTCCAAGACATTTTAATACATCAGAGATCATTGGTATTCTGTTGTAAGGTTATTGATGCTTTATCACAATAAAAATGAAAATCCATAGTAGTATTTCATTTATAGTTGCTTCTTTATAAGTTTATCTAAATAAAAATTACCTAAACCCAGCTCTCCATTCAAAATTATCCATTAAAGTCCAAGCTGTGTAGCCAAGAACTTTGACTCCATCCTCGTATATAACGTTTAATATCTCAGTGAGGTAGTCCTGAAATTGAAGCAGATTTCTCACTATCAGTCAATGGTAACACGAAAAGTGTTCTTTAAGGTATTGAAAAGATAGGTTCCTTAAGATATTGAAGAACATAAGAATCGTAATAAATTTATTCTTACGTTCTTTTTGATTGGAAAAAAATTCATATGCAGTATCTTCAAGGCACAATAAATAGATAACCACAAATCATAACCAAGAGAACCGAAAGTATTTGTGATTAAAACATTTTTTTAGTTACGACCGGAAGTCAAATATACTATAACCATTGTGGCACTTTAGTGGCATTGATGAGGAAAAGACCGTAGCTAAATGAGAATTTCATGTTGCTAAATGTAACTATAACTTAGCATTATTTGTCAATAATAATCTCGACAACGCATTTCCAATGCTTATGGTGTGCAGATGCCTATGGGCGGCGTTAATTGCTTTCTATCAAACGAAACAATTACTCATTTGTTTCACTATTCCATAATAAAATATTAGACCTTGTCGGTATTCGTCTGTCCGCAATGTATAAATGATGCATTAAATTTTCAAATTAACAGTTTAAAATATTTTATTATTAAACAGGTGTTTTTTTTTAATTGCGCTAATTTGATCAAACTTTTATGATGATGTTAACGGCTGGACCATTTATATCATCCTAACGAATTTCTAGAAAAGAGACTTACTGGTTCTCTTTTCTATAAATTTAGAAAAAACGCAAGTATTAATAAAACATTTTTATATTAATAAAACATAAAACACTTTTTAATAAAATGATATTTGTATTGTTTAATTATATATAGTAGCCAAATAAACATTAACTTACGTTAAAATACTTAATACGACCATAATCTTGTAGAGTTCCTCGGTCGGAAAAACCGTTCTCAGTGATATAAATTGGTGGGTCGTTGTATGACATCTTACACCAACGTAGTAAGTTTGCAAAGCCTGTCGGAACTACCTGTGGGAAATACATAGAAAAAAGTAATGAGAGTTTTACTCTGGTCGTTTGCGTTTTCTAATAAATTTACTCACCCTAAGCCATTCTGAAGCTGAATCTCCGCCGACTTCCATAGTTGTCACAGCTCCGATATCTTTCAGCCATGACGGAGACTTGGCAAGTGGATCAACACCTGGGCCTGTTATTAAGTGTGTAGTGTAATGGTTAATACCAAGGAAGTCGGAGGTGCCCTTAATCCTTTGAATCCAGTAATCGTCAAATTGCTCTAAACGCGGCTTACTAAGTCCCTCTGCAGCACTTTGCTGGGCTACATTGTCTACCATTACCGATGGATAACCTCCTTCCTCCGTAAAAATAGGATGTGCAAACCAACCGAACTGTAAATAAAAGTGAAGTAATTATAAGGTTTGTCACTTTTTATTCCGTAAAGTTAACTTTTAAATATTACGCTTTCCCATCTAGCTACCAGATATCGTAGTAGGTTTCCTCAACAGGTATCGCTAACGTTACTATTGTGTTAAAATTTAAATTTAATTGAAGTAAATACTGTTATCGATATGCAGCTGCATACATACACTTGCATACACGCAGTAAGGAAAATAAGAAAAGTATTTTTTTTTGGTAACTAATACTATCTCAATAAATACAAGTGCAGCGCGGCGCGTGTGATCAGAAGACGATTGCGCTCAACGTGTTAAGGGACATTTACTAATTACATCTGAATAAAAATGTAGGTTATTATACACTCAAAATAACTCAGTATATTCCCGTCGGCATTGATTTTGACTATTCTACAAAAGAGGGGATCCGTTTGCGCATTGCACATTTATTAAGGTACTTGTTGCCGACGCATGTTAAAACAGAGCTAACTAGCAGTAAAAGCGTAGATAGACGCGACGTGTGAGTAGACATATCAGGTCAACAAAACGACACGCCTATCCTTCGCGAACCAAAAATGCACTTAAAGGAATAATAGTAGTCCGTTATTATTATATTATTACCTATACCATTATTTTTTTCAGAGTTCATATATGTTCTACTGTTAGACACGGGTCTCCACTACGCTTGTCCAATGCTGATTGGCGGGTTTACTAGACTCGAAATAAATATCTGTAGGCCATACATATATTTATCTCAATACGGGGATCGAACCCGTGACCTTTAATTCCGTAGTTGCTCAAGCCAGTCAGCCCCGCCACTGTGCTAATTTGTCAATATACTAAAATATTTTATAGAAAAGTATGTATGTCATTGAAGTTACCTTGTCCAATCAAGTTGTTTAACATTGGTGGTTTTGTTTGTAGCAAACATTTTTGTTATTAAAATTGGATTTAATTTACCAAAATGATATTTATGTTTCTCCTTTTATATTCTTAGTTCTTTCGCAAAGCAAAAATAGTGAAAAAAAGTAACATACTTGTATGTAGGTACTTATTATGCACTGCGGTTGTGTGTCGTGAATTGGTCACATTATAATCTTTAATTTCTTTATTTAATTTAATAATTATGCTGTATAAGCAAAATGTTAAAAAGAAATATATTATATGTACATATAGTGTCAATAATATTTTCAGTTAAAAATACTGTTATCTCTTCTATTTACGTCTTAATCTTTTGTCAAAGTAAAGTTGAAATAAAATCGAACTACCAAACGATTTTCCTTTTATTATATAATAATTATACAGATTTTTCTTTAGATTATTGATTTTTTTAATTAAAAAAGCGCAATGAATGTGAACTAAAGCCAAACAACTAAACATTTTAAACATCCTTCAAAATATTATCAAAATTATACAGAGTTGTACGTACTTTGAACTGGTTGGCTACTTCGGCTAAAGCAACTTGCTCAGTGTTTTCCGGATCACTAGGTTCATACCAAATTGAGTTAATAGAAATCATTATATTGCCTTTCTGTTTGGGTCGGTACGATTCATTATAAAGATGATAGGATTCCGCATGTGCTTTAAGTAGGGTGTCACTGCACAAGTAGTTTCCAACACCATGGCTATCGATAGCAGGAGCTTTCTTTTCATCGCCATATGCGTCTTCGCAAATTTCGTAAGGTTCATTAAACGTAATCCAAGATTTGATTTTATCACCAAATTCTCTAAAGCAAAAGTCCGAATAGTCTCGGAAGTAATCAATCATTTTGGGATTAGCCCATCCTCCCAAGTCTTGGAGTGTTTGAGGTAAGTCCCAGTGGAATAGTGTGACCTGGACAAAAGAAAATAATTTGTTACTTTTACCCTTCTGATGCTTTTATGTGGTAAAATGAGTAGTTTTTACTTACTAATGGTTCAATATTCTTTTCGGCAAGCGCATCAAGAAGAGCATTGTAATATCTTACTCCGTCTGGGTTTATCTGATCTATGCGACCGGTAGGTAGAAGTCGAGCCCATGACAAAGAGAAGCGGTAAAAGTCGACTCCGAGGTAATGTAGTTCCTCTACGTCTTCAAGATACCGATTGTACGAGTCACATGCAATGTCTCCGTTGGTACCGTCAGCAATCATTTCGGGTCGGGAGTGAGATAAACGATCCCAAACATTTTCCGATTTCCCTGTAATCCAATGGCACAATAAAATATAATTAATGAGCGACGATCTAAATGACTCAGAAACTAAGTTTCCGCTTTCGGAGTCAATGGTAGTGGGTTAAATTCTCGCAGTGGGATAAATATATGTATGGCCTCCAGGTATTTATTTCGCCTCTGGATGTTCCTTCAATGCGCCTTTGATAACATACGTAGGTTAATGTCTATTCCTCCAGATAGTGGGAGGCCCTGTGGCCAAGTGGTAATTCAGTATATGAAATGTGTATTTTGTAACTTTGACGATAATCTTATTTTGTATCTTTTAGAATGGTAAAATAATCGTAATTTGCACGATAAATGTAAAAAAATCTTAAGGAAAGGATGAGATACAGAGTCGAATCAATTTGTCACGTACACAGTTTAAAATTCATAAAACTTGAATCCTATATTTTGTAATACATAAAAAAGGGTGTTTTTGATTTTTCTACATTATTGGTAAATATTTAGTTTTAAAGAGGTTTTAATTGCCAAACTATGTAACTGGCACTTAATAAAGAGATGTATGAAAAAGTTACTCTGTGAGCACCAAATTGCTTGATTGAGGTTCGCTATAAATTGCCTATCTTGGACACTAGATAACTGGGAGTAACGTACTCTTCCGATGAGCCTCGAATTTGTCTGCATGTTGGGAACCGACGTCGGCGAATGTTACGAAGACTAGGGGAACGCTATGCTGACGTGTATTTTGAAAGAATCACCCCTTATGTTGGAGGATCTGTTATGTTTTGGGTCAGTGTAACTTTCAACTATTGTACCGAGATAGTATTCATTGAAAATGGCTCACTAAATGCGCAACGATACATAACAGAAATCTTTTGTCAACATGCACAACGCGCACCGACTGTAGTTGATGAAGATACCATTTACAAGGATTATAATGCTCGGCCCCACCGTTCTGGCGACGTAGACGCTTATATGCAAGAGGTCTGTATTCGTCGTTTGGACTGGCGAGGCTTTTTTATTAAAGTAACATAAAAATACTCCTAGCCTTAATTTCACTATACCCATAAAAATGTCCATTTTCACACGAATTTCTGTTACATTGATTAAAATGCCGATTCTAGGATTTAAGTGTTAAAAAAATTCTAAAAAGAAATTTCTAGCCATCTAAGCTAATGACATAATAAAAATATTAATATTATCCATAGAAAAACTAATGACTGTGCCCATTTTTTTGCAAAGGAGTTCATATTTAAAATATCAAGATGTCACACGATGTCTGTGATATCAAATAGGCTTAGGGAGTTACATAGAGTACATGAAAAGATATGTGAAGTATAAAAAAATTCATATAAAATGATTGACATAGCGACAAAAAGCACTTGAGTATGTGATAAAATTAAGACCAGATGATGGATGTCAATGTTAGAGCGAAGAATATGTGTTAGTTATGAGACAGTTTTGAATTTATATAATAGAAGTATCTATAAAGTATATTTATATTATTATCCAATGGTTTTAAGCAGTTGAGTATGTCGGACACGAAATTAATGAGGTGACTTTGCGGACTAGTCACAAACGTGCTACTATAGGTTTAAGGAAGTCATTTTAAGAAAAGTCTGAAAGTTGAATCGATTTTCGGACCACTATCTGAAATCTTTCATAAAATTTCTTTTTTGAAATAATTGGTACGACTTATTGCTACGCAATATATAATTTTGTGTTAAAAATTTGGTAGCGATAAGTTCTATCGATATTAATAACGATAATCTACCACTTTGCGGAGAAAAAATTTAGTTAACTTGTCTGCTCCAAATTAGTATTTTATAATTCTCTTGAATTTGTTTTATTATTATGATTCGGAGATGTTATTATTGGTAACCTCTTTGCTTTTACAGCTTTATCGAATACTGGTCCCGCGGTCAAAATGATGATGTGGTGATGATGATGTGTGGAATGGTGATATGGAATGATGATGGTGTTGCGTCCGGTTTGTGCAGGTTCCACAAGTCTAACGCCGTGTCGGAGGTATATGTGTGTGTGTGTCGATTTTGATCTCGTCATGACGCTAAGTAAGTGTGTAGAGGATTGCACCTAAATATAATAACTAGGGTCCCTATTAGTCTCCTAGACTCTAAGGCGTAGGATGTGTTAACCGACCAGGTACATGAAAGTACCAAGGT
Source organism: Baronia brevicornis (assembly GCA_031353405.1). Classification (NCBI taxonomy): domain Eukaryota; kingdom Metazoa; phylum Arthropoda; class Insecta; order Lepidoptera; family Papilionidae; genus Baronia; species Baronia brevicornis. The sequence goes on from JASFAT010001654.1 coordinate 467,343, forward strand.
GTAGGAGAGTTTCCTACTCTGCGTATTCGGCTTGTGCCGGGATGCGTGTGAGTGTTGGTGCCGTGGGTGCTCTGGTAAGATGTTGAAGATATAAATCGAGCGTATATTTAACCGATTGTACCACCAGCGGATTTGGGTGGGAATTGGATCTCGAAGTGTTTCTTCGAGAGGTTTTTAAAATATTGACCATTGACAAATTTGTTTTATGCTTTTTCAATTGTTGCTACCCAATAAGTTTTTATAAATATAGACATTGTCTCATAATAAAGCCTGGAGGGATTAGCTCAATGCTATTTTTGACATAGCTTCTAAAGGACAGCTTACTATCATGAATGACCTGTCTATAATCTCGGTTCATTCTATTATCAATATCAATATCAATCAATATCAGCCCGCGGCAGTCCACTGCTGGACATAGGCCTCACCCAAGGCGCGCCACCTAGCCCGATCTTCGGCTACACGCATCCAGTCTCTGCCAGCCGCCTTGCGCAGATCGTCGCTCCATCTAGCAGGAAGGCGTCCCACACTACGTTTACCGAGTCGCGGTCTCCACTCCAGCACTCGTCTACTCCAACGATTGTCGGTTCTCCGACAAACGTGTCCAGCCCATTGCCACTTCAGTCTGCTAACTTGAAGAGCAATGTCGGTGACTCTGGTTCTCCGGCGAATTTCTTCATTTCGAATTCTGTCCACCAGAGAAACCCCGAGCATAGCTCTCTCCATAGCCCTCTGAGCGACTTTGAGCTTGGCGAGGAGACTATTATATTAGGAATCTATTATATTAGAGTCTATTTCGAAATTAAATATTTAAAAGTATTTAAGCGGTATCCAGTGACTGAAACCCAGTTTAGATTTTCGCACACTTTTGTGATTACATAAGCTTGTTCAAGAAACTTTCAATAATTATTATATTACTCACCACTGACGTTCCAAGCTCCCTCAATTTGATGAGATGCAGTGGCCACCCCGAAAGTGAATCCTTCAGGAAATTTGGTATAGTGACCTAAGGCCCTAATACACAAATATAATAAGTATTTCATAGGCAACAAAACTATTTGATTTTGACTATTTCAATTCACAATAAAGTTTATTTCAAATTTGCAAATTTCCTCGTTATAGAAGATATAATGAGAAAACTTGCAAATTATTTGCATATTTTCATGGATATGTTGTGAGTGCCTATCCACAATGGAATGTCGAAAGAGCCTATATTTTATGTGCCATGATATTTCCTATTGAGTAAAGACGCGTCCAGATGGACTTTTAGAACACAATCTATTATTTTCTAGTTGTTTTTTTATGGGATAGCAGGGTAAACGAGCAAGCGTGTATGCCTGATGGAAAGCAATCAACGCCGCCCATAGACAACCGCGACACCACAGGAGTCACGGAAGCATTGCCGGCCTTTAGGTATGTGTAGGCTTGTTTTTTTAAGGTGCCAATGTTATGAATTTTGATATACAATAAGGGAAGTAATTACTAATTCAATATAAGTGACGTAATATTAATAACGTAAGTTACATTTTCTTTCAATTACCATTACACATTACTAGACAATACTTTATGAATGAAAATAAAGAGAAAGTTTTGAAATGTGCAAAATACTGTTAGATGAAGTTATTATACTCACTAACCATACAGCATTTTTTTTGTGTATTGGACGATTAGACATTCAGTGTATAAGTCACGTTCCTGTCCCAATAAAACTATACCATATCCATAGCGTTAATCGTCAACAATAAACTTATAATTATTTTAATACTTTCAAACGATTTTATTGCTTGTTAACGTTTTGTGTTAATTACTGAAAGGTTTGTATGATTGAATGCTTATGTGTTGAGTAGGTAGGTGTAAACAAAATTGCTACTTACAGGTGGCAAAGCATAAACAGGTTGATTAAGGTACACCACGCCATTATTCCGTGTGACGGTGTCGAGGTGCGACAGTACACTGTCGCGGGAGGTCGTGGCGTCTTACACAGGCTACGAGATATATATAACGGCAATCTTGAAAGATAATAGATTCTCTTTCTTCCTTACGATAAAGTCAATGGTGTAAGTAATAGTAAATGTTATGATTTGAGAAATTAAAAATCTTGATGCAGTTATTATGTTAGATGAAGTTATAATAGTTAGAAGTTAGTTTTTAAAAAAAGCGTTTTATGAAATTGTAGACTAGTGATTTGGTAAATACAAAAACTTTAATTGTTATAAAACACAATAATCAGTTTACTCAATAAACTTTTTAACTTTTTATTGCTATTTCAAAATTCAGTAGAAATAAGAAACACAAATCGCAATTGCGAGCAATACTGCGCAGCATACATTGGTGGGTTACCTTTAAATTTTGTACAAGAGTTCGTTTTGAATTTGCTCATACTATATAAGTGTCACTAAGAAATTATTTTTGAATTTCGTTTCTTAAAACGTTAAAATAGAATAAAAGTTTGCATAGAAGCTTATTTTTGAAGTTATAAACGTGGAATTGGGTATTTAAGCTTCTGAAGAATTACGAAAGTAAAAGAAGGCTCGCTTAGCTCGTTTTATCATCTACCATTACACAATTTTACGGATACTTAAATACATATATCTGTAATTACAAGAATAATAGTAAGAATGTGACAGTAAATAAGTAATATAAAAAAATACAGTCAATTCCTACTGTTAAATTTAATTGATTAATTAATACTTGAAAAACCTGTTTTTACATCAAGTGTCATCAACTAAAAGTTTAAATAAATGTGTGAACAATGTGTCTAAGTGGATGAATAAAAAGTATTTTATTAACGATTGAAAATTTGAATAAATATATGTATATAGGGAAGTATGTATAGTAGGAATTGAAAAAGAAATTATATTGTTACTTAGCTGATAGCTTGTCAAGAGATAAAGAAGATATCGAGATACTACTAACGTAGGTGCTGTAGTGACACATTGATAAATGTATCACTAATGTATAAGAACTTTTTATTCGTATATAATAAAACCTTTTATATTATATTACTTCTTTTTACATTAGTAATTTTAAAATAAAAAATTAATTGTTTTATTAAAACAATGAAGTTAGTTCGACTGACGTCTGTCGACATGTCACCTTTCCGGCATAAGAAATTGAGATTCCATTGTATCGCCACATCGGTACGGCTGGCACGTTATAGTAGTCAGTTGAATCGTTTGACGCTGTAGCAGTTGTACATAATTGTACCGCATTATCATCGTCAAATCTACTGTTGAATAAAAACTTCTCAAATTGAGAACTAGAAGTTGATTGTTGACCGTAGTGCGTGCTATCTTTTAGCTAGAGCTTCATGTGTTCGGCTGCAGGATACCGCGTGCAAACGAGGTTGACTATTAAGGCAACTTCGGTTGCACGCGGTAGTATATACCTACACCACATTATATCCCTTTTATTCGGTATCATCATCATTATAAATACGGCCGTACCAACATGGAATAGTTCCTTGTTGTGACTGTAACAGTTTACTTACTTGACATCTGCCTCCCTCATAAATAAGGAGTATAATCGTCACGTATGGCAATTTCTCACCATCCATCGGTATTTGTGCTCCATAGTCGCTTGTACGCCACCCACGCCATGAAATAGGGTGACCTTATTTTATTCTGGTAACTATCCAGAAAATTCAGTGTCATAAAATATATTGAATTTAATAATTGCCACAATCGCTTTTTACTCCTCTTTACAATCTTGGTTGGATAACTAAAGTACTTTAAAGATAAAACGTGACTGACGGCTTCCTTAATAATAAATCCGTCTGTCCCGCGTGCTGACTATGGACGAGTGCTTGGTCCTCAAGCACTCGTCCTTTGTAACTCGTCCTTGGGAAAGTCTTATGTCTAGCAGTAAACGGCAGTTATAAGATTTTGATGACGATAAAATTTATTTATGGTAAAGTAGTCTGAGTTTTATTCAGGCTACTTTACCATAAATAAATTTTATCAGGCTATATAAATTAATTGGTGTTGGGAGACATGCAGCCCATACCATGGATTTGAATATTTTGATGTAGCTATAAAGAGTTTACTTTCTAAGGCCTCCCGTAATGTTTACCCATCTGAACGACTAAACAATAAATTTTGATTTAAAAGGTAAAACAGAATATTTACTTAATTATTGTTTATTTTCCATTGAGGAAATATTGTAAATAATCAAAAACAAAACGCAATCAATGATTCAGAATTTATAGGTCAATGTCAAACACATTATCGCTTCTATTTATAATATGAGAAAAGACAAACGTATGTATTTATATTGTTAAGAAACAATTCCCGAGTAATTACACACACATTGGTCTTTTTTAATACACAGACAGCATCACTACTTTTCATGAACGAATACTTAAAAAGAAAGAAATAACTTAGCTATATTTTTAATAATGAATTTCAAAAATGTTAAATGGATATTTGTTGAAGGCATTTAAATTTAAATATTAAATTTTGGTTATAAAATATAACTTTTAGAGTAATTTAAGAGGAAAGTGGATGTAACGATGGAAATATTATAGTTTCGCAGGTGGGTACATATTTAAGTTTCATCCAGCAGGCCTTGCATTACACAAAGGTAGTCAATGGATGTTGCTAGCGAGTGTGCGAGGAGTATACCGCGTTTAAACACTTCTCGGACTTTCCACATATCTCGGCCAGCAAAGGTCCTTGACACTGTAGTGAACGATCGGCGGATAATGTTCAAAGGATTGAATAACCAAGGTTGGTCCAAGAGCCAACTGAAAAATAGACATTTACATATTAATATAAGATATAATGCCTCGTGAGGTTAGTTTGAATTTGCAATCTTCTCGCTTTTTATTTACCCTCAATTTTTTGTTTTATTTCATTAAGAATCAATGAATGAATGAATGGCAAGGATAGAGACGTATAGAGAATTGAAGTTGTTAGGCATGGAGAAAAATGGAAATAACTACATCGACGACATCATCATTGTATTAATATTAGTACGACTTTAAAGTTATTAATGTCTTAAAAAGATAATACAGAATTGACACTACAAGTGAAAATTTTATTGTCTTAGCCAGTGAGTATTATTACTTACTGTTCTTACAGATGGACTAAATACATTACATTATTATTATATCACGGGTTTGTAAATAACGAAAGTTTGGAGATACGCAAAACGACGAATAAAAATCTGACCAAATTATTGAACGGAACTGAAATCATATTTAAGAAACCTTTGTATTAGACACTATGAACCATATAAACTTTTCTATGACATTTTCCTATAATAACTGTACAATAATTGAGAGCTTAGAGTACCTATAGATATTTTAATAACGTTACATACCTTAAAAAGAGGCATTCAAAAGTAAAATAAGTAGCAACTACAATAAAAATTGGATAAATTAACGGCAGAACGGCTATTAGAACGAGTATTAGAGTGCCGATAAGCTTAAAAAAAGTAGGGAATGGTGCGCCATAGTGCCACAGAGCGCGTATATCGTTCGTGAACTCCCGAAGCAGTACTCTTGCTCGGCCCAGTCGCGTTGCCAATTTGAACTGTTGAAGAGATTCACAATTCTTTAAGGGCCAGAGGTTGATAATAATTAATAAAATATAGAAAGATACATATATTCTTTATTGTACACCAAAAACAAAGTTATACAATTATTCATATTAATATTGATATGCAAATGGCGGTCTTATCGCTAATAGCGATTTCTTCAAGACAACCGTAGGATAGATACAATATTAAAAAGAAGAATTCGATGTAGGTTGGTGATACATTATCGTTATAATGATAGAGAAGAAAGAAAAAAATATTAATAAACAAAGATAATAGCCAAAAGCAAATATATAAGTTGCGATTGCGTATATATTGTATGCGATTGAATATAAATTACGAAATTAACAACCATATATTATATAAGACGACCAGTGGTGGGACTGTCGCCTACGGAGTCAATAGTTGCGGGTTCGATACTGGCATTTAGATAAAAATATGTATGCAGATATTTATTCCAAATCTGATTACCCCGCCAATCTGCATTGCACAAGCATGGTGGATTAATGTCTGTTTTCCCAGAAAAACGGAGGTCCATGGACAGCAATGGGACATAAGTATATGAGCTGTGTAAAAAAAAATTAGAAAGACTCACTTCCACCATGAAAGCTTTATTATTAACGCGATATGGTTTCATGTCTCTGTCAATTCATTTTTAGGTAATTTATTTATCGGTAGCTCCTTTCATTGTATATGTTTATTTGTATTTTATTTCAATTTCAATGTGTATTTGTCAACTTGACATTTTAAACGCTAATTTTGTGGCGTATGTTAATATAATTTGACGTTTTTATTAATTTATTTATGGTCTCTACAAAAAGGGGTGGTAAAAAATATACGAGTCGGAACGCAAATATTGTACGGTTGGTCCTGTCCAACGATTGTAATTGTAAAAAAATATTATACTTTTAATAATTTAAATATTAATTCTTTATTTCTTAATATTTTTAAACAATTTTATACAACGAAATATGGAGGCTTATCAAACCCTCGTTGCTATTGTTATGCCTAGATTCATTGATCTAAATAATAAATTTAAAAATACTTATATATAAATAAGCATTGTTTTACCGCACACAACGAAGGATCTGTATCATTTTTATTTTAGACATGAACATATAAGATCACCGATATGTATATATGTACGATGTACATGTAATATATATTAGGTTGGGGAAAAGTTTCTTTACATTTTATATGAAAACTCAAGACATTTTTTAAAGTTTATTTACATTTAATTATAATATATATGTCATTTTATTTGATGCCTTTGTGCCATCTTGTTGATACCGTTGCTGTAGTAAATTTTGGGAGTTCTCATAAAAAAAACACGACAAGTAGTTTTGACAGTCCTATCTTGATGTTAATCTGACACTGCCTAAAGAATTCTGCAGAGACCGAAATAGGTGGCAATCTGAAGGTGCAAGGTCAGGGCTGTATGGCGGATGCATAGTCCTAGTCAAATTCTCTTAATTTTTTCTTAGTAGCTAAAGATGTGTGTGGTCTAGCGTTATCGTGATGAAAGACCACACCCATTCTATTGACCAGTTCCCGCCTCTTTCTCTCAACTTTTTGCTTTAATCTCACCAGTTCTTGGTAATAGAGATTCAAATTGAAGGTTCTGCCCGGCGGTAAAGACTCATAATGAATAACGTTCTTCCAATCCCATCATACACACAGCATCACCATATTGCGAGTTAAACTTGGTTTTGCCACAATCTGTGAAGCCTGACCGACCTTTGACCACGACCTTTTTCGCACGTTCTTGTCTTTTGTTGTCATGATCTTGTGACTAAATGTCCATTAAAGTGTCAGTAAATTCAGCCAGTTCACTTAGCTCTTCCAGGCGTTGAGCGGCCAAAATGATCTGCAGTTGTCGCGGAAGACGACAAGACCAAGCGAACTTCAGCAGCTTGTTAGGAAATGCTGATCCTGCAAGAGACCGAAGATGGCGAAGAAACGACAATGGCTTCCTGTCTCCCATCTGTTCCTTCTCTAGCAGTCTTCGAATTTTCTCTTCATAAGAGTCAGAGAATATGGAAATAATTGCTGCTTTAGGCGTGCTATAAGAATTGGTTTTCGGAGTTGAAATAATGAGGTCTTCAACTTCGCACGTGCACGTTAGTGTCAAGTAAAGAGACTGCGTAACTTAATCTTGTTGCCTCTCTTGTTATATGGTTGATTATAAATTGAGCTTCTAATCTCACGAACCATAATTCGGGACGATCCTTATAGAAGGGAGGTGTGCGGATGGAAACACGATGTACTTAAGGTGGGTTTGCATGCTCTCACAATCACCACTACTCCTACACCTTTGGCTTTAGTCATTTTTAAAAGTTATTAAAAGTTAACTCAGAAACCTGTATTTTTCTCTGAATGGGGTTTCGTAAGCTAAAATACAATATAAATACGTATTTATAAGGTTAAAAGCAGGCTGCGCAATACAGTATTACGTACACAACAATAAACAATAGCAAATTGACACATCCAAAATAACAGGAAAAATAAAAAAAAACAGAAAATTGAATGCAATTTAAAATCAATACAATACAGTTAATTATTCAGTGTTTTTGTAACATTATACATGTTCTTATAGTTGTATAATGTTCCAAAAGCACAATAGTTCAATCGGCTAAAAATCAGTTATTTATGTAACACCACAAAGTCTTAACACGCAATTTTGACAACGATTTCTTGGAGAACATTTGTTTTTTTCTAGAACGTTTATGACGTTGTTGCCAAGCGAGTCGGCGCTTGTTCGAAAAAAATGCAACTCGAAAGCAAACTAGTCAGCTTATCACGTTACGTCTTGATAAAATTGTGGCTATTCTTCCAAAACCTTCTATGGTTATTTTTCAGTCAATTTAAAATCCGTTTTAAAATACTTTTTCAGTCAATTTAAAAAGTTACTATACATGCATTTATTTCATATCACTTCATTTATATGCCTTAATTGAACTATGTTGTATAATACTCCACTACAATTTAATAATATAAGATTATGAAAATGAAATAAAAACACAACGTCACTGATTTAAGTTGGCGGGAAAAGTCGCCTCAAATTTATCAGTTGTGAAAGGTCATATAGATAAATAATAAACGATAAATTGTGTGTGCATAATTCAATGCTATGTATAAGGGCGGTCTAATTTGCAGTATTTACAAATCATTTAATCTGAAAAAACATTGCGCGGCGGTTGTATATCGAGAGAGAGTTTTTTAATTATTTAAGTGGTATAATGCTGGAAACGGTTTTATTTATAATACTAATATGTGTCGTATTTCTATTATGTTTGAACCACTGGTTCAAAAGTAATGAGTTCGAAAAACTTCCAGGGCCTAAAATGACCTTCATTTTTGGCAACGCTTTAGATTTTTTGATGGATCCTGGTAAGTAATGTCGTAATTCTGGGAAGTAAGCATGTATGGCATAAAAGCATTTCAATAAGTAATACAGTGTGTAGAGTTAAATAGTTTCAAAGTTAAATAATTTCAAAATTTACTTATACATCCATTTTTGTAATTTTGTGCGCTATAACATATTTGAATATTTTATTTTAATCAGCAAATATTGCGATAAATTTCATCTTCGGCATTTTACCAATTATTGTATCTTTGTTTTAGTGAAGCTATTCTACAAATTTCGAAAACTGTCAAACACATATAAAGACAGATTTAAACTAAAATTGGGCCCTAAGAAGTTTGTCGCAGTCTACAATCCACATGATGTTGAGGTGAGGTTTATGTTTAACATAAACTGTAAGCAAGGAAAGAGGGCCTACCATGCCACCCCGCGTTTGCGTGGCGTGGAAACAAGCCCCGGGGATAAGCCTCTTGTCCAACGTTAATTTTCTTTTTATTAAAAGTAACTAATTTTATAAATTTATAAATGATATAATAAACGTTATATAATGAATCAATAGAATCCATATATGAAATGATAAAATGATAAAATAATCAAATATCAAGTTTGGTAAAAATCAAATTCGATATATAAAGGCCTTATAAAATATTGGAAAATACAATAAAATTCATTACAAAGTAAAAATTTATAAATATTTTTTAAGTGAACATAACGTTCACTTATAATTTATTACAAGAATAATTTAAAACTTTATTTAAATCATTCTTGTATAGATTTTATATGGCACTAATTTGTAAGCAGTTTATGTATTCGATGAATCTTATTTTATTAATAACTCAAAAAATATACAAGCAGAATTAAAATAATAATTTTTTTAGAATTAAAATAAAATAAAAATTTATTGGGCTTATGGACTAGCAATAGAATGTATATAAAAATATCATTAAAATCTGAAAAGATCAAATTTTTTATAAAAGTCACTGGCGCGGAGACGCATACCAGCCGGAGTAGATGGGGATGGTGTCACGTGCGCTATCGAACGTGTAATGGTGGTCGTCGTCTTAGTGATTGTACTGCTATACGTTAGTGTAGTATTTAAATGTAACAACTTATTTTGAACACACCAAAGTCGAATGGGTTATGGAGATGCGTCGTGGGTAGGCGCCACTCATACGATAGTCACAAAGACGCTTATTGCTTTTGTAATATTGTGTCTGGTGATAGGTTTGGTAAGTGACCTTGCGTCTGTGTCGCAAGCCAATAAAACATAAAGTCAACCCCTGTATTGGGAGTTGTAATTTAAATATTGTGAGCCCTTTACAAGTGTCCTTTACTTACAAGTTTCGTCGTCGTTTTTTCTTCTGTAGGAGACTCATGGGTCTTCTACTCGCGAGGCGGAGTAAAGGTCCTAATATACTGTGTCCGGTGGCAAAATCAGATTATATTTAGGTAACGAGTAATCGTTGTTTAAAAGTAGTAGTTAAAATTGAAAACCAAATCTTTTGCATCGTACACCCTACCAACAATTACGTTTCTTTCTCAAGTTATTGGTAGAGTCCAAGCGTATTCACGAAGCAAAATTGTCATGTTATATGTGGATTAATGTAAACGAAATCTCTTTTTTTATTTCACAGATACTTATATCAGGAACTGATAATATAAAAAAAGGATTTTTGTATAAATTTCTCAAGCCGTGGCTTAATGAAGGTTTGCTGCTAAGTGATGGTAAGCTGACAATAGTTAATTATTGTGGCTTATCGAAAAACACTGCTCAAGTCATTTTGACCAACAAGAGAGTGAAAAAATTATTAAATAAAATAATAAAATTGATTTCGAGAGTTTGTGGTTTAGTTTTAGATCTTTTGTTTTTGTATGATAAGTGAGTAATGTAGAATGATAACATTTATGTATTTCATAGTATTAAAGTTTTGTGTCGACTTAAGCGGTATTGCATAAATACTTACTAGACTTAGGCTGTGCTATCTTAAATATTATAAAAATAGAATTAATCTGAGTTATCTTGAATTTAATCTTTTATTCCTTTGTTTTTTATAAAAATATATGAAACAATTAGGAATTTACACACCAGGAACTTTGTTATCACTTGCGTATGTAATTTTTATATATACTTTATGAATGAAATGATTGAGATCAATAGTTTTAAATATAAAAGTTTTACGAATATTTCTTTTTTTTTCTATATAATTTTGACAGTTCCTTTATCGGGCTGGTAAATTTCGGGACGTAAATTTATTTTCTTATTAGTTTACACTCTGTCACTATATACGAATTCACACTTTGCGGCACTTTCGAGTAATAACTATATTTTTCACTACGAATACACGTAATAAGGCATTACTTAAAGTTTTAAGCACACCATTCATCAGAAAACAAGATAACTAGGTAGTAGTTCCTGAATCAGAATTATTTTCAAATGATTAACTAAACATGGAGTAAAAAATGAGGCTTCAAGTGTGCTACATTTGCTAATGTCTTTTTCCTTCCGAGCACAATCCATTTCGGTATATGTTTAGCATAGTCTTCATCCGTAACATTTCCAGTATTGTGCCTACAACAGACATCACACTGGATGTTCCATTGAATATTTGGTGTGCAGGAATTGTTAAGACTCAAACCCGCAATTTCCTTTATATTGTACATCTCCGTCAGGTTCTGAATGAACGGTCCTAAAAATTCTCGTGATGTAGCAGCGCGGTAATAATGTGAAGGCATCGTAAGATTACCTAAAAATTTCTTTAAAAATTCCCGACAATCGGTCCTCTTTGGTACTCTTCGATTTTTTATTGAAGTAACTGAGTCAGGAGATATTGCATATTCAGTTTTACTCAACTAGTACCTAATGAACCAGTCTTTAATAAGATAGGCAGGAACATTGTCTTACACATCGTTTATGATGAATCGCAAAAAAAACTGTTCAACTCTGGATTTTTTGTGTCTGATTTATATTGTAGTTTGATAACATGAGAACAAATGAATGATCTGTGCTGTTTCCAATTCTTGGTCTTTCAAAAAATTATAACAAATGGTTTCGTTGCTAATCACTTATAGTTTTGAGTTTCGATTTCTTACAAAACGAAGTTACATGGAGGTTTCATGGAGCAAGCGGGCTTTAGTACATGTTTTCATTTAATTTTATCATAAAAATTTCTGTCTCGTTTGTACCATGAATACCTTTTACCTTTTATTCTGTTGTCTTCACTTTCGTTGCGTTGATATTTACTTGGTTTCTTTGTCGCTTTGTTTTGTCTTTTTTTTATTAATTCTCAAATCGCCGTGATAAGGAACATATCTGAGAATAACCACTCTTGGACATGTGGGTTGCGAGGAAGCTCAAGCTGCACCAATTTTAACAACACAATGTGGCGAACCTACGACTTGAGTGATGTTACGTGGCCAATTAATTGACTTGCGCGCTTTTATAATACTAATTATACTATTTTTCAATTCTAGAAATCTAAATGATTATTTTTTTAAATACGATATGTAGTTCGAAACGCGGAAAAAACCTTTATCCAATGACATTCAAAAGTAATTAGGCGGTGTTGTTCGATAAGCGACGATATAAGTATAAATAAAACTAAATTCTAGTTGTACATACAATTTATAGAATTGATCATATCACGAAATTGTAATAATTAATAATAAAATATTTAACAAAACCTGTAAGTGATTGTTACAATACTCTCTCTCACTCTAGTTAAAAATAATTATTACGAGATGGTTCACTTAACGGCTGAATGCCAAAATGTATTACACGCACATCGTTTTAATATAGTTCACCTTTGTGCAGGAAGCAAATGGCATCACCGTAGAAAGATTCTAACACCTACATTTCATTTCAACATACTTAAGCAATTTACAGAAATAATAAAAGACAAAAGTAACTTATTATTGGAGAAAATAAATATGGAGGTGAATGAGCCTAAGACGGAAATACTGCCTTTAATTTCAGATTTTACTCTTAATACTATTTGCGGTAAGTTTCTCAACGACTAATAATAGCTCATATTATAATCTTCTTAAGATATAATATTAAAAAGATTGTAATATTATAATCTTTTTAAGATAAAATCTAAAAAAGAACGTTAAAATTTATTATTTTAAAAATTACAGAAACTGCTATGGGTATTAAATTGAATGAAGACACAAATGATGACGGTCGTCGATATAAAGATGGAATAATTAAATTAGGCCAGTGCTTGGTCTATAGAGGTCAGAGAATATGGACTTATGCAAACTGTTTATACTCTTTATCATCAGTGGGACGTAAACAGAAAGAAATTTTAGATCTAATATTTTCTTTTCGTGATAGAGTAATAAACAAAAGGAGATCGTTGTTTATTAATAATGATTTAAATATAAGTGAAAGTTTCGTGACTAATTCTCATGTTATTGATGACACATCACAACCTCGAAGAAAAGCCTTTTTAGATCTCTTGCTTCAAGCTGAAAAGGAAGGCACAATAGATATAGAAGGTATGCGCGAAGAAGTGGACACATTTATGTTTGAGGTACATATTTTCATCAATTATAACAATATTTTCAACAATAGCCTGAAGCAATCTATTGCTGTACATAGGTCCCCTCAAACTTAGAGTTTTCCATATTCACCGCAGTGGGCAGATATATTAGCTGCCCCCAGTGCCAAGATTCTGGCATCAATGCCGCTGCCCGGAACAATTTATGTCCAGGTGTATTTTTGAGAGGGTTTACCGCTTACAGTCGTTTGTCAGAATTACAAAAAACCTATGTTATTCATTAGGATGCGTTGTGCATACAGGTGAAGTTAACAGTTGGAGCCAAAATGTGTTTGGTCCAATCGTCAGATATCTCACATTTATTTTAGTCCTACTAATATTATAAATGCGAAAGTTTGTGAGTATGGATGTATGTTTGTTACTCTTTCACGAAAAAACTACTGGACGGATTTGGATGAAATTTTACAGTAATATAGGTTATACATGGGAATAACATATAAGTTACAATTTATAATGATTTTATGTAATTTTGGTCGTAATATACCGATACATGTCAATTAAGTCGGAAAAAAAATCTGGCCTCTGAGAGATATCTTGGCTTACGCTACCTAAACCATTGGAGTTACACAAAGATGATGTACCGTAGGATTGTTTGCCTTGAATAGCTCTAAATTAAAGTCCGCGACAGCGTATATCTACCTTTTATGTAAAAGCCACTATGAAACTTAATTTGGCAGACCAAATTCCACGCGAGCGAAGCCACGGGCAAATGCTAGTAAAATATAATATTACTTCAATTTCCAGGGTCACGATACGGTAGCGACAGCCCTACAATTCACTTTATTATTGCTAGCAAATTACCCTGCAGTGCAAGTAAGTATACAATTTATTACTAATTATCAAATAAGTACAATTTTAATATAAGAAATGTGAAATTAAATAAATTTTTTATATTGAATTTAATTCAAGGATCGAGTCGTTGAAGAATGTTATAAAATCTTTGGTTCTTCTTTTCAACTAGCTTCAATGGAGGATCTTACACAAATGAAATATTTAGAATGCTGTATTAAAGAGGCTATGAGACTCTATCCGCCGGTATATTTTATAATGAGAAAAATTGATAAAACCGTAAAGTTAAGTAAGTATTCAAAATAATTTATGCAATCTGTTTTGGGCTTATCCAGAATCTAGAATAAGAAGGGATATTGTGCATGACACAACCTTTTCCTTTTTTAACAATATGGAATGAAAGAAGGTGCAAACATACGGTTTGCTTTCAACGGTTCTTCTCTCCTCCTTTGATTGCATTTTGCTAAAAGATAAATAAGATTCTCACGACCAACAGATTGCAATATAACAATTCTCATTGAGCCCAGGGTGAAATACAAAAAGAAAATAGCATGTTGACGAGCAGAGCAGCTTTACCTGCGGAATATTCCTGGACTAATGAACATCAACCCAGTGAGGCCACTTTCTCTAATTACCTAGATAAGTTAGGTCTTTTTTTATAATTAGAAAAGACATAGACAAACTTTGTTCAAAAAAAAAAATATTGAAGGCTATAGACAAACTTTGTTCAAAAAAAAATATTGAAATATTGAAGCTAGGGCACAAAGTATAAGCTTCGGATACGCCCATTTGATATCGGAATCTCCGATAACATAACATGATACAGATACCTAGACTTCAAAGTATTAACACTCCATGCTAAGGATTCGTTCGATAGGGCAATATTGCGGGTATCGATATTTACTGCTTAAAATCTTATGTTTTAATACTGAATACCGATTTTGTATCACAAACTAGCACACCACGACTAAAATTCGCAGCAATGACACGAACACTGATCGTCGTCGATCATCGTTATCATATTATTATATACAATCTGAGGCAGTCCACTGTTGCTCCCCTTCAAAGTACGCAACCTAGCCCGATCTTCAAGTATACGTATCTAGTTTCTGCAAAACTTCTATCGTTAACTATCGATATTTAATTATTAGTTGAGTATGATAGTGAAGAATTTAAAAACACTTGATATCTTGTACCTACTGTGAAGTTGTCCAGTAGTATGTCTACCTCGGGTAGATTATGCAATTACTTTTAACAATTTCTAGAAAGAGGCTGATAGAAGGTTGAGTTACATTTAGGAGGCTGCGTCAAGTCTTTTCATCGTTTGTACCTCAGAATCGAAGTCAAAAGACTTCAACTACTGCGTTCTGCCTGTAATCTATTACAATGCCGAAATGTAAACACCGATAGTCCGTCTACTTCATAAGTTCAGAATTGCTTTGAGAGCTATGAAAAAGGCTATGCTTGGAATTTCGCTGGTAGATATGATGTGAAATGAAGAAATCTGCCAAAGACCCAAAGATATAGTTTTCAGGGTGAGCAAATACAAGTGGTGGTGGCTAGCAGGTTAATGATCGCAAATTGGTTTTTATTATTCAGATAGACATTGCATCCTATCTACTAGTAATTGCTTCCATTTCTGACTATCTATTGACAAAAAATAGAGTGGCTCTATTCTATGACTGAAACTACATAGTGATAATACGTAGCTCTCTTAATTATGTAAATATCAATATAATACCAATGTTACTAGGTAATATTAATTTTGCAGAAGAATATATGGTGCCTGCTGGAATTGAATGTGCTATCATAATATACGACTTGCACCGGAACGAGGAACAATTTAGTGAACCGCTTGAGTTCCGACCCGAAAGATTTATGGTGGAGAAACCTACGTGGCATCCCTTTGCTTACATTCCTTTTAGCGCTGGCCCAAGAAATTGCATTGGTAAATGTTTGATTCAAACCTTTTTTATGCATTATTTTAAATAGATTTGTCCGTCCTTTGTATTCTGCTTTAAATTTTTAAACTTCTATATTTCTGTTCTTCATATCCAGGTCAGAAGTTTGCAATGATAGAGATGAAATTAGTGTTATCAGCAATAATTCATCGATACAGAATGCTTCCAGTTACCAAGATACAAGATCTTGTCTTTGTTACCGATGTGATACTTCGAACCAAATATCCCATTTACGTCAAGTTTGAGAAGCGGGATACGGAGTACAATAATTAAAGATACCTGAAGAAAACTGTCTGCAAAAAATCTTAGTAACATTATATAGATGTGCCGTATAATGTAGATATTGATAATAATAGACCAAACATTTAAAAAATATTTACTGCTACATTCCAAGCAAAAGTGTAATAGCTATTGAATTAAAACGAGGTAACACGGAAGTAGATAGACACAACATTAGTAGTACTTACATTTATGTAATTTATATTACGAATGCAATGAAAGTTTAAATTCCGCATATTTTTTCTTATTGTGTTAAAATTTACTTTAAATAGAAGTAAAATATCGAAATTAATATAATGAAAACATTATTTCTTCGAAATAATTTTAATTGTTTAAATTACATAAAATATCCTATAATTTTTTTATTTCAAAAAAATTCTTAACTCGTCCGTGATTTGTTTTCTATTATTTAACGTAGGTACGCGTAGTGGTACAAGGTAGTAGGAGTAAATCTCTATTCTTTCAGAAATGGGAAGGATTGTGTCTAGATGTGGAACATTTATGGGTGTGAATAAATAAATAAAGAAAAGTGGTTACAACAATTCTTTACAATTAATTGATTTGTAAACTTGTATTGCTAATAGACCCTTTGGGTGTTCATTAAAAACCTTTGGACTAATATTAAACATAAACGGATGCTGAAGGCTTCTATTTTGATTGTATAATATATAGTTTCATTAGCCACTCTGGTCATACGATATTGTTGTGGGATGTGACCTGTATGTATTTTTTTCAAATATATACCTTTCTGAATTCCTTATATTGTCTTAGTAGATGACAATACAGTACAAATTTTTATAGCTTGAACTTATGTTTGGCCCGGACACAACCTGATACTCGTAATAAAATCTTTGTCATCTATTTATGACTTAAATGTTCGTATTAAAACTGTTACCGACGACCGATTGGCTCAGTGGCGGGGCCCTCCGCCCGCGGAGTCAATGGTCGCGGGTTCGATTCCCGCATCGGAATAAATATTTATATGGATTTTTAAATGTTTATTCCGAGTCTGGTAACCCCCCCAATCCACATTTTCCTTTCCTGCCCCTTCCTTTCTTCTCTATCCTTTCTCTTCCTCTCCGCCAATCCACGGCCTGCCGTGCCAATGGATGCGTGGCTAGGGGCGAGCCTAGTCGTAAGCGTGCCGATCGTCCCGGGGTCGGGCTCCCCCGGGGACTATGGTGCCTTACCTCAGCATGCAGGGCTCTGCTGGGGCTGACCTCCATCCTCCCTTGCGGCTCGTGGGATTCACTAAAGACGAATTTAATATATAATACCTAATTTGTTGAAAATGACGGCGACGTGGTTCGCCACCCGTCATCACGTCCTGATTCTCACGAGGGCGAAAAGCGACCAATGACGAGCCGTTTCACTGCGATGAATGGCAGCGGATGGAGCTCTGTGGTCTCTGCCAACCCCTGCGGGTGATAGGCGTGAATATATAAAAAAAACTGTTATAACTTGATAAATTACACTAATGGTTATATTTTATATTATAACTTGATAAATTACACAATTTTAGTTAAATTGTTACAAAAATAACGAAATATTTAAATTATTCATAAGTTGAACGTTCTGTTTACCTGAAGTGTCTGGCGATGAGTAAAATCTTTTAACGTATAACATAGTAAAATCACTGCGTTTCGCGATTAACCAGCGTTCATGATTCCCCGACTTTCCGCTACTAAATCATTGTTATTCTCTTTCTTTCTTTTTTCTCTCATCATCGAAATTTTGACGCGGTCTTTGAAATGCCTTTTTTTGAGCAAATCACAAACACGCTCTACAGAGGTCATGTTGCACGGTTATGGAGGCCAGTTTAAGAGCGCGATTTGTATTGAAAATAAGTGTAAAAAAGCAAAGAAGGTAGTAGTATTAGTAGCTATGCTACGTATATCGGAAACATATAGACGTCCAATCTAAGCCATATAAAGTTTCAAATATATTCCTCGTTGAGAAATATTTAATCATGATGTGATAACCTACGACACGGTTGACAGTAGATAAGTTTGTTTTGAACTGTGATTCAGTCTTATAATATGAAAATTGATGTCAAGGTAAGTTATAATATACCTTATCTTGACATCAATTTTTAAATTTCAAATATATATTAAGCTTGACATTCGGTACCAGTTAGAGAGCAGATGCAGGATTCTACTGATCGTAGAGTTTCGTCTTCGGACTCCGTGATTTAGGCCGAAAAAACTATATAAAATTTCTTATATATCCAGCCCAACTGAACCGCTCTATCGGATTCTTCCTAAATGTTATCTCCACCTAATTATACAATCAAACCGAGGGAGGTATATTTTTGAACAGGTTCCATGGATAATGGACAATTCGATCTCGGAACTAGATATCTCGAAGCAACATTGTCACTGTAAGTCACCGGCTTGTGTTATTTAAATCTAACTTTGTATAGTTATTCTATTTCACGATAAAAGTTTCATCAGCAGCCTACGGCAGTCCACTGCTGGACATAGGCCTCCCCCATGGAGCGCCACCTAGCCCGATCTTCGGCTACACGCATCCAGTTTCTGCCAGCCGCCCTGTGCAGATAGTCGCACCATCTAGCCGGGGGGCGTCCCACAATACGTTTACCGAGACGCGGTCTCCACTCCAGCACTCGTCTGCTCCAACGATCGTCGGATCTCCGACAGACGTAACCAGCCCATTGCCATGATGAAAGTTTGACTTTGAAAAATTAAAACTTAATTTAAGAACACGTTTTTGATTTCTTTGCTAACGCCCCTTCAGTTTACACACACAAACGCGCCTGTCGGTACACCTTGCATGTAGTAGTGACGTGTACCGCACTACTACACGCAAGGTGAAATTCTCATTCTACATCGTGAAATAGAATAATTATAGTATCTTGTGTGCCTCGTTTGTTGGAGCGACATGATATCGTTGCGCCCGCTTACAGCTCATACTTTCTACTTATCGTGCTTTTATTAACACGTTTTTCTCTGGCCTCCCCATTTCTTCTCTAGAGGAACAGACGTTAACCCACCACGCTTGTCCAATGCGAATTGGTGGGGTAACCAGACTTGGAATCAATATCTATAGGCCATATATATATATATATATTTATTTTGATGCGGGGATCGAACCCGCGACCATTGACTCTATGGGCGCGGGGCCTCGCCCCTGAGCCAATTGGTCGTCAAGTCAGTATGGCTATGCGTTATTTACACTTTGTTTTAATCGAAGTATCTTTGTAATTTTGAAGCAGTTATATGGTTGTGTATTTGTTTGCTTGCATGATACTAATAAACCCACAGATTTAAATTTTAAGTATTTTAATTTTTCCGCTGCAATGGAAGGACAATTTTATGAGAATCTTTGGAGGAGGAGGAGGCATTCAGAGTTTCTAAACGTAAATCGAATAATCAATCAAAACTGAAATAAACCCTTTATCATGGTCGTAATTAAAAGAGAAAAAAAGTTTATTTCGGAACACAAATGTCATGATAAAGTTGCACGATTCAGATAACACCCATTAGTTTGGTATTGACTGTTGAGTAGGACAGAATATATAAATAATGTTTTTTCTTTTACTTATGTTCTTGAGTCTTTTATTTGCTCTTCATTATATAATCAATTATAAAGAAAAAGCATCCCTATTAAGAAAAATTCCTGGATTTAATGAAATGTTTATTATCGGTGCTGCATTAGATATTATTGTTTCTCCAGGTATTATTATATAATTATATTAATAGCCATTATTTTAATTTTATATTAATATAGAAAAACTTTATGATATTGTTATAGTGGAATTGTTTAAACTCGCAAGAAAATTCGCGAAGGAACACGATGGTATATACAGTTTCTGGAGTTTATTCATTGGAGTAGTCAATATTTATAATCCCAAGGACATTGAAGTAAGGATTGCTGCATACTTACATATATGTTTAAAACAGAGATTCGGGCTCCTAATTTTTTAGCGCTTTAGTATTAATTTTTGTGTACTCAAACTGAAAATGTCGTAAAAAATTTTTGATGAAAACTCACGTATTTAACTTTAGTGTGAGAGAATTTAAGGAAGATGTAAAAGCATTCAATTTAAAGAATAATTTTTTTAATAAATTATTTTTATAAAGTTTTCACTAATAAGTTTAAAGCAACAAAACTACACAGATTTAATTCTCTGAGTAGTGGAACATAAATTATATTTTCATTAGCATCCCCAACTTCGTTCACGAGGGCTTCCGAATATGTATGTTCTTGTTAAATTATTAAACTATTCTAGAAATCATGATTAAATAATTTTGCTTCATTAAAAAAGAACTTTTATATGTACTATTATGATTTTAAAAATGTGAGATATAAAACTGGCCATGGGCTATAAGGGCCCACAAAGAATGTTTCTTCATTGAGTATTTATGGATTTCCTGTAATCAAATATTTTGTGTATTTTACAGAATTGAAATTCATATTAAATTTTAATTGCAGCTTTGATTACTTAAAAGGTTAGAATATCATTTTAAAGAATTGTATTGCACCAGTTCCAATGTTTACATATCTTTGCAATCGCCAATAGCTGTCAGTTGCCAAAGCATATGTATGTTCCTTACTTAGGAAAAATCAATATAATCTCAAGTAGTTCACTTTTATGTGCTACTGGTCAATTATCTTTAAATAATGATTCAGCATATCTTTAAATAGTAAATAGTTTCATAATATTGTAATTTAGCAATATATGAGTCTGTTACGACATTATGTTAATTACAGGTCATTCTTTCCAGTATGAAATATCATGAAAAAAGTGCTGTTTACAGGTTCTTGAAACCGTGGTTACATGATGGATTATTGCTGAGTAGTGGTGTGTATTTTTTTAATTTTTACTAGAATATATATAACCAATATGGTAAAGCAGTGGAGGAACGTTATAGATTTAAAGAATTATTAGCAAGTGTTTGATTCTTGGATTAGTTTAAGCTCATTATTTATACATTTTACGCTCCACTAGTGTTTCTTCTGGTTATATTTGTATTTTTTCGAAATTTATTCAATTAGATGGATGCCAGTCTGCATATCAAAGAGTTTGTGTAAAATTATATTTACCAAAATTTTTAAACAAAGTGCGCGTACACACTAAGTTTAATAAACATTTATGTAATCTCATCTGTTTTCGTTCATTTTAGGTACCAAATGGCAGGATCGTAGAAAGATTCTCACTCCCGCTTTCCACTTCAATATTCTACGTCAATATTTTGTAAGCATCGAATCAAATACAAAGCAGGTAGTGGAAGGGCTTCATAACATTTTAGAAAAAGAAGTTAACATAGCGCTAATTATGTCTGAATACACACTTAACACTATTTGTGGTTAGTACAATACTTTCTATACTAGTTTTTATTTAAGTTAGCTATTTGTTACATACTCATCTTCGATAAAAATAACTTTAGGATATTTTTATAAAAAAGGCATTATTGAGTGAAGCTCTGGAATCTGGGTGTAATATATTTGTTACACTTGTTTACAGAGTCGTTACTTTATTTCGCCAAAATTAATTTACAGAAACCGCAATGGGTACTCGTCTCAGCGAGGAGTCATTGGGAAAGTCTTACAAAATCTCAATATATAAACTAGGATATTTCTTAATACAAAGATTTACAAAGTTATATTTATTTCTGGATTGTATTTTTAACTTATCTCCGCTAGCAAAGGAACAAAAAAAGTATTTAACTGTTGTTCATAATTTTACTGAAAAAATTATAGATGAACGGAAAAAATATATTATAAAATATGGAATAAAAATAAATGATTCATCTGAAATTAGCACTAACAATGAAAATACATTAAAATACGGCAAAAAGAACAAAATGGCAATGCTTGATCTATTAATATTGGCCGAAAAGGATGGATTAATAGATTGCTCAGGTGTTCAAGAAGAAGTAGACACGTTTATGTTTGAGGTAAGGCTCTAATTATTTTTATAATTCATATTTTAATAATAGATATAAATTGGTTTTGTAACTCAAATTACAGTTATCACAACAATTTTTTCTGTATGTCATGTAGACTTAAAAATATATAAAAGTATGATAATAAGGTATTAAAATATTCGATATTTGTTATACATACATCCAATTTACATATATCATGTTTATCAAAAAGAAGTAATTTTCACTCTTTAAGTGGTTTTAAAGTGTCGTAATGGTAATATAGTTATGAACGGTTGCAGCAATAGTTTTAAAAAAAAATAAACTTTCTTAAATTAATATATTAAAAACTAATTTTACAATAATTAAGATATTGTAAAATTAAAATATAATATATAGTTTTAATCTAATGTGACAATGTTAAGCGGTTGAACGAGAGTGATGAGCATGTTGTAATTGATGTCTGTTGAGCTGCCCCTAGTTATTGGCCGTATTCCATGGTGCCAGCGTATTGTGATTATGTCATCCAGAAGCTTTATTGGCATTTATTTAAGATCAATAATAGTTTACACTTCTAGATCTATTGAACTTGTAATCTTTAGTGGATAATTTTTAAGATTAATAATAAAATCGATCTTAAAACGAGTTCAAAAACAATAATGAACCAAAAGTTTCAAATCAT
This sequence comes from Baronia brevicornis, assembly GCA_031353405.1. Taxonomy (NCBI): domain Eukaryota; kingdom Metazoa; phylum Arthropoda; class Insecta; order Lepidoptera; family Papilionidae; genus Baronia; species Baronia brevicornis. Next base: position 490,400 of record JASFAT010001654.1, read on the forward strand.
TGGAACGATACATGTGCAGAATTTCTACAAAATTGAACATTAACAACCCTAGTGGAATCCATACGCAGAGAAAATAAAACTATACAGTGACACTTAAGGGATTCCGCATTTTATGGCGTTATTTAGAGTTGTCGTTAAACAGAGCCATCCTCCTCTGCTTGTAGAATATTTTCTTTGCTATAGACACAAACGTTCTGCCGAGTGACTGAACTCAAAGCGTCTTCCAACATCATCCAGCCTTTATTGTGCGTATTACCATTTTTTTTTTGTTAATACACAAAGATTTTCTCTGACTCGCCACGTTCACAGTTTAAAAATTTTTGAGCAACTAAGTACATCATAACGTAAATACAACGCATAACGAAATAACGTCAGTCTAAGACTTTTTTAACTTACAAAGTACTGTGTGTGGCTATATTATGACGTATCGTTATTTATAGTGGGTGTATTGCTAAATTATGGTATATGGATAAGTAGAGTGCATCATTGTATAGATGTGTATATTTGATGGATAAGTTAAATCATTCAATGTCACAACACAAGGAGTTTCGACGTTTTAGGGAGTTTCTCATTAAATCGGGTGGTGATCAATGGAGTTTCTTTTTGCTGCGATGAATGGCAGCGGATGGAGCTTTGTGGTCTCTGCCAACCCCTGCGGGGGATAGGCGTGAATATATATAAAAAATGGAGTTCATTCTATTATTATATGATTATTTCCTTTCCAGGGACATGATACTACGGCATCAGGACTAACGTATTGCTTAATGTTACTTGCAAATCATAAAGAAGAACAGGTAAAGGGATATCCCCTTTATATTAATTTATACTAAAAATCAGCAACAAAAAATTTACATCAACAACAAAGTATTTTGAAATTTGAATTCTAATTTTATGGAATAGAAAACACGCTCTCTGCGTAATCCGTGCGCTAATACGATCAGAATAAAAGCATTAGAATATATGATTTGTTTTCCCATTTCAATTACTATGGATCATCATCATTAATACAGCCACATTAATAAGAGTCCACTACTAGATATTGGCGTTATTCAAAATTTATAGGTTTTTTATGGAATAGGGAGGCAAACGAGCAGGTGTGTTACCTGATGGAAAGAAATCAAAGACTGGAATAGGGAGGCAAATGAGCAGGTGTGTCACCCGATGGAAACCAATCAACGCCGCCCATAGACATCTGCATCACAATTATTGTGGCATTGTGGAAAACGCCACGCTTGGTTTTTATTATTCACGTGGACGCCACTGCCCATCTTATGGTATTTGTTCCCATAGTTGCCTTGCACAACACCCAGGAGAAGGAATAGGGTTACCCTATTTTATCCCGGGAACAGTACAATTCCTCAATTATTATTTTTCAAAATTTTTAATGTACCACTACGCACTGACTATTTTATATCTTTTATAAAAAAAACTTCATTTTAGGATAAAGTAGTAGCAGAGCTTCAAGACATACTTGGAGAAGAAATGAGGCCTGTGACAGTAGAGGATCTATCCGCGATGCGTTATTTGGAGAACTGTATCAAAGAATCGATGAGACTGTATCCACCTGTCCCTTTCATCAGTCGACAACTCAATGACGTTGTTGAGCTAAGTGAGCATAAAAATCAATTAAACCCGTTTCCTCTACTGACCTATGTTGTAAAACTTTGATTGATATATTTTTTTATATGTTAGGTAACTATAAAGTGCCCGCAGGAACACTTTGTCACATCCATATTTATGATTTACACCGCAGGGAAGATTTGTTTCCTAGTGCATTAAAGTTTAATCCAGATAGATTTTTACCTGAAAATAGCATTGGTCGGCATCCTTATGCATACATACCGTTTAGTGCTGGACCGAGAAACTGTATTGGTAAGCGTATTTTTGATATTATAATTGTTAAGAATATAGAAACACTAGGCTGTTTAAATCAGCAATAGCTCAACTGGTAAGAATTGCGCTTGCGATCTGAAGACGTTTAGTTGGAATATTAATGTGCACCATATTCATATTATATTACTTTAGTTGGAATGATTAACAAGAATTCTAGTTATATCAAAATTTGATGGTCTTCTTTTACCACTTAACCTCTATCACCTGTTTCACTTCGCTATAATATTAAAGTGCAATGTTTTTCAGACAGAAATGGCGTTTTGGTGAGAGATATTATAGAATTTTTTCATTGTCTCGAAGATATTCTGCAAAAGAATGCGGACGCTTCTACTTCGATTCCTAGTGTCGCACCCTTAACATTGCCACAATTCCTCGTATTTTTACATTATACAAAATCTTGACGATATTTAGCTGTAAATAGTTGTAATGAATGATTACTATTATATTGTTGTTATAATTACAAGAGATAGTATAAAAATAATTTAATATGGATTTGATACTGATATGTATTATTATATTAATTATTGCAGGCCAAAAATTTGCAATGATGGAAATGAAATCAATTATTACTGGAATTTTAAGAAACTTTGAATTGGTGCCGATCACAGGCTGTGCGGACCTCCTATTTCAATCAGATCTGGTATTAAGGAACTCTGGCCCGGTATATATGAAGTTTAAGAAACGAGAAAATGCATTTTAATTCATCTTGTTTCATTATTAAAATACAATTTCTTGTTTTTTAAACGTCACCTATTTGTCTGATTTTGTAAAATTTGTATTAAATGAATTTCTTTGTACACTTTTTCACTTATCGTTTTATTTTTGTGTGGATTGACGTTATATGTCCTGGAATTCAAGGTATTGCGAGAAAAAGGCCTGAAAATTGTGAATTGGTTATATTGAGAACGAAGATGGCTCAGCGATGAAGGCTGTTTCTCAATCGTACGACTTTGTTGAAACGATGAAAGAAATACCACACTAGCAAAGAAAGGGCCATTTGTGATCCACTGTCAGAAATGGAGGTTACATCAGTTAGTTAGAAATATCCGAGGTAGGAGAATATCTCGCATAGCCCTTAAAAGAGTGCCGGAGATATGTATAGAGTGTTCGAGTCTCTATCAGGCGTTTACGATGTCACTCTACGACGCAAACTAACAGTTGTCATTGTTTGTTCGTTCTATCAAAATTGTTGCCACTTTTATATGACATGTGAAAACGTAGCTGTATGACCAGTGTTATCTTAGAGCGGAGGAGCGGTCATTTCAAGCGCTAAATCATGGTAAAGCGCCTCGAAAGTAAAAAATAAATAATAGGAATGAAATATACATTTTCTAATGTTTTTTACGCCTCTGACATTCGATATTCGCTTGCGAGGATATGGGTAGTATGTAAATGAAAATATACAACTCCCTTGGTGTCATTATACGTTGTTCATAGTTTTTCTGAAACCGTTCGAAGGGTTCGAAGTCCACGAGTTCCATAAAGAGAGACTAAAAATGTGAATATTCAAATCAATAATAAATGTTATGCCTGAATAATTATGATACCATTTTAATAATAAATTATTTTAAAATTGTATTCACACAATCGAAGAAAGCGTTCAATTTATGACCTGATAAAAAATGTAACTCAGATCATTGATTTATTTATGTTACTATTAAATACAATGTAAATTCATTATTAATATCAAATTTCGTTTCCAAACAAAAGTTTTCAATGAAGGAGTTGCAGTCAATAATTCCTTCAATTTTGAACAATTTTGAGTCAGTTTCAGTGATGGAAAACGCAAATCATCGATTTCAGAGTTATTGTTAAAAACTTATAAAAAGTGTACATGAAGTTCTGGAAGCAGAAATTGTACACGCCTCAACTTCTTTTATAATATTCTTAACCATAAACGCACAGTCTGGGATCGCTCCGATTAGAATTGCAAATATTGCTTAAGGAGCGGTGGAGAAACTACGTTTATGAGTAAATAAAGTGTAATCTTTACAATGTAAGTACTATTTTAAAAAAACTAATTTTACTTCAGAATTTTTATAAAACTTTTTATATTTACTATTATAACATTTGTATCTAACCGATTAAATTTTACTAACGAGTGTCTGGCTAAATCAAAAAAGTTCATTATATATTATACGAGTATTATGCAGACTTATTTCAAGTGGAATTTCAAAACGATATAGGTAGATTATCATGTAAATTAGGCGGATTTTAGACTTTTCAAGACATGTCTGGCCATATATCGAATTGTAGAACCACTTTTCAATGGGTTACGTATTTTTAAAATGTATGAGGTATATCAGGTGTATGAGGTTTAAAATGTATGCTTGACATGGGAAATGCTAATTGAGAGCCTTCTTCATAGCGGGCTAATAGCTAAATTAATAAAAGCAATTGAAGCTGACATTAAAATAAAGCGTAATAGTACTCAATGAAAGTATATTGCGTATTGAGAAAACTGTAGCGACTAAATAGGAGATTCTTTCGTGACAGCGACGTTGTTTTAGACTAATATTGGTAAATATATATACGTTATTGCTAAATATAAGTACCTCTATTCTCAACAAGTAGTTCTTGGCAGTCCCAGCAGTCGTATTTATAACGATAGACTGAAAAAATGGCTCAGTGTTGCGTGAGCGGAAGCGTAAGATTCGCGTGTTTCTTCTCGCGACAATACGCACACGGGAAACTGCATTTTACTTTTCTACCGCTGTTAGATCACCTTCAGTATAGTTATAGTGGTATGCGCTTATTCTCCAACGGTAGCTACGAAAGTTTCGTTATGGATTGTGACAATGACTTTGAGGTAACTAATATGAATAAGTTTTTTCATTTTACACTTATATGGGAGGGTGATACTACCACATAACGTGTTAACAAATGTTATTTGTAGAGGCCTGTCTCTTGGGACTACTTTTGTATGCTTTTTTTAGTATTAAATTTCATTTTATATTATAATTGAGCATTTTCCAGAATTATGAAATGATATTTATGTACGACGAACCTTGCCGTTTTAATCAATGTATTTATAATGCTGCAATTCCCTTTTGATTAAATAAACTAAATTTATTTTTAATTAGATACTTAAAATTAGAAGAAAAATCAGAGACCTTTTATGAAGAAGGTAATCAAAAGAGCATGTGGGTCACCTTTGACCAGAAGGATTCAATGGGAAGGAAAGAAGGTTTCTTTCAGGATTTCTGCACTCACCGTAAGAAACACAGAAAAATACTAGCATCTAACGACGACATTGACATGGACGCTTTATAACTTTAATTCTCAGAGTTTATTATTTCACCGAAACCGAGGCTGCCTGTTGATATTTTGTCGTTCAATCTCATAAATAGAAACAGTACTTACTCCACAAACAAGAGGAGATGAATTTGGTATACTTAAAAATAGGAGCAATGCTAGTGTATTTTTAAACTTTTGGGAAATTCTGAGTTCCTACAAGGCAACTACAGCACCTTTGCCTTGGATGCAATGAAGTAAGGTACTAATATTGATTTAGCCTTATAGATTTCGGCGAGTCTGACAATCGAATATATGGGAGAGTCGCTAAAATTGTACCGCCGTTTAATCGTACCACCCCCAATTTCCTAGAAAATGGTTAATTATGCTTACACTAACAACACCAAATCATCTTCTAGTTCTATCCACCAACAATCCACTGTTGGCAAATGAAATCTATCGCAGACTCGTAAAAAAATTAGTGATTATTTTTTTTTAATTTGTAGCGGTCTTCACAAGTTAAACACAATAAATTGTAACAGCATAGTTTATACTAAATAACGTTATTATGTCACAGCTCCGTGTGAAACCAATGCATAGGAAAAAAAGACATACCACCAAAGAAGAAATCTAAACTTTAAATCGATTAACTTTTAATCGATCACCTTTTACCACCACTAACAATGACTCCAAATATACAATTGTTGTGGTATTGGATGACGACACTGGTGACGATGTAAAAACATTTGTGTAAAGTGCAGTCGTTCTTACTATGACTTTTAGAGGAGGTATTACTATGAGGATGCCGTTTATTCAACAAAATAAGCGGTTAAATTATGTTTGAGATCGTGATAAAGGGATGCATATTCAAAACACCTAAATTGAATTTAAAGAAGTTTATCCAGCAGTTTATATAACAAAAATAAATAAAATATTAATTTGGCATAATAGTGCAGTCTCTTGGCATGAATTGCTTAGCGATCCGTGACGGGTCGGTTTAAAAGGTAAACTGGATCCAATGTCTTTGTTATATAAGTATTATACATGTTTCTATTTATCTTAAATTCTACTAATTTTCCTTTCAAAACATTATTCCTTTTATATATGTTTCTTTTCTATATTATAGTCTAGTATAACTGTTTTCTATATTTTTATTCTAATAGCTATCATATTTTTATTATTAATAAGCATAGATTTAGGATACGGTTGTTCCTTCTTACATAAATATCAAAAATAAATAACTTTTTTAAAAATGTATAGCTTTTTTATTAAGTTATACGATATAAGCACCTGTGTTACAATTTAAATACCAGCAATATAATTTAATGGACAAAGAATACAACAAAACTTATTATCTGGGATTCGTTGATTATAATAAAGCTTTCGACTCCTTAGAACATGAATATACTTAGAAAGCTCTGCATTCGCAGGATATACATGGAAAATACATAAGAATACTTAGAAAAAAAAAACAGCCCAAATAAGATTGGAAATAACGGGAGAAGAGTTCTCTATAGAAAGAGGACTCTATTTCGCCAAAGTTGTTTTCAGCGGCTCTAGAAATGATATTCAGGATTTAGAATGGAATAGAAATAGACTCAATATAAACGGTAAAAACCTAAGTCACTTACGTTTTGCAGATGATCTGATTTTATTTTCTGTGAGTCCGAAAGAACTAGAATTTATGCTACAACAATTAGCAGATAAATGTGCGGATGCTGGCTTTGAAAGAATACAAATAAAACTAAAATATTGGCTATAATATAATGGTCCACAGACGAATAATAGTATATACGGAGAAATAAATAAATGGTAAATACGGAGAAAATAAAATACGTAAAATAATCTAAGATAAATAATATCTTCAAGTGATAGTGAATGTGCATAATGAAATTGACAGAAGAATAATTGGAAAAGATTTTGGTCTCTTTGTGAAGTTATGAAAAACAAGGACATGTCAATGAAACAAAACGCTGGGAAGATGACTTCAGAACAGTTGCAGGCATAAAATGGATAGGATTAGCAAGAGAGAGCGGTATGGAAAACTTTGAAGGAGGCCTTTGTCGAAGGACAAGCTGTCGATTCTACAAATTAAATTTAACTAATTAATAAAAAATATATCAATGATAATTAATGATTGACAGTAATAAAGGCTTTTCTATTTATTTATACTTTAATTTAAAAATTTCGTCAGCTAAATTGATCAGTAATATAATTTTAAAAAATTCGTCGGCTGCATTGATCAGATCATCATCAGTTTTGAAGGATATTATAGTAACGTAAAAGAACTGATTTTTCTATATGTGGTAGTCAAAGTTAATCTTTATTTTACATATCTATTCATAATTGTAAGTTTCGTAATGAACTAGACATCTATTTAAAAGTGGTACAATATAACCGAGTCTCGTCTACGCATGAGGTGAAGCTCCTAGTTGATCGAATTAATCCTTCATTTTAAGTGAATAATTCATTTTAATCAATTTGATTTAGTCAAATCATAAGAAAATATTCTGAATGTGTGATGATTTATATAATAAAAATAAACACATGCGAGCCGAATATCTTTATCAAGCACGTCACGAGACTATCAAAAGAGAAGTTAAGATAAAATGATATATTATAATTTTAATATGCTTGATTTTACAGTCAGTGATTTATTACAATATATGCGCGAAGTGTCACTACATTTAAAAGTTATAATATCGTTCAATATGATCTGCACTACACTGCTAAAAATAAAAAATAATGTCATTATTTTATCATCTAAAGTCAGTTTAGGAATGTTGGTGCAAAAGTGTCAGTTCTTAGGGAACGTTTACGAAAACCACGTCATACTGAAGGTAAACAAAGTTTGTGTTAGATAAGCAGCACGATCGAGGGGCTAGGACCGGCAGTTCGCGCCTGCGCGTCGCAGGTGAGCACTAAAACGACTGATCGGCTGCTCGGCCTTCCGTCGTGAACCGCAATCATGAACAGCCGTCAACTTCGCCGCCTTACCGTCAACAGGCCGCTGTTAACACAGCTCACGGAGAGCCTCTGCTACCGAAAATATAGTCAAGTGAGGCCAGTATATGTTATAGATGGACCTGTGAGTGTTTTATGTATTACTGTTTTAGGAGCTTAAAATCTACCCTGTAATTTAACAACCCTATAATTTACCTATGTTTTTCAAAATATCTTGTATGTTTATGACGTAAAATACATATGAGAGAAAAGTAAAAAAATAAAATTATTGTTACAGAAATGGCGTCATTCTACCCCGAACTTCTATGCGGCACAGTCTATCGATATGAGGTATGTTATTTTTGTAAATAAGCAATTAAATGAACTTTATTTATATGAAAAGTCAATGTGTCAAGTATACTTTATATTAAATAGCAATTGTCATTAATGATACACATCGACTTCTATTGATCTATGTTAAACTCGAGGCACAGTCGGCGCCGTCCGTCGACTATTTGTTTAATTGACCCCTGACATTTAGAATGCACACACGCACCATTTTTAGTATAAAACTAAGGTTACAGATTATTGTGAAGATTCGAGAGTCAGATTTTTAACCATAGGGTTCTGCGTTGACAGTGCAATAGAAACTAGAAACATCGTTCAATAAACCATTATAATTTACGCCATTATATATAAACTTTTCTTCTGCCGTTATATCGAGATTTCTTTTATTGGTTAAAGAAATTTTCGGGCGCGAGACTGCTTTCTGTGTTTGCGCGTACAAATTATTACCGATATTTTAACGCCGAAGCCAAATTGGATTGGAGTGTATCATCAATGAAAATAAAATAATATTTTAACTGGTAATGATGATAGTTTAAAATTTTTATCACCCTTTTCTATATAGACTATTACGATTGTTAATGACCTCAAAACTATTTAATCCCTCTGAAATAGATTTCAAATAGGCCTTAGTGTAACGGTAAACTATCAATCTATAATATAAGGACTGTAGAAAAATGCAATCGTAATTAATTAAAGACCGTTTAATGATAGTAGCCCTTATTAATATTCAAAATTACTATATATGTATTAAAGAAATTAAATAAACTCTGAAGGCTTAAACTAATGTAATTTGTATCCACATTTCATGGTGCAGACCCTACTCTTTCGTGCACAACCTCGATCCAATATTGTGAGTACTGGACAGCCGACACATGCATGATTTTTTGTTAGCTTACACACTAGTAATTTTTGGTTTTACATGTGTGATATCAAAATTATCTACAAAAACTAATAAAAGTTGTGGTTTAAATAACAGTAATTTTTTTGAAGTAGCAATAGCATAGTTGATATTATGTAAACCATTTTTTATTTTTTGGGAAAATCCTGATGTATACCTCTCTGTGAGAGGTTATGTTGGATTTGAGCAACTAAAATCGTACGGTCTTCCACTCTGCACCATTTGTCGAAGCTCTGGGAAACGTTGACATATACTATCGCAGTTCCGGTGGTGCTGTTTCCAACTAGAGACCGATCACGATAATGGAATGAAACTGGAGTTCTATTCTCCTTCCTCACTTAGGGGGCATGTAGAATATGTGAACAATTTCTTAGCACGTTCATTACTTACTTTGTTGGAATGGCAACAAGAATCCTAGTAATATTAACAATATTGCTTAGTTGTGATTTTGTTTGTTAGTAGCAAATGTAACTATTTTACTTTTAAAAAATTATTTACGAGTGTGTGAATTGTTTATTAGTCAGAGGACAGAATAGAGAGATAGAATTGTTACAGACGCTTAAAATACACTTTCAGTGTCAGGTGATTTTAAGCGACTGTAACAAAACCACGTCAGGACACACCCGCCAGCGCGTCACATGTGATAATTATATTATTAGAACGTGACGATGAGTGTGTTCTAGCGTATTAGTAAGAAAACATTCGTAACAATATTTGTGCAATCTATTATTTATATTTAATGTTGTAGTGCTAATCGCTTGAAACGACAATTATCCCTACTACAACTGAAAATGCTATGCTATGATACCTTCACAAAGTAGAAGATTTTAGGGATTACTTAACATGCCACGTATTTAAATTATTTTTTTCACAGGGTGCGCGAAGGATCACACAAAAATGCAGATGACGTTCTGTTTGATATGTTTAAAAATGACGAAACTGGACTCCTTCCCGTGGGAAAATTTCTCGCGGTAAGGATTATATATTTTTTAAATGAAAATGTTAAGATATTAAATAAAACCATACATACATTTGTTATATGAAAGTATGTTTTACTACTACTCTCAAACATTTTCCAGGAGAATTAAATTTTATTTAGCTAAAATAAAAAGATGCACTAAGAGAGATTAATGAAAAAGTTCAATACACTTTTTAATGACTTATTATATATTATACGTAAAATTAGTAATATAATGATTGAAACATTTTTAATATTATCAAAGGTCTTTCTATTAATAAAGTTATATTTTTATCTTGTGTTTAACTAACATATGGTTTATTGCATTAAAAGATTTGTTATCAAACTTTGTAATTCTATTTGCAGGCTTTGAGAACGACTGGAATTAAAAAAAATGATCCTCGCGTCAAAGAAGTCATGCACAATTTATATAAAGTGCACAAGGAGTCAAACTTTGAAGGCGGGTCCCCAGAAACATTAAAGTTAGATAGAAAATCATTTAAAGAAGTAATTGCGCCTAATATTGTTTTAATAACAAGAGCATTTCGAAGTCAATTCGTTATTCCGGATTTTCAAGATTTTATCAAAGATATTGAAGAAATGTATTGGGCCGCTAAAAGTAACACTGATGGTAAAGTAGCAAGCTATATTCCTCAACTTGCTCGCGCATCTCCTGAAAATTGGGGAGTTAGTGTGTGCACCATTGACGGACAAAGGTTTTCTATAGGTGATATTAACTTTTTAACATTTTAGCTTAGTTTCTTTAAGTACTTATCAAATAAACTTTTTGTCAGTTTTCCTTTAGATGTAACTTATTACACTCTGGGTACTTAATCCTCTGGGTATTTCACACGATCATTTGTGAAATATATAATTAGTTAAGGATATAAAATAAGTATAATCTTACGACAATATTTTAAAGGCGGATAAAAAAATGTTGAGTTATGCGTCAGTTTATCTGATGTGTCTTAAATTAAATGTATTTACTTCGACTTACACCAATTAGAAATTAGATGCACGTAAAGTCGTGAAATTTCACATAATTATTAAATATAAAATGTCAAATAATTATTTTTGATTCGTAATTTGATGTTATATTTTAGGTGACGTGGCAGTACCATTTACACTACAGTCTTGCAGTAAACCACTGACATATGCGATGGCTCTGGAGACTCTAGGCCCTGACGTGGTTCATCAGTACGTTGGCACCGAGCCCAGTGGTCGGAACTTCAATGAACTCGTTTTAGATTACAACAGTACGTATCAGGCAAGTCTATGTATGTCGAGTGACGTATCCCTAGTGAATAATTTTCTATTACAAGTATATTTCTCACATTGTTGCTAGTTTTCCCTACAACGACGTGTTGGGATTGTTATTGTACTGATATTGTATTTAGTACCTTAAAATAGCTTGTTTTCTTTTTACAGTGAAACCGCACAATCCTATGATAAATGCCGGCGCAATTTTAGTATGCTCCCTATTGAAGCAATTGGATAAACCAGAGATGACCTTGGCTGAAAAGTTCGACTATGTGATGTCTTTCTTCAGTCGACTAGCAGGTCATGAAATTTTGAGTTTCAACAATGCAGTATTTTTGTCGGAACGTGAGGCCGCCGACCGCAATTATGCTTTAGGATTTTACATGCGAGAACATAAGTGCTATCCGGAGAAAACTAATTTACGTGAATGCATGGATTTTTATTTCCAGGTACGTACCTACTTGTAAATTATTGGCTACAATGAACTAAACAGTAAACAATATTATAATAATAATTGTTAATTATTCTCTTTGTACAGTATAAAAAAGGAAACAATACTAAGTAAAAAAATATGGTAGTATATATAAATAAGTAGCAGAAAATAATCCCATATAATGAAAAACATATTTTGGCCATTGTTATTTGTTTAATTATGTCCTGTATGTGTATTTGATTCCAGTGTTGTTCAATGGAAGCCAACTGTGATATCATGTCAATTATGGCAGCTACTTTAGCCAACGGCGGTATCTGTCCCATCACCGATGAGAAAGTGCTCAGGCCTGACTCTGTACGTAACGTCCTCTCGTTGATGCATAGTTGCGGCATGTATGACTACTCCGGACAATTTGCTTTCAAAGTTGGACTCCCAGCGAAGTCTGGAGTGTCAGGGGCAATGCTTATAGTTGTGCCCAACGTTATGGGCATTTGCACATGGTCTCCACCACTAGATCCTCTCGGCAACAGTTGCAGAGGTCTTCAGTTTTGTGAGGTATGAATACATCAAACAATCAAAAATAAATAATTGATTATAAGTTTTGACTTACCTAAGTCGAGTTAAACTTTCAAGACTTTTAAAACTTAACTGAAACACCCTAAAACTTAGTTTCCAACTTCTCTATTTGCTTTTGAAAGGTACGAAAATCGGTTCAGTGGTTTTCAATATTAGGCGAGAGGAAAGGTACCAAAATATTAAGAACGGTATTTTGAGTATCTAGCTTTTATAAATACCTGAAGAAAAAACGGAGGAGTTTGAGATTTGGCATAACTAAAGTTCATATGAAGAAGTAGAGCAGAAAGATAAAATTAAAAAAAAAAACTGAATTACGGTCGAATGTCAACCCCGAGCGACAAGTATGTACTTATGATTTATTTTATTTTTACAGGATTTAATCAAGCGATTCAATTTCCACAAATACGATAACATCCGCTATGCCAGTCACAAAAAGGACCCTCGCCGCTACAAGTTCGAATCTACAGGACTTAGTATTGTTAACCTTTTGTTCTCCGCAGCCAGTGGAGATCTTAGCGCTCTTAGAAGGTAAGCTGGACATTTTTTACGTAAAAATAATACTTTATTATATGCCTCGCAGTGATGTTGAATTTTTATGTGATATTTGTCAGCCGTTCTTCTGAAACATCTCTACTTCCGGTGCCAGTAACATCAACGGCTTCAGACAAACAATAAATTGTTATATACAAGTAATAACAAACAGATCAATCTTATAAGTAGCTACAGTCCACCAAATGTTAAGTGTAGTGCGAGCTTCGCTGGTACTCCATGATGATTTATAAAAAATACGCTTTGTAAATAACTTTATTTGCATTGCCTACTTGCGACCATATACGCCTAGCTTGGCTCAGTACTTGACATTAGATATATTTAACCATGCTTCAATATTCGATACCATGTTTCTTAATGTTCAACAGCCTAAACTATTTATTTATTGAGTAAATAATTAAGAAATATATTGTTATCAGACATCATTTGTCCGGAATGGACATGACATTATCGGACTACGACGGCCGCACAGCCTTGCACCTCGCAGCTGCTGAAGGTCACCTCACCTGCGTTGATTTCCTGCTTGCCCAATGCTCGGTACCTCATGATCCTAGAGATCGTTGGGGCAGTCGCCCTCTGAACGAAGCGGAGACGTTTGGCCACACGGCAGTTGTTCAGTATCTTAAGGAATGGGAACGACTCCATCCTCAGAACAAGGAACCAGATCAATCGGAATCAACAGTCGATGCGATTCTCGACGTAAATCCAAAGGAAAGTGATGCCGTGAAAGATACGAGCATTCAAGAGATTGTGTCCAGAAATGGAGATAAAGTGCAATGAGCAAAGAAAACACACAAATGGGTTCATTTTCTCATGACTTAAGTAGCTAGGTATATATGTGGTAGCAAAAATGTTGTGATAACAAGTAATCTCGCTTCGCCAAATATTTATATATGGATATTAATAAGCAAAATTTCAAGTTAAATGAAATAAAAGTGTTTCTTTGGTGACGATCGCACTTATTATTATATCAGTAATCTTACTCTTTTTAATTATAATAAGCGTTCCAATCAGCTAGTACAGATAAAACTATTGTTAATTTGGAAAACAAGATGAAAAATAATGTTTGTCGGATTTGGCGATGATAAATTTGGATACATTTTTACATTTAATATTTTTAATAATCTCTTTACTCGGAAAAGTTAATTTCTCTATATACCTTTTTATTTGATCGTTTCATATAACAAGAAAATAAAATATTGCATTATCCTGTTTCACATAATTTATTTGATTGACTCATATAAATAATTTATACGTAAATGATTATTTAACGTAATATAATTCATTCCATTTATTGATTTATACATTTTTACCAATAATTAGCTTCAAACAAAAAGCAATGAAATAAAAATATGTAAATGGTAATGTTTGTTTTGTTTGACAGAGTGTGACTGTACATTACATATTAGTGTTTTGCATGTGGGCGAATATTCTGGGACAACATTATAACTCTTCTTATTCTATAAAAGTGTAGTACAGATGACACATTTAGTGTCATTCTCTGTCATATTTAATCGAATTTTGTAAATTAGGTAGTATTATCAACATGTTTTATCTTCATTACATAAATGTGAAACGCATGTCCATATATGAATTAATTGTGAAATATATCAATTGTTATTTGTCTGGCTATGTTTTTATGCATTACTATAAGGCTGTGAAGTTATTTATTTACGTTTAATATCATGTTCTACTGTCTAATGTCTTGTGGAATGGATAACTTATGTTTTATTTGTACTTTGTGAAAAATAAATATGCCTAAAAAATTATTTACTTTCATAATTTTTTGTGTACAATCTACGGTGAAAATAATTTCAGATTATGTATTCAATCTAATACATTTATGTGAATTAAATCCTTTTATTGATTGTTACTAATAACCACATCAATTTAAAACTCTGTACATATGTTTATGGTTAAACCAAATTATATTGTTAGTTTATTTTTAACATTCCAGTCAGATTATAGAATAGATAGTGCGTGGTATTTTTTGAAAATGTATAAAAGGTGAATGTTTCGGAATGTTAAAGATACACTAATTAAGACATTTCAAATAAAGACAATAAATATATTGTAATAGGTAAAAAATTTCAAATGTTTATCTGTATGTCATTTTATGATGAGTCCAAATATATAGTTGTCAATTAAATTGTTATAACCGAGTTTTATTTCAAAGAAATATAATTAAAACTATCTCAACTTCACTTTAGTAATAAACAAATTTGAAAAATATCAAGTAATTTATGCTAGAACACATACTATTGTGTGTCATGATTCTCAAGAGAGGATGCAAAAAAGATGTCATAAAACAAATAAATTACAACACCTTTATCCTTAAACAGCAAACAAATACAATCTCTTATTTTATAAAAAGTTTTTAAATTTCTTTTATAGATTTTACACATGTATGATTAAAGAATACCATATTAAGACAATTTATGTTGTCCAAGTTTAGGAAATTTTGTATAATTAACAAAAACTATAACAGGTATTACACATTTTATTTCTCATTTTTACTATAAATTAAACTCTTGAACTTCTATCACACGCACTATGATTGCGTCTCTAATGTCCTAACCGGTGATGAGACTAACCCTAATAACTTGCAATCAGCTTCCAAGAGTGTTAGATCAGTATTAGAACCCAAAAACCTTGATGAAAGTTCAAGATCATTTATTTGCAACCTAACTTTGGCTCCTCGCACATATTCTTCACCTCTGGTAGATGGACGGGTACACACACAGTGGAATTTCCACCCAAAGTCTATGTATAAATCATCTTCCACTATATGAAATATCTTTCCAATTACAATTTTTCCAATAGGATCCCCCAGCTGTAAAACATAATAATGAAACTTTTATAATAAAAATTGTTTCTGAACCTACTAATAGGTATAATAAATAAATATTTGGGTACCACTCATTATAATACACTACTAATAAGTGTCCCAATAGTATAATATATCAAGTCAGGTAAAACAAGCACATGTTTATGTTACGGCATTTAATCGCAGAGAGAACAAGAGAGGGTGCTGGGTTAACACCTCACAAATAATAAAAATGTGGGTATTTAATATTTACATACATCACTCCCCCACACTTATACCACATATACAAGAACACAATACATAATATGCGATAAAAATTTGTGAAAAAGTGCATTTCTCTTTTTTAACTTTTAAACCATACCATACTACATATTTAACCGGTCAAATATGTCTTTAATAGTTTTTAGATGCGATTTATCATCAACACCTGTTACAATTAAACCATCCAAGAAAATGCCCACCCTTGGCATATCTGCAAATAGTTGTCCAAGTTGTCTTTTAAAAATTCCAGGGCTAGACATGAGACCATAAGTTAATCTATATACTTTTTACAATAAAAAAACACTTAACACACCCGTCTATGTTTATACTTGTCGCCAATGTAAGGTATTTATGATATACTATACATACATTTATATACTATATTTTATATACTTTAGCTATTATACCATACATTTCTAATAAGTGCCCAATAATATAATAGTAAAACAAACACATCTTTATGTTACTGTGTTTAATCATAGAGAGTGAGAAGGTGCCGGGTTGACAATCCACAAATAATAAAAGTGTGGTAATTAACATACATCACATTAAGCAATGGAGAAATAAGTTTGAAAAGCAATGCAAAAATTTAAACTAAAAGTTGTAAAGATACATATAAAAATGGGGTGCATTTTCTATAGAATAGTAAAAACTGATTGTATGGAACTAGGTTCTATCTAGATAGGGTTAGGTTGTCATGTATTGGGACAAGGCTGTGTCCAGCAACAAACTTCCACAGGCTGATGATAAGACCTATACGTATGTCAATGATACCTAGTCGGAACATACCTAAATTATAATTATAAAATCAGATTTAATGATCTAAAACTTACGTATGCTTATAAAAATGATCTAAAACTTACGTCGATAAATTTAGAATTTCGTAGCAACGAAGCAAAAGTTTGATTTTCTCGATTATCTTCATCTAGTATGTTTGATTGCTTTTCAAATGCTCTTGCAAAACCTCCTGTTTTAGGGGTACTTGTTACTTTTGCTTCAATTGTATTTAAATGTGTCGAGGTGCTACACAGTATTCGAGAATTTCGTAATAAATTGTTTCCTTTTCCAGAGTGCAAAGCATGCGTGTATATCATTTTTAGAAACATTATTTTTACACTATGAACTTGCAATATTACATTTAAATAAAAAAATTAGGATAAATATAACTAGGAGTTCGGTTTCTCTCGTTATTTATACTCCACTCGACTCAATCACAAATCAACCCCAGAGTAAGCAATCGCAAATCAAATAAGTTAAAAAAAAACTATCACAGATTTAATAAGAAAACGTATTCACTGTGAAATATTATAAACGATATTTTTATAATGAGTTGAATGAGTGGTGATTTGGCTCAGGATACCCTTTATTGTGCTGTTAAGATTAATTTACATGCCAAATTTATATGGTAAATTAGATCCAACTTAGAATAATTATTGATTTTCACTGTTCCATAGCGGAGACAAATTATTAATCTTCGTAAGATTAAAAATTTCTTAAAGCTTAAAATCAGATTCTTTTAACCTAAATTGTGCAGTGGTGAAATGTTCAATTTAACTAATCTTTGTTTTTATCTTTGTTGTTATTACGGAACTATTTTTAGATTCTTTTGCAATACATTTCCTGTAATACTGCTTTCATGTATGTGTAGACAAGTACATTACAGACATTATCTCAAAGCTCATTTTATAAGTTATTGGAATATCCTTTGAAGAATTGTAGAATGATCAATATAGTGGTTATTAATCGTTGGCATAATTTTGTGTGATGATAAACTTCGTTATTTAATTCACATAGCACATTAACTCTAATCTCTAGGTTTGTCAAGTTGACAAATTAACACGCAAGATAAACGTCACACAAATATATAAGTGCAAGATTTTGATAATGTTTAAAAGTTGATTTAGGTTAAATTAAGCTATAACTAAAAAATGACTGAAGATCAAGATGCTAAAGACTCACAATCAGACTCTAGCTCTAAAACATTTGTTAACAAGAATAGAGATAACAAAAAAATTAAAACTCAACGACCACTGACGAAGGTGACTATGTATTATTTAAGACCTAATTTCAATAAGGTGTTAATTACAATATGTATTGTCAATAAATATTTATTGTTTTAATTTTAAGATAATCATTCGACGGTTGCCACCTACCATGACGGAAGAAGCATTTCTAGAGCAAGTGTCACCCATCCCAGAGCATGATAACTTCTACTTTGCAAACCCTGATTCATCGCTCGGTAATAATACTTATTCAAGAGCATACATAAATTTTATAAACGTTGACGATATATATCTCTTTAGAGATAAGTTTGATGGATATGTATTCTTGGATGAAAAAGGTAAGCATATCACATCTGATTTCGTATTTTACTAATAGCTTGTATATATATCATGTGTAAAGTAAAGCATTTATATCCAACATTAAAATGTTTAATGATCACAAGGTGCTTAAAATTGTAAAAAAAAAACAGATTTCTTACTTTATTCTTTTTCTTTAATAATGACTAAATTTAAAAAACATTAACGAGAAAAAGTGAAGCTGAAATTTTTGTTTACATGACACATAATGTAAGATGAAATTTGTAAATAACAATATTTCAACAATAATATTTATTAACACTAGATTGCTTCAAGAATCCAGTTTGACTGCTTTTATTTTTATGTAGAAAGAAATTGTATTTATAAATACAATTTAGGACTGCATACATTTGTACAGACATACATATAACTGTATGCAGACACAAAAATGGTATCATGATAAATATTGTTGTTTTTTAAATGAAATCAATAAAGAGTAAAATGAGTTTTTGGGTAATCTAGTGTTAATAATACTATTATTTTTGGTTAAATCATTTTTTTATATTTCTTATTAGAAATAAATATGCTTTCTTATATTTCAACGTCACTGGTGTATGTACTGTATGGTATAAAGCAAAGAAATACAGTCTTATAAAGTTATATACTGCAAATGTACACATCTCACTGAATAGTTTATATTCAGAGCAAAGTATTTGTTTGTAATTGGCATCAATTATTCCTGTTGTTGTAATTAAAATTCTCTTTTGATATTGATTTTTGTACCTATAAGTATATTATGATAATATTAGGTTTGTGCATATGAAATGTCAGAGACTTTTACATGCAAACATTTGTTTTCCTGTTTTTGTTATACTTTTACTATTGGCATAACCTTGTTTATAGTCATACTCTTCATTGCTAGAGTCACATTTTAACAAAGGAGATTTTCTCTAAAGTGTTCCCTTTTGTTATATGATTTGAATTTTGTACCGATATGAATCTAAACGATCTTCGTACATTTCATATGCACCAACCTAATATTAAAGGTTTTATAGTTATATACTAAAAGTTTGCGAATGGAAAATACCCAGTAAAGAATTAAAATAAATAATACAGATCTAAAAAATATATAATACCATTTTGTGGAAATAAAAGTATTACATTTTTGGTTTTATATTAAAAAGGGGATGAATATCTAAATTGAAGTAAAGTATGTTCACATTTTACTCAAATGCTTCATCATCATAATCTTCAACAAAAACCACAACCTATGACAGTCCACTGCTGGGCAAAGGTGTCCCCCAAAAAGCATCACCTAACACGATCTTCGACTTCATGCATCCAGTTTGCCAGCTGCCCAATGCAGATCATCTTACCATCTAGGCACTTTGTTAGCTGAGGCGCGGTCACTAAGATGCTTATTGAAACATTATTTGAGTATGTTTAATTGCTAGATAGAATACATCAATACTATTGTTTAATTCATTAGAACCTGGTTTACTATTACTTTATTATGGAACATTGCTGTTACAGGTGTGGAATATGTTGGGATAGTAGAATATGCACCATTTCAAAGAATCCCAAAAAAGAAGAAGAAAAAAGATCCAAAATGTGGAACAATAGAAAGTGACCCTGTTTATCAGGATTTCATAGAAAATCTAAATAAAGACCCTGAAATAGAAAATCAACCTAAACTGGAATATTCATATCCAATTAATGATGGTTGGTGTTATTATATAAGCATATTAATGGTATAGTGCGGAACTTAAGCAATAATGCTCATTCCTTTAGGTGATTGCTAATTCCTCATGGTGTTTGAAAATTTTTATATTTTAATGATGTTTATCTGTTTGGTTTTACCTGGAATATCAGTTTTTTCTCATATTAATGGGATGGGATACTTTTTTTAAGTGATATAATCTTTTGTTTAGATAATTCTTCAGACTTTGTGATGAGTCCATAATTTATCTTTAGTTACAATTAGATTGATATATCCCCATATACTCATTGCCATATAGTTTGAAATATTATTGTGACATGTACATGAAAATTCTAGGCAGGCATCTTGCACTAATTTTTGTCACACCAACATGGTTTTGCAGCATTCTTCAAGTAATGGTATCTGATAGTCCAATTAGGAACTTTTCCTCTATTAAATCATTCATATTGTATAATTGAAATATTAAAAAATTAATGCTTGAAGATGATGGGCATAATAACTAGAATCAATCAAACATTAATACAAAAATAAAACAGGTCACTTAAAATTACAAATCACATTAAATCAATGTTTTACTCAAGTAATTAGTTTGATAGGCTTTTTTTTCATTCACTGTAATTGATGTTGGTATGTTTTTGCTTTTAGTCCTAGGAATGTATTACACACTGAAATTTATTTTTCTCTGTAATTGTAGTGAATTGATTTTCTTCTTGGGTAATTTCTAGTAAACTAAGAATATTTTAACAAACAATGTATACAAGAACCTCTTCTTATTATCCATTGCATTACTTCCTGTTAGATGTTAAATTAAAAAAAAATATCTTTTGAATTTATTCAGAAAAATAAGAATTGAGTATGAGATATAACTTCATTATTACAGTCAATGATAAGAAAGTTCAATCGACTCCATTGTTGGAGTATTTAGCTGCGCGCAAACAGGATAAGAGAGGTAGAGATGAACGACGCCGTCGCGAAAATGACAAACGCAAAATGAGGGTCGAGAGAAAATCTAAGGATGTTTTAACTAAGGTATGTAGTAAATTTTATTTATTCTGTCAAAATAGCTATTATTTTACAGAAAAGAAAATTAATTAGACTTGACTTTCCTAATTGGTGCTATAACAATATTTGGAAAGATAATAAGATGCCCAATGTTGCTACATACCAAAGAGAAATACCTTTAGTTATTTTATCCTTCTCACAATAACTATTCCATTAAAATGGCTTGGAACCTAAACATGATTTTTAAGACATTATTTCAATGGCTTATGGTATATCTCCAATAAGAATATATGAAACATTTGAAAGGAAAGAAGTAAAAAAAAAATATTACTTCAAATTGGGATTGTATACATTCTTTATTTTATATTAGTTGTGTTAGTTGCAACGGTAGATTTAAAGGTAAATTTAGTACACATTAGAATTGGGTTTGCGATTTTATGTATTTAAATAATCTTCATTGTGATAATTTTTAAAAGTATCTAAGACTAATAAATGCCAGGCGATATTTAGTACTTAAGCTTATTCAAAGTTGAGCCATGAATATCTAAAAAAAAAGAGGCTAAGGCAACAAAACAAAATGTAAACATTAACAATAAGTAGTTATATAAAGGTTTTAAGTTAGAAATGGCTGGACAATTTAATTTCTTAAATTATTATTTGCATTATGAAACATTGTTTTGCTAATCTTTAACTTCATATAAACGTTTTTCAAGCATCTTAACATTAAAATATTTCTTTAGAAAACTGGTGATTTATCGGAAGAAGATCTTAACAATGATAATAATGGTTTTAATGATAATTATTTACATCATCATTTTTGGTATGGAGAACAACGTGTGTATCATAAAACTAAAGTTAAATATTCCATTGCTAAATCAGAATTAAAATATTCTCATGGCTCTGATGAATTCCTAAGCACTGATTCTGATTGGGATAGCCAGTTTCCTGCACTGACAATGAAAAGTCATAATACTTCCACCTTAACTGCTGGAAAAATGAACGATAAAAAAGAAGTCCAAGGGGGTATTCCAAAAAGTGGTGGTGATATATTCTTAAAGGTTTACTTTCTTCAATACATACAATGTTGTAGTGTAAAAATAAACAATTTTATTATTAACCAAATTCAATTGGTACATTTTGTAAAATTTTTTGTATATTTATAGTCAACAGAGGAGGAATGGCGTAATCTAGGCATGCCACATAAAACAGAAAATAATACGAAATAAATTATTTCGTATTATTTTCTGTTTTATGTGGCATGCCATTGCATTGCAATGCATTACATTACTAGAAGGTAGTAGCAAACCCTTGAAGACAGAATAAAAATGCAGCACATAATGCAATATAATGTAGTTGAAAAAATCAATTTACTTAATAACTTACCCAATGAAAATCGCCATTATTAGCACTGTAATGGTTATAATTTAATTATTTACTGAAAATAATCAAGTGTAAAAGTTAAAAAGGTTTGTTCAAGTGATTTGATCAGTTATTGTGAACCCTATGACCATAATAAACATGTGTTGGATAAAAAAAATTATTAATGTAATAAAGTTCGCCATTCCTGCGTTGTCTTATTTTTTAATTTATCTGCTAGATTACGAGCATCCATTTTCAACATAAGTGAAGTTGGGTTAAAAATCAATTTGTTCACATTTTATATAACATAATCAATCAAGTCATTCCTTAAATTTTTATATGGACAGTCAAAAGTTTTACTTAGCCAAGATCCGCGACAAGATCCGAATCCGCTTGTCGCGGATCTTAGCTAAGTAAAACTTTTGACTGTCCATATAGTGATGGATTTCCGCAAAGTAACACCTGACTCCATTAATAACCTTAAATTTTTACCGGAAGCTTATATAATAAGAACCTTATTGTTAAATAGATTTTGAATATATTTAGTTAGTATTGTTTGTATAAGTACTACATATCCTTTAAGAGAAAGTTTAGTTTTATGTAGAACTTTTTTGTTATATTTTTATCATTTGATTACATGAAACTTATGGTGGTTTGTTTTAGGAGGATGAACTGGCTGAAAATGACATAAAAAAGATAAAATCAAGGGAATGGGAAAAAGAAAAATCGGATTACAAAGATGACCAAATTAATCCAGATGGTACTATATTTGAATCCAAAGCTTATAAAGACCATCGTAAATTTGGTTCCAGTGCAGTAATAGACAAAAAGAAAAAGATGGACGGAGATAAAAAAGAGTATATAGATGATGAAATAGAAGATTCTGATAAATTTTTCAAAAAAGACAAAAAGGACAACAAATTCAAAGAATCTCCTCGTGAACCAAAAAGTAAAAAATATAGTGATACGAGAAAAGAAAGGATCAAGCAAAGTGAGTTTATTAAGATTGAAAAGCAATCAGTTATTGGTAAAATAATGTCTTCAGATGGTAAATCTAAATCAATAAATCATGATGACATCAAACCCTTTACACAGTTGCCTCAAGTAAAAACAGATGATCTTAGTAACTTAGTTGAGGGCATTGATAAAAAAACTAAAGTGGATGATCCACAGTCAGGAGTTAAGAGAGATAAGAAAAATGGAGAATTCAGTAGTGAAGAGAAGAATGATAGTATGATTGGTACTACAAAATTGAGGCGAAACAGCTTAGAATCCAGTGAAATGCCACTAAAAGAAGAAAGTGCGCTAAAACGCCAGAAATCACTTGATGATAGAAGTAAATCTACAGATAGAGAGGGCTCTGAAGAGAAAGAAAAAAGCGAAAGTATGGAACGTCGTACTGAAAGGAGAATAAGAAATAAGGTAATACATAACAAACATTTTTTATTGTATCCTTATTTTCTCTGGTAGAAATGATTTAAAATGAAGAAATCCCCCAGGGAACCAAAATGGCAATGACCTAATCAAGTTGTCAGAGAACTGACAACCATTGTAAAAGTTGAGTCTCACACTCAACTATGTGGAGATGTTAGTGACTTTCTATAATAAACTTCACAATCAACACATTCATAGTCCAAAGTTAAAGTTTATTACGAAAAATATATCATCCAATTAATTTATTTGCAGGATCGTCCAAGCCTCGTGATTTATCAACCAGGCATGGGTAAATTTAGCAAACAACGACTAGCAAAAGAAAAGGATACACAACCAACGGCGAATACCAAATCTGTTAATGATAGTGAAAAAAAAGACACCTGAGCTGACTGTCATAATTTCTAATATTTGGACAACATTCAACGGAATTACCCTGAAGCTGGCATTCTTTATGTCTTGCAGAATGTAGAAGAGAACATTGGACATTGCCAACTGAAGGATGCACTGTTCCTGTACATCGAAAGCTGTTATTTTTATCATTTCATTTACATTCAATAAGAATATGTTGGAGGTTTCTTATTAATATTTGAATTTATGTGACATCATTGAATGCTTCATGTTATTTGCTTGTGATGACTTAGTTTGGTTTGTTTATTTTCATTTAATTATATTTCGTTTTAAAATGGGAGTTATTTGGTTTTATTTATCATTTTCTTTGACCGCAATAAAAGTACATTGAAACAATATCTATTTACATTATATTTATTTATAAAGTTATTTAAACACGGATTTTCTCTCCCAATGAACCTTCAGGCAAAGATGAGAAAATTGTTTGGCAGGGGGTGCAGTAAGTTTGAACCGTAAAAATATATGTATGTGCATGCTAATATAAATAAATAATAATAATAATAATTAAGCCAATTTATTTCCAATTCCTTATTTAACAATATTATATAGTAATTTTTTTAACTTTATATTTAACTTTATTTTTTGATTAATATAAACATGAGTTTGGATAGGAACCCCACTTTGGGTAAAGGCCACCTTCAGTTTATTCCAGGTTTCTGTAGCTTTTCTTTTCAAGTCTCTCCCCATTATTACTTTATTCTGTAGCAATCACATACATTCTATCTATCTTTCTTTGGATGCTGGGATCAAACATTAAACGTTTCTATTTTTAGCACTTTTTGAGGTGCTTTTTTAATATTTGCTATCATTTTTCCCCAAGGGGACCAGCCGGCTAAGGGGAGTAAGTTTTGTGTTTTTTTAAAAGTTTATTATGGTTGTTGTTTTCTTCCTGGTATATCATTTGTTGGCGTCTAATTAATCAGTACTTTCCATTTCGTTTGTCTATAAAACTTGCGGAGTTTACACGAGGGTGAAATAACTTATGGTTTTTATTAATTTTGTTTGGTGCTACTTCTTCCGCTTCTGTTTCATCAAGCTGCTAAGAGTGATTTCTGTTCCGAGTCCGAGAAGTTTTCCGTTTTTTATTACAAGTTTGTCATATTGGATGGATGGATGGAGTAAGCTGGTCTCTGTTTATTTTATTTGTAAGTATTATTGAATATACCCTATTCTTGGTAATACATCGTCTTTTTCCGTGTAAAAGAAACCCTAAATTAGGATTACATTTATATCATCGTCATTTTTTTTTCTTTCCTCTATCGTATAGAAAAGCTTAGCCTACGGGCAGCCTAGTCGTCGTTTTTTTTTTTAAAGAAAAAGTCGAAGTAATTATTTTCAAAAATTTAATCCAAGCTTTTTGTATCACAGTATAAAATTAATAAGCTGATTACAATTTAAAATTAAATAATGTTATTTCTGAAAGAAATATATAGATACATGTTACAGAAATAATTTAACATCTTTGGTTATTGTATATTCCAACATTAAAATTAACATTGATAATATATTGAAGTAAAATATTTATATATAATCTTACTACTATTACTTATAGTACATTTAGTAATGATGAATCAAAGTTCGTGAAATTGTTTTTTACAATAATGTTAATATACCTAGTCAGCCTTTTGTGAGCCTCGAAATTTTTTTTTGTATTAATACTACAAAAATGCTAATTCAAAGTCATTAAAAAATAAACAATTATCGTATTTTGTCGATTTCCGAAGTATTTTATGACGGAGTGTCGCTATCGTCTTTTGGAGTTGGGGAGGAGAATTAGAGGGAGGAGGATCGCGAAGTGGATATTAGCGACATCTAGTAATCGTGTGAGTAAAAGAAGACACACTGGAGGGACTGAACACTACATTTTTTTATATTGTCAATAAGAAATTATTAATATTGGTGAGAAAAAATGTATAGTTAGGTTGCCTCGAATTTTGAAGCGGGCTCTGATAAATCATTTTTATCTGTTTCTATGCAACTTGTCTTTTCCACGTTACGCGAATTTTTTATTACCTTATATTCATCATTTATAATAGCTGCAGATTATATACTTATTCTATATCTTATGATCGTAATGTATTACGTACACAACAATAATCTGAATTTAATACCTGTTTAAAATGTAACAATAAACCCTAAATAGCATGTTTATTGGCATTACATTAGTATATCTTTATTAGGTGAGAAAATAATTATATTAGTAGTTAAGGAATTTATATATTAGAAACAAATATTTATTAGAAAGTTAAATTTATATTTGGCTCTACTTTGATTGTCTTTCTAGCTGTCTGTCTAGGTGGAGGTAGTTCTATCTATTTTAGAGGCAACTTTTAATTTTACCTTAATATCTATTTGGACCATATTTTTTGCGTTTATTAACAAAGCCTAACTAACATCTGCCTCTATGAGACTAACAAAAAATCATTATTTAATTAATTTGAATTTATTCGATTTATTAAAATTAGTCTTATATATATATATATTAAATTATGACTGATTTCGAGTATTGTAAACTAACACAATGTTCGATATGATCTCTGTGTAATAATGATTACTGTGTTGATGCACGTTTAAAATAAAGCATCGCACTCGAGTGGAGTCTTTGTGTACATCATAGGTTTCCTACGGGGACGGTACCGCCCCCTAGTGGGCGCTGGAGCTTTTCATGGAAGCGGTAGTGTCTCCAAAGGTAAACTAAAATTTGATAACGCCCCCGTTATGAAGTAGTTCTATTGTCATGAAAAAACATTTTAACTAGCCGTTTAAAATGTTTATATTATTATTATGGCGTAAATAAACATTTTTTCTTGTAAAGGTAGCTAGGTATTCGGGTCCATAAAATGTTGGAAACCTATGGTGCACACGATATTTTTACAAGTGCAGTAAAAGTAAGGCAGTGTTTATCAGTGGGCACTTGAATCTTAGACGAACCTATTTAAAAAACATCAGCACTAATAAACACCACCTTTGATAACTGTTAATTTTTTTGATGTTGGTTTTACTGCAAATATGGAACATGTATACAGTTTTTTATGCATCTGGCTTGATTAATACAATCTTTGATGCTTCATCTCTAGTCTCACGATTTTTTAAATCAATGTAGCATTTTCATAACAAATACATGGTTATGAGACATCGTTCAGGAGGACAGATGTTGCATTTTTATCACCGGCCGTTAAAGTGCATTTCGTTTTTGTAGTTTTCTTGATCTGTGCTACGTTATGACGATGCATGATGTACAGCAACAGCACGAAGCCGACAAGGAAGCCGGCTAAACCACCTCCGATAGTCAGCCATGTACGCCTCGATGTTTTTATGTTTTGAACCTGTGAAATTTCAGTGAGTTAAAAATAATTATGAGTTCCCCGCATCCTGTTCCGGACACAAACATTTATTTTAAGGCGATACTTATTATGTTACTTAATAGGGATATTTCGTTTCACTGGTTCAAAGCTTTAAAAATGAACCGTCGTTTGTTTAAGAAAAGGACTGCTTTGTGGTAAGTAAAAGAGCTTTCGGTTAATAAAGTTCCGTCTTCTGATATACCACGTTTTTGGCAGTAACGATAAATTTTTACATAATATGTACATTTGGGATAAGGTCACTATTCAAATTTAATATATATGTATTGTTTGCTTACTTACATGTGTAAAAGCAGATTGACACTTGTGATAGCTGGCGTTAAGTTCCGGTGAAATAATTGTTGCTGGACAATTATCGAATTCTGTGGAAAAACAAAGAATTCCGTTATTCTGTGCTAACAAGCAAGTTACAGCAAGCTCCAGGTTTAGGTGAGGGATACATTCCTTTAAAGCGTTAAGCGAAATTCGCGTATATCGGGGTATGAAATAAAATGCAGTTAAACATTGATTACAACACTACATTTAAAAATATAGTAAATCGTGTACCAATGAATTCTTCTTATGAAAGAATACATCAATAGCTTTTT
Organism: Baronia brevicornis; assembly: GCA_031353405.1. NCBI lineage: Eukaryota > Metazoa > Arthropoda > Insecta > Lepidoptera > Papilionidae > Baronia > Baronia brevicornis. The sequence goes on from JASFAT010001654.1 coordinate 518,752, forward strand.
AAGTTGAGTTACGTTCTTGCAATATAAATTCATAGCATGCAACACAATTTTCTACCCATTGATATACGTTAAAAACACGAGTATCATTATCGTCCTTCGAACTTTGTAACATCTCCAAGCCTGAATAAAATTTTAATAGAACGTTCTGTAGTCTACTATCATATAAAACTCTCTCTTCTTATTGTTTTACAAATTGAACCTAAGCTCAAGAGCTTACAGGGGATACTCTGTCCTGGAATGTAATATTTACGTACAAAGTCAGAGTGAGATGGAGAGCTTTTTGATCAAAGTCAATATGCAGTAACATAGCATAACAACGATCGATATGCGATAATACAAATTAGTTTATGTATAATAGAGTTGCCAACCATATTGTTAGAAATAGTATTATACTACATACAGTGTGGTACTGTTCAAAATAGTATAATAACTGCAACCCTAATGTACATAATACGCAACTATGTAACCAGTCCCGACCAAGGAGTTATAAAGCGAAATTTGAAATTCGTGTAAAGGTGAAACCGAGCATAGCGGGGTTGCGTGAAGCGGGGACTTACTGTATTTGACATCTTATCATTTTACTATAAATTTAAAACGCAGAAGTATAACAATGTGGGCTATATTATCTATATTACAGTGCCATAAGGGTATGCAAATATAGAAGTTACACACTCGTCTGTATTGCCCAGTAGTCAATGGAACCAACTTTCGTGCAGTTGGAAGAAAGTTTTTTCGAGACACATAAGTAGAGATCCAAAAATATATTCAAACCAGAAATCAAAACTAAAACACAAATTTTGATTTCGGGTGTTTGAATATATTAAAGCAAATATCAGTTTCGTTTGGGATTTTAAGTCAGAACCCTCTGAGTGGTTAGAATATCGACTAAAAACTACATATTTCAATCACTCAGTCAAGGGATTCATTATTCTACATTATATTTAGGAAACAAACACCAACTACACATATCATCAAAATCCATCAGCTTGTACGTGATTGGCGTAGAATGCAATTAACTAGCAGGTGATATATTAGGTCGGGGCAAAAGTATTTTCGTATTTTGAATGTATTATTAGTAATCAAACCTCTTTGGTTGTACTGAATGTAAGTGGCTGGTTTTAATACCATATTAAATGTGACATTCTGAAGATGAAATAAATAAAAAAAAAAACTAGTTCCCGTCATTTTTCAATTGTTTTTCAAGCAAGCAAAATGAACGTATGTGATGAAGAAATTCCGTACATTTTAAAGTTTTATTACAAAAAAGGTAAAAATGTGACGAACGCCGCGAATAAAATATGTGCGGTTTACGGACCTAATTCGGTATCAATAAGAGTAGCACAAATGTGGTTCAAGCGTTTCAAGTCTGGAAATTTTAGTGTGAAAGATGAGGTTCGCTCTGGACGCCCTGTCACAGATAAAATCAGTGCCATCTTTGAGAAAGTGGAGCAAGATCGACATATTAGTAGCTACGACATTGCTGAAGAACTGGATGTTGATCATAAAACAGTTTAACGTCATTTACGAAAGTCTGGGTACAAGAAAAAACTTGACATTTGGGTACCACATGATCTCACTGAGAGAAACCATGAAAACGCCGGACCGCACTCATCTATAGCCACGCAGCAAAAATTGAGAGAACTTGTCTGGGATGTGTTGATGCATCCTTCGTATAGCCCTGACCTTGCTCCATCAGATTTCCACTTGTTTCGGTCATTGCAGAACTCTTTAGGAAGCATAAAGCTAACCTCCAAAGAACACTGTGAACACTACCTGTCAGATTTGTTTAATCAAAAATCTCAAAATTTTTGATTAAAAAAAAAATTACAGAAGTGGGATCATGGCACTACCCACAAGATGGCAACAAGTCATCGATCAAAACGGCACATACATATTATAAATAAATAAAAAATTATACCTAAAAAAATATTTTCCTTTGTATGAACAATACGAAAATACTTTTACCCCGACCTATTATGTATATACTTTTAGCTCTATCTATGATCATTCATTGATTATAAAAAAAATTATGTATAGATATGATTGAATGAAATAAAAATCAATCGATCTAAAATGTATCTCAATTGATCAAATTTTTTGATAACTCTCGACAACTGTTATCGATAAGTATAAATACATACTTGTTATTGAAAAACAGTTGTATATGAATAAAATGTGATAAACATACCTTTTGAATTCACCCTGGTGTAATCACTCAGGTGGAAATAAACTTGCTTTTCTTTAAACCACATGATAGTGTCTTTTAACTCGCATATTTTTATATTATCAATGGATTCGGTTAAATCGACTTTCCCTAATTTGCACATATTGCTGAAATGTGTAGCCTCTAGGGTAATCAATGGATTGTGTGATATGTTATATAGAAGAAGTTGTGGCATAATTCCCCAGTCTGGTAATTTTTTTATTTTACATTCAGACAAGTCCAACAATTCCAGCGGAGCCTTTATAGGCTTTGAAATAATTAAGTCTTTAAAACTTAAATGAAGTAAAGGATTTCCATTAAGATATAATTTACGCAACGACGGAAGTTGGAATATTGAATTTGGAAGTTCTAGAATAACATTTTTTGATAGATCCAATGTTTGAAGATCTGTTAGCCATGTAAAAACATCTTCGTCTATCATATAGATTTGATTCTCAGCCAGATATAGGTATTTGATACTTGTGTACGACGAAAATGTGTCAGCGTGAAGTTCCTGTAGTTTATTGTCGCTAAAATCCAGGATCTGAAATTAAATTGAAACAATTCTTTAACCTTAAACTTAATCGAATTGTGTTTTACTCATATGTAGGATTTCGGGATAGAATCTATAAAATGTAATGAATAAAAATAAAATGAAGCTATAAAAGCCAATAACTTAAATATTTTCTAATCTAGCTCATATCTAGGAAGGTAAAACATTCATCATCGTCATCGCGTTGGCTTGCGATGGATCTGCCTAAAGGCGCGTCACCTGGTCCGTTTTTCGACTACTCGCATACAGTCTTTGTCAGCTGCCCTGCGCAGGTTGTTGCTTCATCTAACCGGGGGCGTTTCATACAACTTTAATCTCAAATTAATACTACCTAAATCACTATTATGTTAGCATTACAAATGTTTTTTTATAAAACTTAATAGTCCAATTATATAAATATTTACATGTTATGTAGTTAAACAAATTTAATTGAATAAAATGAAAAAGTATATTTAAAATTAGATACCCAACAAATTGTTACAAAAAAAGTTTATGACTATAAAATAAGGCATAAATATAATTAAAATAGGCTTTATAGTTTAATGAGGAAAGATAAGATAACATGAGTGCGATGATAAGTTAAGTATTTATATCATTTGTACGCAAAATGCTTGTGTATCTGTAAAGTACTTGTATGTACAAAAGTACCTTATACAATATGCGTGTACAAAAGAACTGGGGCAAAACAGGACAAAAATAAATAAACAGTATTTTTTATTATTTTTAAAATAAAAAAATGTATTATAATGGAAGATAAACTGCATCGTCTTCATATTTTTTTTAACAAAACTGATGTACAATATTGAATTACGGGTAAGATTAGTACACAGATATAACATAGACTAATAAATAATTACACAGTATCAGTATGATAGCAAAGAGTTAAAAAAGCGGTAGTTAAGTACTTAGTCTAGTTCTTAAACGGTTTAAGGGGCCAAAATTCGTTACTTACTCAAGTAAGTATCAAAATTTGATACTTACTCAAGTAAGTTTCTAAGTCAGTGAGGTTTTTTTTAAGGTTTTTCAATGCTAATGATCATGAAAGGCATAAACGTCACGTACCTCAATGCTGCCTTTAAGTGAAGGTATTTTGCTAAGGCGAAGGCCAGCGCAGTGTGCTCCATACATGTCGTAGGCGTGTTGGTAGGTGCAACGAGTTGGTTGGGCAGCCAGAGCTTCGATGTCTGTCAATTCCTTGGCAACAGTAGCGCAGGTTAGCAGTGTGAGCACATACAAACAGCCACAATAGACTCTGAAAATATATATGCATATTGAGTTTTTTTAAGATATTTTTCAGTCACGGTGCAACATAGTACACGGGGGAGCCCGATCCCGGGACGGTCGGCACGCTTGCGACTAGGCTCGCCCCTAGCCACGCATCCATTGGCACGGCAGACCGTGGATTGGCGGAGAGGAAGGGAAAGGATAGAGAAGAAAGAAAAGGGCAGGAATGGAAATGCGGATTGGGCGGGTTACCAGACTTCGAATAAACATAAATCTATATATATATATTTATTCCGATGCGAGAATCGCACCCGCCACCATTGACTCCGAGGGCGGAGAGCCCCGCCACTCAGCCAATCGGTCGTCTTGGAATAGTTAAACTATTTTACAATAGGTTGCGCGCGGTTAGACTTCTTAATTTCTTAGTTCTTCTTAGTTTAATAGTAGTGCACATGCTCCGTTTGCGTTTAACCTCACAATCATTAAGACGATATTGTTTGTTCATTGGAATATTTAACAAATGTGTGTTATTATATACAACGTTTACGTAGTTATAACTCCGTTGTGGGTTAAAAGTTCAAGTGAAATAGAGGACGCATTAAGATAATGAACAAACTTTTCTCTGTAAGAGAGTTCGATATTAATGACCTTTTATATTGCATCGGATGCATTATGGTATCAATGTTATATAGAAAGCACTATATAATGTGACAAACTGAATTTTTATTATTACAATAAATAACATTATAACTTTCCGTGAATACTTATATATATATGGATATATGTGCGCGTGTCAAAATGAATGTAGTCACTGTGGTCCGCGATCTGACCACGTTGGTTCTTCCTGAAAACCAGCGCCAGGTGCTCCAAAGAGCGTCCGGCATATGCTAAGCAAGAACCATTTTATGACACTTGTTTGTCTAATTATACTATTATTATGGTTTTAAGCAAAATTAAATTATTGTAAAAAGAGGTGTCATGTTTCTATTTAAATTATTCATATGTAACCTGCGGGCAACGCAGTTGCAACGCCCTTAGTGTTGCAAATATCCTAGGACTCCCCTAGGACTTACCATCAAGAGACATGTTTGTTCGTTGGCCGAGTTCTTTAAAAAATCTCCTCGAATTCGATAGTATTTAGATATCGTTATACTCATCAATCTTTATTCGTTTACTTCATCATCAGCAGCCTGCGGCAGTCCACTGCTGGACATAGGCCTCCCCCATGGAGCGCCACCTAGCCCGATCTTCGGCTACACGCATCCAGTTTCTGCCAGCCGCCCTGCGCAGATCGTCGCACCATCTAGCCGGGGGGCGTCCCACACTACGTTTACCGAGACGCGGTCTCCACTCCAGCACTCGTCTGCTCCAACGATCGTCGGATCTCCGACAGACGTGACCAGCCCATTGCCACTTAAGTTTGCTAATTCGAAAGGCTATGTCGGTGACTTTAGTTCTCTGGCGGATTTGTTCATTCCGAAACATATCTACCAGAGAAACTCCGAGTATAGCTCTCTCCATAGCTCTCTGAGCGACTCTGAGCTTATGAAGCAGACGGACTGTCAGCGTCCACGTTTCGGCGCCGTAGGACAGTATTATGGTATGCATTATGGTATCAATCACGGATGCATTATGGTATCAATGTTATATAGAAAGCACTATATAATGTGACAAACTGATTTTTTATTATTACAATAAATAACATTATAACTTTCCGTGAATAATTATATATATATGGATGTATGTGCGCGTGTCAAAATGAATGTAGTCACTGTGGTCCGCGATCTGACCACGTTGGTTCTTCCTGAAAACCAGCGCCAGGTGATTGTCTTAGTGATAATGAGTCTTCTTATAATCAACAAAACATTTGGATCTAATAGAACTAAGAATTGTGTACCAGACTACTTACGTTCCGGATATTACAAACTTTCTTTAAAGCATTACTACCAATATACACTATGGGAATGATGCAGCCTATTTAACACTAAATCATAAAAATCTAGGTTAAGTTAAACATGGTGAACGACGACCGCTTAACGCAGTGATAAGGACACATCGCTTCCGAACCCAGGGTTTTGAGTTCCTACTGATATGGAAATTATAATTTGTTTTATCTTCATCGAAATTGTAAATTTAATAAATTTCTCAAAATCATACTAGTTTAATTTCCTTACTTGTAGACAATAAAGATTAATTTTAATGGCACAGCGCAAAGAATTTAGCTATATTTAATAAGTCGTTCTCGAAATGAATAAATCGTTTTTATTAAAATCTGAATTACGTACATATTTGAACTATTTACTTGCTTGATCTCCGGATTTAATTTAAATTAAATTTTTAAATTTTAAATTTCCATGCTAAAGTAAAATATATTTTATCAACTACATATTTATGAAACAATGAAGTAACTAATACATAGATATCTGTATTATTGCATAACTAACTATAGCTATAGCATTTCATACTGTATATATTACGAAAATTGTTCTTAGTTGACACGCGATAAGCTAAGATAGATGTGTGTGTATATATATTCATGTGCTATTAGTGATAACACAAAATATAATATTATACTTTTACTATTTTGGAGTACTGACGTTCTGTCTTTGGAGATATATTAACTGTATTGCATATAAAGGAAGATCTATTCGAAAAGCTGATTATACCACGAAACTATTTTTAGAAGCATCATCTATATAGGATATATTCTGAAGATGACGCTTCTAAAACTGGGGCTTACAATACATTTTTATACACAGGATTTAGTTATACAGCCGCTCCGTATAATAATAACCTTTGTCACCGTTTACAATGACGTCTTATATTTTTATGTTATGTTTTTTAAAAAATATGCTTTTCTCTACATTTTATATTAGGAATTTAAATTTTTAAGTAAAAGAAAAGGTAGACGTCTGTAGGCACAAGGTCTGATGAGTACGGTGGATGATAGAAAGTTTCCGACCCCAGTTTTTGTAGCTTGGAGACCGTCTGTTGTGCAGTATGGGGTCGTCCGTTTTCGTGCAACGGCAGCAGGGATGATTAAAGCTGGTTATTGACGGTTAAAATTCGTTCGTTTCTATGCCTGTTGAGCAGCTCAAATCAGACCTCGACCTGTACGTTGCGCTAGAGTCCGTGGGGCACCCATTTCTCAAGCTTTATTATTACCCCTTTTCAACGTACGCAAACCGAATTGTGCTTTCTTTTTTATTGTTCGCTCTGTTTACATACGAGTACGTCTTTGATGTTGAGTGCCGTTTGTGCTCCGTGCTTGCTGCTACGACGGTAATCATTTCTATAATTTCTCGAATTTGTGATGTATCCATGGTTACGAAAAAGATTCAAATGTGATGAAAACATAACGTTAATCAATAAACAAAAAATGATTGTGAAAAATAATTTCATGTTTTTAAAATAAAATTAATTTGAAATTAAAGTTCATAGCCAAACAGAACGGCAATTTCATAGGTAAAGACCTTCATAAATACGCGTATAGGTATAACCATTACGTATAACAAATAAGGGATAAAATCAAACATCAAATCAAGTCGCACTACGAATTTATCCGTACTAGGAAGTAGTCAACTATGTTTGTTTTGATGACACAATGAATGACGAATTGCCGTGAAAATATTATTACCTGAAAAACCTAACTGTGTCGCACCTGTAATTTGCCCGCGTCATGTAGTGACATTGTAAAACGTCAATTCTTAGTGTATTGTCAGCATACATAATGAAAATAATTGAGGTTGAATTAATAGTAAAGTAGTAGGTTAAAAGTAATACAATAATGGCGCGGTGCGGCGCAGTGGGTAATCAGAGGTATCCTGATGATGTGATGAACGCTCGATGGCTGCTTCAACGAGGCGCACATTCATGAACATAGCGCTTTCTGACAGCCTCTGTCTATTATTATTATTGTAAATCTAGTAGTATCTATTGTACGTACCTTAAAATTGCAAACACAATGTGAGCACAACTAAATGTGACCTATATTTACTGCAGTGTACTGACTTGATTTTATTTAACTAGCAAATTAAAAGCTCAATTAGTAAAGGTTACGCTTAATATTGTATTTAAGGTTGTAGGTTCGATTCTACCATTGGACAATTGGCGTGAACCATTATTAGTTTAGTTGGAAAGTTGTTCTTTAAAAAATTATGAATAAAGATTATAATTATGCTCTTGATTACATGTATTATATTCAAATATGTATTAATTTAGACCAGAGTTTAGAGTACATAATATCCGAGGCAAGGGTTGTCGTTTCAAAACCTGGTCGAAACCAAAATATGTTTTAAAATAAAAAAAAAAATAGGTTTCGTATCTTTGGATGTAATCAGTGTACCTATATCTTTATTGTAAAATACACTGCATTTGAATTCCTCTTTAACAGTTACGAAAAAAAATCGTTTAATTACATAAAAACGAGGATTCAAAAGAGTGTTATGGTAATGAACACAATAGGAGAGATTTAAGTCTTGTAATTTAATAAAATACATTTAGTAATAGAAGCAATGATATGAAATATTGTCTTCATCAAATCATTTATGTATCATTGAATTATTATTTCATTAATTATAAAATTATATGTATTCTTTTTAAATTATATGACGTTAACTATTTTATTATGTATAAATAATATTTTAAAAATGGTTAACTTTTAACAAATAAAACACTTAATTGCTAAGATCGATGACACATCCAGTAATTGGCCGTGTCCTACATAAATACAGGTGATACTGATATTGCACGTCTATCTCAGCGCGTGTTGATAAAATTGTCAAGGTTAAGATTGCGCCAAATAACTAACGATGGCTAGCAGTAGTGATTAAAAGTGCAAGAAATAAATGTAAAGTTTAGTATCATTACGAAAATCGTGATTTATATGAACATAAATATCGTGTATATATAATATATAACATAAATGTCGTAGTTTTACTTGAAGCACATTTGCTTAGTAAAAAAAATTCTTTACGTAAGCATTACGTCTTCGGATATTATAGGCCACGTTATTGGTAGCCTTCTTATTAAAAAAAAAATGCTTAATTATACCGTACACAACACTAGATCGATTTCGACTCAATATTTCCGGCGTTTCTTGATTCGGAAAGTAGTCGTTTTCGCTAAAAAGGAAAGTTTCATGCCCACCATATCGTTGAATGGCAATCCAATTCGGTGCGTTATTCTTGAAGCTTCTTTCGACGCACTATCATTCTGTGGGACCAGCTACCTTAAGCGGTATTTCTGTACCGATACGATTTTGCTTTCAAAAAACAAGCGTACTCGTATCTCAAAGGGTGGCTTCGCATCCGTATTCGTGTCAGTGGTGTTGCGGATGTCTATGGACGATGTTGATTGCTTTCTACATGCGACACACATGCGCGTTTACCTCCCTATCCCATATAAAATTGGGGGGGCGGGGTGCTCCTAATATCAAATATATTGTGTTGATTAGTGTATTTTCAATTTATTTAATATCTATTACCTCATCTCGCACAAAGCACATTGACTATGTTGGGATATTGAATCGGAATGATGAAAGCCAGGTGAAATAATCACTGGGTGAAGAGCAATAGTGTTACCGGCGCGATATTCGTGGCGGCTATTGCCAATCCTGTCCTCTCCAAATTGCCAAGTTTTGCAAAGGCAAACGTTCAGATGCTTGTGGTCAGCAGTGGACAGTGAGTGATTTATGAATTAAGGATGAAGCCTACGAAACTTACATGTAATTTGTGTTTATTTACGCTTACTATTCAATTATCGATATAAATCATTTTTCTTACAAAAGTATTAATGTAGTTGAACTGATTAACAAGAATTGTAATAGTAACAAAATTATTGTCGGTTTTTTTTAAAGAAAAGGTTAAAAATCTTAGAAGCAATTTTGTAAAAAAATATCGTTGACAAACGAGGTTTTTTGTACCAAACTTTCTATTAACTTGTTACATTTACGAGTATAAGATGTTTACGAAAGACAAGGTGGTTGTCGTGCAGTTGTTCCTTAATTGTTCAGAGGTCAAATTAATTCCTTTTAATTTAGTCTCGCGGACGATGTAAGTGGTGGCCGTACTTGCGAAATACTCAGAACTTACTTTGTAGTGAGTAATTAATATATTAACCGTGAATTTACGTTGTAGTAGTTATGTAAAAGATGCCTTGTGTCTGACACCTCTTGAGAATTCTGAATACTCCTAAAACAACAAACGCCCAGCACATAGCTACAGTTATGACAAATCATCATGTTTTATATACATCTTCTGCTAGTTACATAGGTATATTAATAAACATTGGAAATTGTCTTTTTTCTTTCATTATTAATTTAAGACGCTAAAGTTATTTATTTGCATTACGAATATCTAAAGAATTTTTAAATAAATTATTTTCTATTTGACATGTTATAATAGAATACAGTATGTTTAATAACGCAAAAAGAGCCGACCAAATTTTACTGCCCAAATGTTGACCTTACCGGCACTCGGTACATTATAAATTTTATGCACAGACTTTGAATCATTTATTATATGTTTAATTCAATTAAATTCTTTGGATTCAACTATCAGTAAATTTGTCAGTGTCAAGTCAGTCATGGGAGAAACAATCAAATACAAACTCAAAACACAAAAAATAGAATTATAGGAAAAAACTATATAAGTTTATAGTAAAGGAATCAAGTAGTAATGACATGAATGGATTGACTTGTGTCATTGTCTATTGTAGAGTCGTACTTATTTTGACGTTGCATCCAAGAACACACTTAAAAACTATGACTGAGGAGACAGGTAAACAAAATTTAATTGCATTATCTCTGATATTTAAGCAATACATAAGTAATGCATTACGGCTTCATTGACCCATACAACGGAAACTGTACATATTGTGAGGGACACTCCTGCGCACCGTGCGTGGCGGCCCCAATTGACTGATTTATCTTTATGATTCGCCCACGCCCCTCGCAATATTAATCAGAAGAAAAGTTGATTCGTAAGAGATGCACTAGCTTTAAAAAACGTCTTGTAAAAGTAACTTGACATCTAGCTACCCATATAGCTTTATATTTCTATTTTAAATTCAAACATGTAATCTTATTTTTCATTATCGTATATATATATATATATATATATATATATATATATATATATATATATATATATATATATATATATATATATATATATATATATATATATATATATATATATATATATATATATATATATATAATGGTTGTAAGGAAAAAATATATTATATAATATATATTTTGTCTTAGTAATTAAAATTATAAGGAATGGCCATAATCTCCTTCCAAGACTATTTTTTCAATATTTTATACTTATATTAACATGCCTAAATTCGATGTTGAAATTAAAGGGTAGCGTGCGAAAATAATGAATTACTTCGTAGAAGAGGTATTATTTGATCTACATACATATGTACATTTCATTAACTTATATGTTCGATGTTGAATCTTCGAGAAACTTCGTTCTGACACCTCAACAAACTAGTCTAGATTTCTGGACGAATACAGTTTTGTATTTTGGTTTTTATGTCAATTGTTTCAAATAAGCTCAGAAGAAAAAAGTATTTTTTTGTTTGAAAAATGAATTGAATTGAATGATTATTCCTTTTTGACAGTTAGCTTTTTTTACAGTACATGAAATTTAACGGTGAACTTTATCATTTTATTTTTCTTCTCGTAAGTATTAGGCAATACCATGTTTAAACACAGAAAGCATCACTCGTCTAAATATTTTCATTTAAAAATGTTGGAATAGATAAAGTTTAAACAGGGAATTAAAAAAAAAACAAAAAGCACATTGTGCTATATAGAATTACTGTTTTCTGTATTAAATAAACTGTTTTAGATGCAATGCAGATAACGCTGTCTTATACCGGTCGAATATAATATATGTACCTAAATTTATATACAATCGCCTAAAATAAAAACAAACGGTTTGTAAAAGTGTGCACCCGGAGGATGCAACCTGTGCTTGTGTTTAAAGTTAGAATTTTGTGCCGAATACAAAAACAGCTGTGTAACATTCGAAAAATGGTTAAGAGTGTTAAAAGGAAATTTAAATGACGCTTGTTATAGCGCTCAGCATTTGGGTATCTACGCGTACATAATATATATGTATACTTAATTGTTTTACAAAATTAAGCTAAATTTTAGTACTTTTTTACTTATAAGCCTGCAGTATTCTCACGGACATATGTACGCGGGAATATAAACGACAGGCAGGTATGTTTTTTACTGTCTATAGTTTCCTATGGGTCTTTTTTTGCTTTTCTTGCTCTAAACATCATCAATGAATAGTTAAATCAAAACATTGGACACAAGATATCTTATTCTTGTATAATGTCAACATTGAGTAAAACATTTGGTTACAAACGTATAAGGCAAAAAAATATCTGGTACAATCATTCGCCATGTAATTGCAATTTTCAATTTAAGTATTCTTTATTGTTGCCTTTGTGTGTGTTACAAATAGTACCTAAAATTGAGATTAGATTACCTCAACTGATTCACAAATTTTCTTTGTAACGAAATATGTGACGTGTTTACGATACTGAAAAAATGATATCAGTCATGTAATACTAAGCATTTCAACCAATACAATGGTTACGTTTAAATCCAAACAAACTATTGATTAATTGTTTTTATCATTTTTGCAAATGAAACTTGTAATCCTCAAAATCTGGTAAATTTTGCATACTAATGCCAGAATTTGTTTTAACTTTTACCATATAACGAGGTAATTTTTTCTATTTATTATAGAAAAGATTTTCCTTTTTCAGAAATATGCTTAGAAGTTTATAAACGTTGATATAAAACATTGTATTAAATATATGTCATCACTTATAAGGCACTGGCACATTTATATGGTTAAAATTATATATATATATATATATATATATATATATATATATATATATATATATATATATATATATATATATATATATATATATATATATATATATATATATATAAAATAATTATAATAAATACCTCAACATGTTGCCTTTTTCGATATGTCTTCTATTACATGTTACACTGCATTATAGGTACTTATCACAACACTTAGATATAAAACAAAACTTTTGAATCATGAATCTTATCAGAGAGTGATCACATTTACGTATTCTACAGTGACAATCAGCGACGGCGGTTGGTAAATTAATTCAATTAGTTAACTGTTGCTCTTTGGTTCCCCTTAAAGTCATGGAGTTCCTTACTCAACGGAAGATCAAATGATACTGATGCGGCGGTAATCTTTTATCAGCATTCGTCCTTCTAACCTGGAACCTCCTATCAACTTGATGAGACAATAATAATCAAAAACAATAGTTTATACTAATTATCGACTATTGTAAATACAGCCAATATTCAATACTCGGACCAATCGAAATGCGTCTTTCCACCTATGTTTGTTCTTGAGACGGTTGGAAACTAATGTTGATAAGTAATTAGTTTCTTTGTTCTGGGCGTTAACAAGAGTTGTCAATAATTGATATAGGGTCATTATAAATGATAAATAATGGACCCAGATAGCGCTAATGGTAATGACCACTCTGGATTTTACTTCGTTTGAATCACACTGTGGCAAAACTGTTTTGCAATAATAAATGGTTTGTCATTTAAATAAAATTAGTACTGTAGTACCCTGATGAAAATCGTCACCATACCCTTCCCGTTAATTGAACTATGTTTGCAAAAACGTTGCCGTATTTTATAGAAATTATAGGCAGCATTGAACTTGCAAGTTACATACAAATTTGTAAATAAGAATGTGGTATACTAAGCAAACATTTAAATCGTAAAATCTCTAAAAATAATAGTATGTATTCTTATGCGTATCTCTCAATTGTTATGGAATATTTAACTATTAAGTTCTATTTAGGTATTTAATTAATATTAATCTAATTCAATACTCACAATACCTATTATAGCAGAACATGTTAATGCTCTTACATCCTATACACGGAAGTTTTAAGCTAGAAATCTGTACTCGGGTAATCATTATTTCCTGCTTAATTTAATTGACCGTGAGAATATCATCGTACTCAAATGAGAGAAATATAACATACTATTTGTAATTTATTATTTGAACTATTTTTAGTTTATTTAAGACTTCAGTTACACCATTTTTTCCGTTATTGATATTAAGCATAGCATACATTTAACCATTTGTACCTCCTACTCGTAACACAAACTTTGATTGTCGTTAACGTTCATGTGTTAATATATATGATTTCCTGGTTAAAATTACTAGCTTCAATCTCCGTAGTAATTAGTATAAAAGTGTACTTATCATTTGGATCATTTGTTTTTGTTTCTGTGAACGTCATGTTTTTGAATATTTATTTTATGATCAAATAAGTATAGATAAAAATATGTGTTTGTGAACATTTATACATTCTACTAGGCTAAAAAATATTTTATTTGATATCATATTTATTTAGATAATTAGTGCTATAATATCATATATAATAAAGGAATCAATATCAATACGGCCGTAAAAGACTACTGCTGGCATTGCTCTTGCTGGAACTTTATACCCATAATTGGCGAAAAGATTGTAGTTCAGCAATTAGTATCGATTATTCTGAAAAGTCGCCATATATGATATCTACGGGAAGAAACGGGGTGGTAGTATTTTATGCTAGGAATGACACAGCATTCAAAGTTTATAGAATATAGTGATACTAACCTTTGACAATTATTACTAAAAATAAAATATTATATTATACAAAAAGAATAAGTTGTTTTTTGTGAAAAAAGGAAGCAAACGAGCAAGCTTGTCACCTGGAAGAAAGTATTACAGATGCCCGCCTCTAAGATATGAGTAGGCTTGTTTTTTTGCTCACATATGGGCATGCTTCTCAAGTTATAAATATATGATGGTTTTATGAATAATAAATTATTCAATTATGGGTTTTGCTGTTAAACTATTTTATTTAATTTATAATATTAATTATTAAATTAAAAAATGCATATTATCAATAATTGTATAAAAATATTTTGATAATAAATAATTGTATAAAAAATATATAAATCATTGGAAGTGTTTTTTATATTAAGGTACTTTTAATTTTTTATTATCCTACTATCATAGAAGTCGTAGGAAAATAAATATCCCAAAACAAAAATGATACGTTCTTCCCTCACACTTCATCGCATATAACCAAATAAATCGAAAAACGTGCTTTGTCATACGGCCACATCAAAAGCCGATTTAAAATTATTAAAAGACGTAAAATCTGCGCACCAATAAGGTGACGGACATTTCCCAAGCTTCAAGTCCATACTCGTAGGGTACAGACGCCCCATCACAACTTCTTCACATTTTCTTTTGAGCCGATCGGTTTTGTTATAATAATAGCTGTTTCTTTTAAATATTATTTTATATCACTTTTGTTTCCCCTTTTTATTTTGCGATATTACCTTTTTTTATTTTGTCTAAAGGTTGTCTGGTGAAAATCGCCTTTTTGTATTATGTTTATCTTATATACTTATTTTGTGATATGCAACACCAAGTTATGTATAAAGTTTGAAACGATTTTATTGTAAATATTAAGAATGAATACAGATTGTTATTAAAATAGTACTTGCTGGCAGCACTTTAAGAATTGTCAATTTGACATTGGAACTGGCCGTCAGTGATGTGATGACACTTCCATAGAAATGTTTGCGGCTTTTTTGTGTATGGTGATACTTTGGTGTAAACAATTTATATTTCAAATGTCCAAGCTGAAAAGTCTTTTATAAATGAAGATGAATGCAACGAGTTTGTATGTTTCTACTTGCCGACTTATAATATTAGCAGACGCTAGCGATAAAAGCTCATGGACTGATTTATTTCGTTTGGTTCCTTATTTACGCCAATCTTTGTCTTGCACTGTCTGCGGCAACCTTCTTAAAGAACCCTATACACCGATAAGTTCTGGGTGTCAACACCATGTCTGTAAAAAGTGCAAGGGTGGTAGAAAAAAGTTAAAACCGTCTTGCAGTTGGTGTAAGGACTATGATGCCTATGTGGAAAATTTACAATTAAGAATTCTACTGCAGTGTTATAAAAAATTATGTGAATATTTTATAGGAACAGACGTATACAAAACTTTGCTTGAAGAAGATGAAATAGCTGCTGGAGTCAACGGTGGTACCGTTGCAAGTTCTGGTTTAATTGACTTAGTACAAGAAGGAGCAGGTTTCTCAGACGACTATAAAAGCACCGCAGGTCTTTCAAAATCGGCATATAGTATATTACCTTGTGTATATACAAACTCTGCTTCTACCCAAACACACACTACTTCAACTTCTAATAGCACAGAAGTTAGATCATCCAGTAAAGACTCTCCAAATTCTAGAGCAACATCAAATGGATCACCTCTCTATTCTGTGATGTATGCAGGATCAGGAAACAAGATCACAATAAAAAGAAAAGCAATTGATGAATCTAGTTCACCACCTCAAAATGAACTTCCACCTCGGGAAAGTAAAGTAAATATATTTTATTAATTTTTCTATTGATAATAAATCTTATCTTAAATAAACGTAAATAATGTTTATAAATATATAATTATGTTTAAAATAGCTATAGTGTATAAAATAGAAGTTGTTTACAAATAAGTGTTAAAGTTTAACACTTAGCAATATAAATACAAAGGTGTTCTTATAAAATTTTGATATAAATCATTATTTTCTCCTCACAAACAAAGCTAAATGGAAAAATTAATATATACTACATGTCAAATATTAAAGTACTACAACTACAATACTTTTCAATACAAGTCCTAAGTTGTTTTTATTACATTTTGAAATAAATCATTATTTTCATTTCACAAATGAAGCATAATAATGAAAATATTAATATACAATGCACTTGGTATGTGAGTGGGGTGTGTGTGACAAATGTTATTAGAACAATGACTTGACTTGATAATGTTTATACTATCAATATTAAGATTTTTATTTGTTTAATTGTAAATAAGAAGACCCATGGTTTTTGTTTTCAGTCAAGTCAATTAAGCTTTAAAAAGCCCTCAAACCGATCTCGTAGCTCTGTAAGTAGTAAAAGAAAAGGATGCAGATGTGGAAATGCTACAGCAACACCAGGCAAATTAACATGCTGTGGACAAAGGTGTCCCTGTTATGTAGAAAGTAAGCCTTGCACGGAATGTAAATGTAAGGGTTGTAGAAATCCTCATAGGCCAGATGGATTGAAGGTATGTTACTTTAAAGTTAATGTGATTTGTGTGGTTGCAACAAATTGACTTATGTATGTATTAGGTGCGCAACTAATTTGTCGCTGTTTGTCATTTGTCGGTTCTAGCAGTAAGTGTTGGTCGATTTTGACATATCCAATAGACATATAGTAAACAAACTACTCTGACTCGTCAGTGATTTTATTGTGGCGTCACATACTTTTAGTTGTGTGAAAATGTGTGATTTTGTGCCAAATAATCGTCATTTGTGGAAAGTGTTATTTATCTTATTTCATTCAAAGAAAATGGCAATACTTTGAATAACATATATGTTTTTTTTATGGGATATGAGGGCAAACGAGCAAGCGTGTCGCCTGATGGAAAGCAATCAACGCCGCCCACGGACAACCGCGACACCGTAGCAGTCGCGGAAGCGTTGCCGGCCTTTTAGGTATGTATAGGCTTGTTTTTTGAAGGTTTCAATGTCGTATCGGTTCGGAAAGACCGCCAAGGGTAGCTGGTTCCACAAGCTGGTGGTGCGTGGAAAGAAGTTACGAGAGAAACGCACCATAGTAGATCGCCACTCATCCATATGGTGGGGATGAAATTTTCCTTTACGGCGAGTTGTGCGGTTGTGGAATTCGGCGGTGGGAATTATTCCAAACAATTCCTCGGAGCACTCCGCATGATAGAAGAGGTAAAAATGCTGAGAGATGAGACATGTCTCCGCAGCGCTAGAGAATCAAGCCGATCGGTGAGATCTTGGTCATCGACGATTCGGATCGCACGACTTTGAATGCGGTCAAATGGAAGAAGTTGATACTGGGGAGCCCCGGCCCAGAGGTGAGAACAGTATTCCATGTGTGGCCTGACTTGTGCCTGGTACATGTAAGCATTTTTGCACAATAAACTTTCATTTTTATAAAAAGCTGAGAGAACTTAGTTGCGCACCTAATACATAAATTGTATAGCTTTGAATGGTTATATAATAGGATGCATTTGCTCAAATAATGAAATTAATTGTAAAAAAATTACTAGAATTGAAATTCTTTATTTCTTTGAAAGAGAAATTACAGTTCATTTGTCAAATGTCATTCTGTTGACAAGGTTCTACTACTACTTTGAAACGATGTTCCTCTGGGAGACATTTTATAAGTATAGTTTTAGATATATTGAGTGTTTTAACAATCAACTTACTTGCTTCTATCAACATGTTGAATTAACGACTTTAAGTTAGATAAATTATTTTTAAATTTCAGGTGAGGCCACAGATACACCATGTAGATCCTTTACAATTAACACTAAATACAAATCCGGATAGTTCACCATCATTTTCTGGTTCTATGGACAGTCTTGACACTGATACACTAACAATGGAGGCAATGGAGGAATCTCTAAACTTCAGTGCAGACCTGAAGCCCTCAAACATTAAAGGTAATCTGCTTGATTTAACTTAACTAGTCACTGAATGGTGATATTAAGTCAAAATATCTCTATAATGAAAATTTTATTGTAGTGTATATGAATGCTACAGTATATTTCTAATCAAAGAATTAACTAAGTGGAAGGGCCACTCGGCCTTGGTTAATGTTCGTTCCTCCAGAAATGGAGAGGCCCATGATCAGCAATGGAACATATATTGATGTGAATATTTATACAAATAAACAAATAATGAGTTTATGTTGCAGTTTATACCAGGCAGTTACAAGAAGTATCTCTATCCTTACCAGCGTCAATTATGATGGACGAAGACCTATCATGTTCAGCAGATGAGGACATGAGCTCACCACAGGACTATGTGTGTTCTCCCCACGACATTAATGATACCGATGCAATGTCTCCTCAATCAGGAGGTATGAATGAAGGCAGTGACATTGAGTTAGATGTATGACATCCACTTTCCAGTGACTAGGACATTTTATATTTTGGTGTTATGAACTGTTTATTAAAACTAATATATTTTTTCAATTATGAATGTATCATCATCACAGGACTGGCATATTATAGTTGCCTTAAAATAGTTACTTTAATTAGTCATGTTTTAGATTTATTCAATTACATATGAAGTTTTTTGTACATATCACTAACTTCATGTATGATTTATCAATGTACTTTTTATGGGCAATGTTGTAAATATGTATATTTTTTATTTATTTTTGTAAATATATTGTGTAATTTTTGTTTAAATTTATAATTATCTATATAATTATTGTTATTCATAATTATCTATATAATTTTAATGATAATTATCTTTAAACTTTATATATTGAACAATTTATTGCATTTTTAAACCACGAAGTTAGATTATTTATTTATCAATCTCATTACTACTAATTGGTTTTATGATTGGGAACTTTCCTGTAAAATACAGTATTTTTACTGTCATGATATGTCCTGTGTATACAAGGTACACATAGTATGTATAATCAGTATTATGTTTTCATTCATTCATTCTTTTGAATTAATAGCTTTCAATAGTGCCAAAATAGTATGGATGATTTGATCAATGTCACGTAGAATGGGCGAGATACGAAGGAGTTTAATCAGTGTGGTTGAGATAAGGAAGGAATAGAATGCAGAGGACACGCAGGAGATTGAACGGTGCGGTCGAGGAAACAATGGCATAGAATGGAAAAGACACGAAGGAAATTAATAGGTACGATCAAAATTACAGACTCAGTAGAATTCTGAAAAGAGTAGGTAATAGGCATTTTATGATTAACCCTTAACCAGAAACAAGACAAACATTTAAAATACGATAAACTCCAAACTTGTTAGTAATCTATGTATATCTACATTATGTTAGAACATGCACCAGCTACATTTACAATTTAATTTCGTTTTATATATTTACATAAGGAAGGGCAAAAAAACTAAACACAAGGATCAACAAACATTCGATATTTACAGAACGCGGGATTTTGCGAGGTAGGACATCATAGATAGGATATAGAAGTTTAGGACAGTTGAATATTATTATTGATGCTAAACCTTCGTCGAGAATATATTCGCACAAAAAGTGGTCACGCTTCCTAATCTTAGTGAGGTGAACTGGAGTGTATGAATGCCCAAGATGCAAACGATAGATCGTAGTTGATACCCAGCGGTCTGCACGTTTATAAAGAGAAAACGAAGGGTGTCTTGGGATAGGCTGAATGGCAGCGTAATGTCTGCCCTTGACCGATTTTGACTCTATGTAGAGTATTATGATTTAATCAGATTCTTAAAATATGACAATTGAGGATGTGACTGGTGATACAGTACAGTGATACATTTTGAAATTTCTTGTTTTTTTTTGTTCACATGAGAAACCTCTACTCATCTTTATACACTATTTTTAAAATTAACCTAAAATTATGTATTTTCTACTTCTATAGTTTTTGTATGTCTGTAAACTTTCTCCAACACACTCATGTCTTGAAATATGAAATACAAGAACCATTTATATTGAAAACCATTAAGTATTTGGTACATTTTAAAAATATAACACATAAAATTTAAAACACCTATAATGTGATCACGTCTATTATATTTTTGTATTGTAATTACTATGTAAGTAAATGTAAATAGTATTTTTTGTCACTACAATAATTAAGTATGCAAATGTGAACCTTATGCATTTAGCGAATCAATATAATTATTAGCGAATTAATTAATATATTAGTAAAATTAGTAATTTAAAAAATTAGTTTTATAATTTGATATATAATCAATGCTGTATAACCAAACATAAAATACACACATGCAAACGGTTACAATAGTACAAAACTATCTTAAATTGACATGCCTTGATCTGTTTTGATGAGATATATATATTAAAAATTATGTATCACAAACATCTCGAGAGGTGAGAGTGGTCTTATAATTTTTCTGCTTTTAATTTTCGGAAGGATTCTCCTGTGCGGCGTATACTTCTTTTTAGATGAAGGGCAATAACAATGACTGGACGAAATTTAGTTTTTCTACGATTTTAGAGCGTTTATTAAACATAAACACGCATAAATCGTAGACAGACACAAAGGACAGTTAGAAATAGGTGCAATCAGATAATATGTAATGCAATATGACGATATTTCCATAAATATTAATTCTTCTACCACAGATGTTTGAAAGTTTCTTAGATCCATAAGCCAAATAACTGCTAATGGATTGTAGCTCTACTTATTCTCTGGATAAAATTAATCTTCACTTTGTATTTCTAATTTTAATAGATTTTTCAATTCAATTTATTAACTCAAAATTTTCTTGCATCATTGCTTCCTCCTCTGAATATAAATCTTCTCTTATAAACCAGGATGAAATGTGTCTAAGCTATCAAATCGAGGACAATGAGTGCCATGTGTAGATTTATAGTTATCACAATATATATGTACCGATTTATATTTTTAACATCCTTATATATTTACATATTTTATTATATGTTTGATTTATTTATTTGCTAATTTTTATTTGGGGCATAGTATATTTTGTATATCACTTATTTTATTTATTTCTATAATTATTGTATCTACATAAAGTTTCACCGCATTGTGTAGTAGGAAATTACTAAATTTAAGTCCGGCTGCAGTAACCCTTTATTAAAATATGCAATAAATAATGTAAATAAATGAATAAATAATTATGCCGCCATCAACAAGTACTCTATTAATTAGCTGGATGCTCAGTATGTAGATGAGTTTATGAGTAACGCCTTCTTTCTTCTCTTTAACCTACACGTCTATTACAGACGATTGACGAAGCAATGTCTACCCTTAATACCTTACGGGTGTAAAAAAAATAATATGCGTATCGACGGCATGAAAGAGAAATAGTTGTGCCAAAGATTATAATAATTATTTCCATATTACATTTTTTTTTTTAATTTTTATTTTGACATCAACCGGAACTTAATACACAAGTAAACTTTAGTATGTCGTTATGACTGTAGCATATTATGTAAATCGTTTTATTTAAAAGGCAGGCAAGTGTAAAGTTATTGATGTTGCATGTGTATAAATAAATTTTATTTCATTTTGATTTGTGAATAATGTTCAAATTATATATTGTGAATTATAAATGTAAATAGTCCAATTATTTTAATTAAATATTTAATTTCTATGGAAAAAGTAATGAATGCTTCTTTTACATTGTGATTGGTACATTCTAGACATAAGTACAACTAGTGTGAAGACAATATATTGAGCATATAGAATGTAACTTCATTTTGCCAGCAAACAATATTATTATAAAATTTATGAAAAAACTTTTAGACAGTTCTTTACGACAGCAAACTGTGAATACAAATGTAAACAATACATATATAGTTGATTTTTGTTGGAAAATGTTATTATTTTATCTATTACTTTATAAGCATAAAAATATAATACGGTTGTTTAAAATTTAAATAATTAAAAAAATGAACAACATGTAGTTTTGTTCATCAAGAATTTTGTTATCTGATGAATTCCGTCTTTGTAAAAGTTACTCAAGAAGTGGCCCTGTTGGAGCACCTATACAATCACCAAAAATGAGCTATAGTTCTAAGTTGTCTAAGTGATCAGTAGATTTAACACTGAGATTGATAACAGACTTGAGAGAGAGTTTAGGCTTGAAACGTACGACCTTGGACTACAAGTCTTAAAAATGAAGTGTAGATTGCAGAAACCGGATGCATGTAGCTGAAAATTGTATTAGGTGGCGAGATTTGTGATAGTTCTATCTTGCAATGGATTGGCGTATGCAGATGATAATATTAATTTTGAACTGTTTGCGAAATAATATTAGGTGTGCAACTAAGTTCTCGATGTTTGTCATTAGATGGCTCCAGCACAATGTGGTAAACAAACCGTTCTGACACGTTAGTGATTTTACTGTGGCGTCATATACTTTTAATTGTGTGAAAATGTGTGATTTGTGCCAAATAATAATCATTTGTGGAAAGTGTTATTTATATTATTTCATTCAAAGAAAACGGCGGCTGAAACGCATCGCGAGTTAGAAAAAGTTTACGGAAATAATGCTCTTAGTGAAACAACGTGCCGCGATTGGTTCTATCGCTTTAAACACTGTTATTTCAATGTTGATTACTGTCCACGCGAAGGAAGGTTAAAAACATTCGAAGACGATGAATTGGAGATTTTGTGATTGCTTCATTATTAGGTGTTACGCGCCAAGCCATTTCTAAGCGATTGCATGCGTTGGGAATGGTTCAAAGCAAGGGTTCCTTATGATTTGAAGCAAAGGGACGTTGAGCGTGGTTTTTTCGCCTGTGAACAACTGCTCCAGTGGCAAAAGGATTTCCTTCATCGCATCGTGACGGGCGATGAAAAAAGGATTCATTAGAACAATCCAAAGAAAAGAAAATCATGGGGACTGCCCGGTCATGCTTCTACGTCGTCGGCTTGGCCATTACACGCTTTTAAGGTTATGTTGTGTATTTGGTGGGACCAGGTCGGTGTTGTTTATTTAACAACTGTTGAAACCAAACGAAACCATCACTGGGGAACGGTATCGACTTCAAGCGTCTAAGCCGAGCACTGCGCGAAAAACAGCCAAAATACGAGCAAAGGCAAAAAAATGATTCTACTGCATGACAACGCTCGGCCTTATATTGCCAAACCCGTTAAAACCAACATGGAAACTCTGAAATTGGAAGTCCTACCCCACCTGCTATATTTCCCATATATTGCACCGTCTGATTATTACTTGTTTCGTTTGATGCACATGATCTGGCTGATCAGCAGTTCCGCTCATATGAAGACATTGAAAAATTGCTTGATTCGTGGATAACCTTAAAAGACAAACACTTTTGTTGTATATAAAATTGTAATGGTATTCGAGCTCTGCCAGAAAAATGGGCAATACTTTAAATAATTTATATGTAATTTGCACAATTATGTTGCAATTTTATAAAAAAACAACGAGAATTCAGTTGTGCATCTAATCTTTTTTAAAAATAATTACTATTTAGCAACAATTATGCGTTTATTTTTATAGTTTTTATAATGACACACAACTTTCCAGTTTGATATTCAAAGAAAAAGAGGCGTCAAAGTGGCAGAATAGAGGTATTTAGTTCGTTATTAATGATTGAGTGTGAAAACAATGTTTTCATTCTTCTAACAATATTAATAAAGTATTTCTAAAATACATTTAAATATTTAAATATCACTAATGTACTTAGAATTGTTCATTTTATGCGATTTTAAAGATGGCACGTTACTTGTATTTGGTGGAGTAATAATTACTTATTTTTTTTTACTTTAAACTATGATATGTATTATATATTGCGACTATTATATTTTAATAATAATAAATCAACGAAATGATTCTAATACTACATTTACAGGGCACTTCGTGGTTTCTATTTCATGAAATTATTTTTAAAAGGAATCTAGTTTTTTCTCAAATAAATAAAACAATATGAATAATCATCATTGTAACCAATTGTCACTATTTCAAATGTAGTTAATATGAGAATATATTTAAGACTCTCAATCAAGGATTATCAATAAAATTACAAAATTTTAACTTTTTCTTATCCATCAAGATCATATGTCTTTTCATTATTAAGCGATATATTTTTTACGATTAAACAGTATAGGAATGTGTAAAATGAATTTGCAATGTATAATTTGTAACGATATAAAATTAAACAAAGTAATATTTATTGGTTTAAGAAGATGCACGTGAGCTCCAACCTCCTAGGAGGAAATAGCAGTTTTTAGTTTCTATATGATGAGGTATCATATATATCATATAGCAGCTGAAAATGCTATTTCCTGATTTTTTAAATCGTTTGCACGTATAATTCAACGAAATGCGCACGAAAAATTTAATTAGGTTTTACGAACATTACTAAAGTCATTTTCAGATACTATCTATGTAGATATTACATTAGAGATACATTAATGCCTTACAAAGTAATGCATGGATGTATCATAGATGCATTCATTGACTATAGTAGTGACAAAGACTATAGTAGTCTAAAGTCCTTTTTATGAAAATTATCGAAATTCAAACGTTAAATGTTTGAAATTCGAACATTTACGTAAGGGTTATTAACAAACAAAAAAATTATCTGGTGTCTATCAAAAGCAATGTCGAATAGTACCTACTATATTTTTAAGTTTGCTATGTAATAATTGTAGTAGACTAATAAAAAGCACTCAAGTACAAATAATTGTTTAGGGTATCATTTATCATAAATGTAATTTTGTATTGAAATGTTTGACTTTACCTTAG
Source organism: Baronia brevicornis (assembly GCA_031353405.1). NCBI lineage: Eukaryota > Metazoa > Arthropoda > Insecta > Lepidoptera > Papilionidae > Baronia > Baronia brevicornis. The sequence goes on from JASFAT010001654.1 coordinate 544,161, forward strand.
CGGTATTGTAAGGCAAATGAAATAAAATTGAGATATTTTTTGTTATATTCAGACTTTTATTTAAATAATCATAGGTTTGAAATACAATAAATGATATAAATCTAAAGTTAAAAAATGTTTAAATCCACAATAAAAAATATATAATTTAATTAATATTTGTTTTATTACTTTTATGTTTATCTGTTTGGATTGTGTTATTCATCCGTGTTCCATATCCGGTCGAATTCTTTTCTTAAAGTTATGTTTACGTTTGGTTCAGACGTGATCACTGTGGCATTTCTGTTAAAGTTCACACGAGAAATGTCGTAATCCAAAGAACCTATTATAGCTACAGCGTCCTGGCATTGATCTGAGGCATCGATCAAGACGAATTCATGTTCCAATTTCACAGTTGACTTCATTATTTTCACATCGATTCCATGGCTCGCGAACAATTCAAAGTTCTGTACTTCGTCACTACTGTGTATTGCAATTCTTATTTTCACGACATTCTTCTCCTGTACAGAGATGAGACATTTTTTAATAGTTTCACTGGCTAAAGTCGGTAGACATACGTCTATTGATTGATTTGCATGGATTATTAGGTAGTATATACTTAAAAGATTGTTCAGACCCAGCTGTTGTTTCTTTTGTTCACTGTCTGCGCCATAGAACAACACTTCGTTTATTGTAGAATCACATAGCACCATACTCTTTATTTTATTAGTAAATTTAGACATTTTAGAGTTGTTTTAGTTGTGTCGTTTCGCGACACCTATAAATTAACAATTAAATGAAGTTAACTGTAAAATTGTTTCAAAAAGATTTTAGTGATTTGTCAAATATAAGAAAACTATTTTGTTAGAGGGTAGATAATATTTGTATTAGTCTGAGCAAAGGTAAAATAATAATGTCAAAGTGACAGATTAGTTGAAAAAACCTACCCGTTTTAATTTTACAAGAAAAACATTCCACCGTATATGTATATCATGAACATGTTTTTTATATTAATTGTTTTATGAAGAATATAGCTTTTGTTATTATTATGTTTAACTGGTAAATATATAGAGAAATAATGTCTCAACTACGGACACGCAAGACGGCTAAAACCTTATCGAAAGGTCCTGGTTGTCCATTATCATTAATTACAGAAGGTTCTAACAAAGAACGGTGTCAAAAGAATAAAAATAAAAGTACTATTCCTAGAAATTTGCGATACGATTTGGAGAACGCGTTAGTGGATGTGAGTATAGATGCATTATGATATTGAGTAGCAGCAACGTAACTGCACGCTTTATATTTTTTAGTATAAGGGAAAGGAGATAAAGAGGTAATGTTTAGCATATCAGTAATATCGTAAAGATAGGTGTACCTAAGGACATTTTGAAATTTCAACCGGTTCAGAATACAATCGATTTACGGAAATATCTATTTTGCTCAAGGGTATCTTTGTATAATAGGGTGTATGTATTATTTACAAAATATGAAAACGCTAAAATGATTACAGAATTAATGCAGCTCTATCAAATTTTTATTTTTATGAATAATTTAAAAATGCTTTTTACAAAAAGTAAAAGTAGTCTTCCATTCGTACATGCACACATATACAGGCCTCAACGTCAAGCCGAAACGGGGTGAGAGGATTGATTGTAAGTATCATGAGAAAAATCAGAAAAAAAAAACTATCCCATGCAGTTTGACGTTGAGTTCTGGGACACCTGTATTACAAGATATTTACTTAAGAATCAATGTTTTCAGCTATGCGATGTGTGGTTTAAGGAAATTAAGCCGTATTTACAACGTAACAATATAAAGGTGCATGTCCACGGCGAAGCAGAAAACTGTGCTACGGTTAATAACTCTACTGTGGATGCTCGCGCGAGCAGATTTCGTTCTGTTCCTCCCGAAGGGAAAAGCTGTTTACATCTCGATCCAGGTGCTGCTTCCGATGTACGAACTATGTCTCAGCTCTGCTGTCAGCATTTTTTTATGGGAAGACAGGCAAACGAGCAAGCGGGACACCTGATTATAATTACCAGCTCCGCTTATGGACATCTGCAATATATATATATATATATATATATATATATATATATATATATATATATATATATATATATATATATATATATATAAAGACAATGTAGATGCTATGCAAGGCACTTAAGGCAGGAATGTGAATATCAGGAGAGGAAAAAGGGATTTACTTGTAGGGAAAGAAAATGTAATGGATGTATTAAATGAACGTATTAAAGAAAAGAGAAAGAAACTGGGCTTCCATATCTCTATCACATTTATTGTCCGAAACGCGGGAACAGTGAAATCCTACCATAAACGCCGACATTCTGTAAATATGCATACTTCCTCGGTTTATCTGACCCATTTCTACAACCATGGCCATATTACTCCTAAAGTAAGTGGCGTATTATTTAAAATATCTAACTAATTTTTTAAGCAACTTTTTAATCTTCATTTGTATATAATTGAAAATTATGACAAGTTCACGGATTCGATTCCTGAATATGTATGTCCTATTGTAATTTATTCCGATTCTGTATGCCCCACCAATCCGCATCAGACAAGCGTAGTGAGTCTAACGTCCATTCGTCTAAAAATGGAGAAGCTGGAACAAATTGTTTGTCTAATTACCAAAATTCGTAACTTCAAAAATACATTTTTCCTCATTTCTCTCTTTTAATGCCATTTCACCGATATTTTAAAGTGTATACTTGGTATTTACCTGAAAAAGAAAAACCCTCTTTTTATACATAAACTAAAAATAGTTTTATAAAAAATTCTTAAACTCTGACACAAAATCAAATTATTGTTGTTCCAACAAAACGTATTGTTGTTAGCTTATATGGGCTTATGAATTGTGGTAAATAGGTCGACGATATATGTAGGCTGTAGAAAAAAAAAACTTAAATATATTTGCCTCATCTGAACAATCTCGAAAGCATTAAATGTATAGGAGGAGATAACCTTTTAGGAGTCTTTTTGCCCAGTGTATTCTAGCATTAAAGTATGTAATGAACATATGAATGTACACAGCGGCAATGGCCTGCCAATGTGAGCTGTGCCGATTGCTATTCAACGCTTCAGTTAACATCGAACACGCACTGCGCCAAGCCAACGCCGGACCCTCCACCTTCTACGATTATCCCACCTCTTCTGTTACCGCAGGTATTATTTTATTTGATATTTGCCTATTATTTAGTTCGAAGTCGCTTTGGCAAGTGAGTATAACATCATATATTTATATATAATAGAGGCGGGGCTGCCGCCTACGTAGTCAATGGTCACGAGTTTGATCCCCGCCTCAGGATAAATATATGTATCTTCTTCTAAGAGTTCCTTTTCGACTAGTGAAGGTTAGCAGCCAATTCAGCACAACTATCCTCTTCTTTCGCGAGGTGCAACAGTTCTGGGGCACTCGCTATCCCGGTACACTCTCTGATATTACGTAGCCTAGACTTCCTTCTCCGACCAACCTTTGTCCGCGACGTTTCTCATCATGATCACAATTTTATACCTGTCAGGTCTCATGATATGATCAAGTTAAGCAATTTTTCTACCTTTGACGCTCTGCCAAAGTTCACATTTTTGTTTGATTTGATTCGTCCTCCTCGTTATTGGCCACTTTTTGAGTCCAGCTAATAGCGAGCATGTGTCTATGTATATAGACGTCTATGTATACATATTTCGAACGCTTCTATACGTTTTCTGAGGTCTTCTTTAAGCGTCCAAGCCTCTTGTCATTTGTACAAAAGAATGGGCCAGATGTAGGCCCATTTTTTGCACATTGGATTGCACAACGGACCATTCTAATTTATAATAATTCTAATGCGCAAAGAAAGTTTGAGATTGCAATTAAATATATACATACATATTTTCGCGCTTGTCACCCGTAGGGTTAGGCAGAGACCACAGATAAATATCCGCTACGATCTTGACACATCTTCCTTGCTTCCTTCACACTCATCTATCTTTTCATCCATCCTTTCTCTCATATTCAGCGTAGCGAAACGGCTCTCCGCACGTCGCTTCTCGCCCTCGTGGGAATCAGGATGCATGCCCCGCATGCTGAGGTAATGTACTATAGTACCCGTGGGAGCCCGATCCTGGGACGGTAGACACACTTTTGACTAAGTTCGCCCCTAGCTACGCATCCTTTGGCACGGCAGACCGTGGATAGGCGGAGAAGAAGGGAAAAGGATATAGAAGAAAGAAAAGGGCAGGGGAAAGAAAAGATGGATTTAGACAGAATGATGGGGATATGATCCTACCGCAACGGAAAACGAGGAGTGATACGGTAGTAGATTGGGAGGCTGGGGTCGCGTACCCGTGTACCAATACAATAAATACTGGACAAGCGGCTAGGCAATGATAATTCCTGACTTCAAATTCGATTACAAAAAACACGTAAACCACAAATATTTATGACTAGCTGGTCACTACAATAATCCGCATTAGATAAACATGGTGGATTGGATAGTGAAAAAAAAACAACGCTTTATACTCAACCTCTACAACAGAATGTTTTGTTCCACGGATGCCATTACATACAAGAATATTTAATTAGGTACAGTTAGTGCATAACACTTAAAAACAGAATATAAGTTCAAATTAATTCCAAACGAATAATACCTAGATAAAACCATCTAAAAAACGGGACCAGTATAAAATACAGTATGCAAAATACGTCATACGTCAGTCTGCTTGTAAATAAAATACCGGGTTTGAAATATACCAAATCAAGAGATTATTGTCTTTATTTTCTATAACATTTCATGTTCATCTTCATGAAAAATCTGTTTATTGCCTATTGTAAAAAAGTTATATAGTGTTCATTTTTCTTTTTTTAAGTTATATCTTCAGCATGTAACGGCATACGAATACTCCATATGCACAGACGCATGCGCATCAACAACGCGCACGAAAAGTTTTATTACCGAAGAATGTGTTCACCAAGCGTTGATAACTCTTTTTATTTCTCATACATACATACCTACTTACGTGTAGCGCAGACATCTCTACTGTCTGTTAAAGTTATCTCCACAGTCTTTGTCATTTGTTCAGCACTGTCAAAATACATTCAGAAGCAGGAAAGAGCTGAGTAGTTTAAATGTATTTTGAAATAATTCTATCCGTATTACACACAAAAAAGTTAGGCTGTCTTTTACAGACGATTTATGACATTAGATCTATATATAGGTAACATCTATATACAGGTAATTTTTTATATTACAAATACTTTATTACAGTGTTGTTAAGTGTCCAAAATAAACAGGACATGTTACACATGACGTACATATGTATGATAATTAAAAAAGAACGATAACTATTTAACTAACTTATTGTTCCTTTTTTATATTATAACATACTGGCACGTAAGTTTGCTCGTTGTGGTGAAAAAGCTAAAATAACATTGTTTCAAGCGTACTGCCAAGTTTTCTACACATGCTGTCTGTGGTATGTTTACACGCGCGCGACCATCAATGCCCTACGTGTCCTGTATAACAACGGTTTCAGAATAATGTTGGGGTTGGCTCGCTTTTGAAGTGCATCCGATATGTTCGTTAGAGCCCGTACCGATGGGTTTTGGGGTATTTTGAGAAAAACGAATTGCCTCGTTGCTTCACAGGGTACGGGATAGTTCCAACTCTATAATGAAAACCTTTGTTACTAGATTCAACTGGCGCCTTATGATACAACTAAATCAGCTATAATTTAAATGACCTTACTGTGAATGTAAATAATATATATACATATGTATATATATATATGATTTACTAATATAATTTTTAAGATATTTGTATATAATACTAACACAGAAATGTAACCAAAAAAAATCTGTCTAAAATAATGATAATTATTATTATTTTAACCATCCATCTCCATTACTTCAATATAAATTATCCAAGATACTATATAAATTAGGTATCTCATAGTACCACGTATGTATGTAAAATAATATAATAAAAAATAAGTATATATAAATATGTTGTTAGATCTTTTCAGATACTTTTATCCGAATCATCTATTTTATTTCCAGAGCCCTCGTAATGTAAATAAAAAGAAACTTTTAAGGAAAGTGAATGTACGCAAAAATATCCGTCATCCACAGCAGAACTCGTTACCCCGGCAATTAGTTCCACGTCTTTGTTGTTTAAGCAATACCACTGCATCACCCTATTTGACGCAACGTGATTGTTGTAAGCGTTCACACAAGAACTATTCTCTCAAATATAATTCATCACCCTTTTATGAGAAACTCGTAAGTTGCCTTTTATTTATCCATGTTAATTTTAGCACGTATAGCGTCATACCTTAAGGACTTTTATATGTTTATATAAAAATATATAAAAAGTACATTATATATCTTTTTAAAATTAAATGTTTAATTTTTTTTTGTATAAGGGGGCGGTTTGGCTTAATCATTAGAACTTGCCTCTGAGTTAAAGAATTTGGATTTAAATCCAGGTTAGAGTTAAATAATTGACAAACCAAAATTAGTTCCCGAATCCCTAGACTAATTCGAGGAACTATCCTAGTTATCACGGGGGACAGGAGGAATCCTATGACGGAAGAAGAGTTGTTAATGCTTCATTGGTCATAAACAACGTTATAAAACCTCATTGTTAATAAACGACGTTTGACATATGAATTTTAATTTGCTAGATGGTAGATGGTGGTAGATGGTGTGACGGGCTGATTTCCACAACTCGACGTCAACATGCGCCTATTTTGCATGTCTTCAGAATGGATAGCTCCTATTCTATCCACCCCAGCTTCCCAAAGAACTGCAGCAGCCTCTTTGGTCTACCTACAGCATCTTCAAGGGACCCAGGTGCACCCAGGTGTCTGGCCCGGTAGTTGGCTACTCCTCTGCACTGAAGCACGATGTGAGCAGCCGTCTCCTCCTCCTCCATGCAGGCCCTGCATAGTGGACTATCTGTAACACCTAACACAAATAGATGTTTGTTAAATGGACCATGTCCAGTTATTACGCTGGTTACCACACGTAGTTGCGCCTTCCCAAGTTGAAAGAGTTTTCTTGCGAGGACATGATTGATTGTAGGCATGGCCTCTTTGGACTGACGACAACCGCTGCTGTTGTTCCAGTGGTCATTGAAGCTTTTGTTCATGTGTTTCTTGATAAGAGTTAGGAGGCCATCGAAGGGCAATGGTATTATTGGTTCCGGTCCAAAAGCTGCTGTTGATAATGCCTTTCGTGCATGTTCATCTGCAGCATCATTGCCCCTTGACCCACTATGTCCCTTTATACATTGTAATGTAATGTTGTTGTGTCTACCTGCTTCTGTGAGCAGTTCATGGCAATTGAGAATTATACCGGAATATTTAATTTGCTATGTTAAAGAAATAAAGAACTTGAATGAGTGACTGCAGAGTACAGCCATCTCGCGCAGACAGTTACATCCCCTTACTATAGGTAACAAATAATTTCAGAGCAAAAATAAGTTTATGGTAAAGGACAAATGGACCCAAATGGGGAATCCACTAAAACACACTAAATAACTATAAATTGACGCGTGCAATGAGTGTTTTGGATAAATGAATTGATGAAAGGTTCGAGAATCAACACAAGGCAATCGATCAATGTTTGACAAATTGTAAGTATGGAAGTAGTAGGTAACTGACACTCCAACAGCATACCAAGGTACAAACTATATCGGAATCAAATATTTATTTGGTTTACACGTCCTTGTGTAGTTGGGTGTTTATTTACTCTATTGAGGGAGGTTGAGGTTCGCTAAGTCTTAAATATTTTGGGGTATAGCAGTTCAAGACAGTTCGTTGGTATACCATCTTAACTATATAATATTTTGGAACTAATGGCCACCCGGCTAGATGGAGAGACGATCTGCGCAGGGCGGCTAGCAGAAACTAAACGCCTGATGTTGTGATCAGGCCAGGTCACTTGCCTTGGGGGAGACCTGATATGTCCATCAATGGACTGCCATGGGCTAATGATGGTGAAATTATTTTTACCCATTTTACAATTATCATCGCATTCGGGCTTTGATATTATCAAAGTTAGAGTGCTTATGTTCGTAATACTTATACTGTCATGTTCATTTATCTACAAACAGAAGTGGCAATTGGCTGGTCAACTCTGTATCAAAGTGACACTCACAAGTCTTGGAATGGAAAATCCGTGTAGGAAATCAGTGGGTATGCTTCGCGGCTAGATGGAGCGACGATCTGCGCAGCCTACTTAACTGGTTGCACGAAGTCGAATATCGGGCTTAGTGGTATGCCTTGGCAGAAAGTTATGGACTGCCACAAGTTAAAGAATACCTATTTCACTTGAGGCACATGTACTGTTTGTACGTGAATTAATCTTAATCTGTTGCAAAGAGATAAAATATCTATGTTATTAGACCTGTGTATTGGACAAATAAATTTAAATATGTTATTAAATGTGAAGCACGGTCGTTTATAATACGTACAATCGAGTACATTACAAAAGTATATTATTATTCGCTGAATGATTATATTGTATTGCTTTCCCCATAACTAAAAGTTTCCTTAATTTTTCAGGTGAGGAAAAAATAACGTCCATCAACAAATTTCTATGAAAATTACTAAAGCGTTTTATAAATTTATTACTTTTCAATATTTGTAAGATTTTGATTTACTATAATTTATTTTAAAATTGTTATCTCTAGATTAAATAATTTATTTTATTAAAATAAAGACATACACAACTAAAAATTAGCTCATCTTGTTTATGTGATTACAAAACAACGAACCTTAACTTTTTATTAGTATTTTGCTTGACTATTTCATAATAAAGTCTTGTATTACAAGGCTCCAAATTTGTAGAAAATCTTACGCTGCGAAATAAATGAATGAAAATGAACTCAATTATCTAAAGATTTGAATTTACTTTTCAAATGGCATCGAAAACCGTGTAGGATCAGATAGGTCCTTAATAACAACGAAACTATAATCTTTCGTTTTTTTTATTTCGAAACGTATTCAAGAAGGCTAATTTCTGTGCGCTGCCTGTTGTATGACACGCGTACGAATAAAGACACTCTTAAACACCCCCTTCAAAAAAACGGGCGATTTTGATTTTTCTACATTATTGGTAATAATTTAGTTCTAAAGACGTTTTAATAGCCAAACTATGTTACTGGCACGTAATAAAAAGTTTTAGTATGAAAAAAGTTTATTCCAATTTCCAAGCTTGTGACTTTTTACTTACTTTTCGCGTATTTGTTGTTAGAAGTTTTTTAGTAGAATAATTTATATTTGTCGCATCATCCTACCTTATTAAAATTTAAACAGATATCTTTATGATATGTAATGGCAGAAAAAGCAATAAGGGCTAGTTAAATTATAGCGCTGCTACAAGAGCTATACATTAGCTACACCCCTCTTGCAGCCCCCTATCAGCAGTTAAACGTGAGTCCTTTATCCGTCTAAAGAACCTGGATTCGATATAAACAGACAGGTTCCGTTCAGAGAAGGCAAGGTTCTGGGAGAAAACATTGCACACAACCACGAGACGGCCGCTTTTGAGTGACTTCACTGAGGAACCGCAAATGCAGTTACATAGACCTCAAAAGAAACCTTGACGCGGTACAAGGAGCACAAGTTAGCCTATGGATTGTGAGGTGGAGGCTTTTAACAGCTGATATACGCAGTCAAGCACCAGTACGGTCCCCATGTTACTCCATGAGCACCGGATCACTCGATTGAAGTTTGTTAGAATTTTGCCTATCTTGGACACTAGGTAACTGGAGTAGCGTACTCTTCACCAATGAGGCTCCAATTTGTCTGCATGGTGAGGACTGACTTCGGCGTGTGTTACGAAGACCAGGAGAACGCTATGCTGACATGTGTTTTGAAGAAATCTCCCCTGATGTTGGAGGATCTGTTATGTTTTGGGCGGGCGTAACTTCCAGCTATCGTCCCGAGATAGTATTCATTTAAAATGGCTCACTAAATGCGCAATGGTATCTAACAGAAATCCTTTATCCAAAATGCACATCCTGCACTGACTGTGATTGGTGAAAATGCCATTTATAAGGATGATAATGCTCGGGCCCACCGTTTTGGCAACGTAGATACTTATATGTAAGAGGTCGGTATTCGTCGTTTGGACTGGTTAGCGTGGAGCTGCGACGTTAACCCCATTGAGAACGCCTGGGACCTCCTAAAAAGGCGAGTATGATCTATTCAACCATATAAGACATCAGGGGGCTTAAACGTGTGATCTCGGCTGAGTGGGAACATACACAGGACACCATCAAAAGTCTGGTGGAAAGCATGCCAAGAAGATCAAATGTCGTAATTGCTGCAAGGCTTTTTTTATGAAAGTACCATAAAAATACTCGTAGCCTTAATTTCACTATATCCTTAAAAATGTCCATTGTCACATGGATTTCTGATTATAGTGACTAAAACATCGATTTTAGGATTAAAGTGTTCAAAAAATTAAGAATTATAGTAAGTAAATTAATAAAGAATGATAGTCATCTAAGGTAGTGATATACTAAAAATACTGTTCAGAAGACAAAATAGATTACATTTAAGGTTGAAATAAATAAAATAGTTCGCACACGACACTTTTAATTGGTATACAGCTTAAGAATTATATCCTTACTTACGACTCTTTACAAAATTACAACAGACGTATCGACTTTATAAAGCAGTACAGGGAGTGCTTTTCACACGAATAAAATAATTTACAAAAAGCAGTCACACATATAAATCACACACATTAAATAACTAAATAAATAATCGCACGTGAGCGCGCTTCGATCGCGACCGCGGCAGCCGCCTGCCCGGTGCCTGCCGCCCGGCCGGGGCCGAAGCTCGCACGCTCTTTGGATCCGAGAATAAAATACGGAACGTCCTAATCATACTCACATCACTCCCAAGCGGCCCTAGTTTGTATGCTTTACATAGTCCGTTTCATAGTAGGCAGTCGCTCCGTGGGCACCCTTCCTATCTAATGCACGTACGCGCACGAATAGAAACGCGGCTACTAATGACGCCACCACTAACACTAACAACAACATGACCAAGCCTGCCACAAACGAAGGCACTGACATGCATATCGTTTCTGGATCTGTCGCTGGCGACTGGATTACAACGGTTTCGTTCGGTGCAGCGTTATTTAATGCGAAGTTGACATCTCCGGGTGCAACTACTTGAATAATTCTGCTTGTGTTTACGTCTGTCATTTCTTGCGCGTCGCGCTTGTAAATACGTGTTGGTGTTGAGGTTTCTCGCCTTCGCCTGACTCCAACTAATCTCTCTGGAAAATCTTCTACTGATCTAGGTCGACCACCTAACGTCGCAAGATTACCATGACCCTCATCTTTTCTTTTAACGGTGTTGTAAACTCCACGACGGCCAGGAGGAGGTGGAGGAGGTAAATTAACTTCGTCATCATCTCGCGTTGGAGCTGGAGAAGATGGACTAGGGGCATTTGGTGTAGACGATACTTGTGCTTGCGGGGGTGGTACGGCATCATCTCGTTTTTCTGAGAAAGATCCAGTTGAATCAGCTGGGTGTCTGGGATCTGGGAAGGCTGCTGGGGGTACCCCATATTCGTTGTGTGGTGCTGGTGGAGGTGGACCGTACTCAGCGTGAGGTGAATTTGCTAGACCATACTCAGCGGCGCTTAAAGCATTACCACCAAGTAATGGAACTCCGTATTCAGCACCAAGCCCACATTTTGGTTCCGGACAATTATATCTGCACACTTGAATCACACATTGGAAATGTACATTCATTGAATCCGGAAATTTGAACGCTTGGAAATAAGCAAACGATACGACAGACGCTGATGGGCCAAAGTTCTTTATCTTTTGAAATTTGCTCATTATCTTTGGTCGAACAACGCATCCATATTGGTCTACAAGTTGTATAGGTGCTCTCTTGCCGTCGTGAGCCACACAATTACGAACAAGCATATCGAATTTATTTTCGTCATCTTTAATAGCAAGTACCATGGTCATTGTTTGTCCAATTTTGACTATACCAGACACTTCTGAGGCCCAAGGTCCTTTGCCGACTTGTATTTGCATCCAACACTGCAGATTGTCCCCGAGAAAATTTGCTGTAACTGCGTGCAACATATCAACTTGGAACGGTCTGAAAGTGACAGCTTTTTCATAAAAGTCATACCATGTGCATCGCAGTTTCCTCGCTTGATCCCACACTTCTTGAACATAAGGATCGTATTGGACTATAATTGTGTTCTCAACGTAGGAGCCGCTAGGAGTGGGACTGCCGTAGGACGCTACGTTGTGATTTGCTGAACTTGACATACCACAGCTGTTTAAGAAAATTTCGAAGGTTGCACTTAGATGACCGGTACCCGGCTTGAGATGCATGCAATGAGGATCACTGTAAAATCCTTTGGAGAAGATCATTCCGTAAAATGGACGGTCGAACTCAATGTTTACCCGCATGTGTGTTTTTTCGCATTGTACTTGTAAGTGTTTTATTTTCGGACTGTCCGGTGTCGCGAGAGGCCAAGGATCGTCACTATGAGTTGGCGAGAGTGGTGGTCCATACGCGCCACCTGCTCTGTGTTCCAGGGGTAGTGAAGCCGAGTCTACCGGCGGCTCGCATGTTGCATCCTGGAAATATAACAGAATCAAAATTATCGTTTTACATTTAATCTAAGTAATGTAGTTGCACATGCAACAGACATACAACCGTGTACGCTTAATAAATTGTTAGCATGATAACGATATAAGATAATGAAAGATCTTTAAGATATCATGTGTAATGTGCATTTTAATTTAATTGTTGAAGAAGTATTGTATGTATGTAAGTCAGTTAAAATAACTAAGTAAAGAACAACGTAAGGTATTAATTAAAGCATTGCTGGTCTCGGAGGAGTAAGTTCCTCGAAACGTTTCAGTCTACTTGTCGCCACACGAGTGCACGCGCGTCAGTGGCCGATGTGGTAACTATCCGCGCGGCTTCTTACCGACTTTCTACTCAGACGGATTGAAACGCAAGCAATTACAATATTAATCAACGCAAACGCACTGTAGAGATCAATCTCAAACATACCTTTGGAGTACGAGTTTATTTCCAATACTATTTCAAATATTGCGATATATCGTTAGTAAAGTAGATCCAAATCTGTATTCCAAAAGTATATTTAATGAGTGGGTATTTTTTAAATGTTATGTCTTAATTTGCAATATAATAAATGACGATGAGAAAAGACGTTTAATTTTTCCTTACGTATGAATGTTGATATGAAACTTAAGTTTGAAATAAATGGGGTGAGAGTTAAATCAAGTTATTGCTCATTTATGGAGCCGTCGTGTGTACCTGCCCTACAGCATCCTGCAGTAAGTTTTAGCGTTGGTCTAGTGCGAGATGTTACGGACGCTCGCGTTTTCTAAACCGGTTAGAAATTACCCAGTGCTCGAGATAGTCAGTTGCGGAAGAAAATACCTACAACCACTCGATAGCAATAGCTTTCCTTTGCAAGTTTTATTGACAAAAAATAGTAATGGAATTACTGTCCTCTCAAAATAGATACTATCTTTAACGAGACTCAAGTGAGGTTTTGAGTGATAGTTAATATTCTTCACGCACTTATACCCATCATGTTAATAATTAGTTAATTTTAATATTCTAATTCAATAAGAATTACGCTTTAAGATTCTATCATTGGACTATTGCATCAACACAGCAGGAATCACATTTTCGTAATATAAGCAATATATTATTTATTTGTTTAATTAGCTTTCACAATCAGAAATTTCATTCAATTTAATGGAAATGGAATTCAAATTAAAAATTACAGAATTTTAAGATTAAACTAATTAAATATTATATATAATATAATAAGCAGAGAAGGGTGTAATTTTATTAAAAATATATTATTTTTTATTTTTCTATCTTATATTTTTAGTTCAGTTGTTTTTATGGAGTATAACAAACCACTAATAAAATCTGATGTTGGGCAAACACTGTCGCTCATGAACATCTGCAGTGTTAAGGGCACTACCTTAGGTATGGATAAGAATAATGGTTAAAAAGAAGGATTTAATGGGACAATAAGAAGGAAATAAAAGAGTGGGAGAAGGAATTGACTCTACGGATTCCTGCACTCACCGTCAAAACGCGGTCAAACGCACAATTTGACGCCTATGTTCTGTGAGGGTGTGGGTATTTCCCTGGTCAAGCCGGCCCATTTGTGCCACCATGTCTCTATCATTCAGTTACATAAATCTTTTTGTATTAAATAATAATTTAAAACAAAAAAGAAAATGTATGAAGAGCGTAAAGTTGCATCTTGTCAAGTAGTACCACACACACCATGTGATCGCACAGGGCGACAGGTGCGGTCGGGCGTGTAGGTGAAAGTCTACTAAGCTCGCATCAAATTCCACCGCATTCGTATGCGACATTAAGCACTGCTACTATTATACTTCTCAGTTGAAAATACACTATAGTTATATTAATAAAATCACAGAGGTCGTATTTGCACACGTGCACATCGCTTTTTCAAGATTTTACATTTAAAAATATAGATTTTAGGACAAACTTAACGACGACGACGGACTAATAGTGGAAGGGTAGTTGGTTCTTACAAAAAGTCAAATAATGATGATAATAAGTAAGTGATAGTCTTATAGTGGAATCAACTTTGGGATGCTAGATAACAAGAACAAACTCTAGCCATTGAAGCTAATAACACGTCTTCTATCTATGGCGTGATTAAAAGATATAAATTAAAATTTGATCCTACAAATGTAGAAATACTGTTTTATAAGTAAAATTCTTATTTATCTGAAATTGTAGTGGCCTTTGCTATAATATAAACAATTTTACAAAAAGAATTTAAAACAATGGATATACATAGATCACCATACGTAACTGGATTCCAATGATCCGCTGTTTTGTGGATGTGCTAACGGAATCATTAGCCTAGATGTCAAGAACGCGAGCGGAAAAAGCTGAATAATGTAGGAGCTGATTGCTGAGTGTCTGGTATACCGCATACAGTAGCGCGGTTGCGTTCTACAAGTTGATTCTCCGCGTGAAAAAACACGCGCCATTGATATCTGCCAAGTGGATTGGAGCACCGCACATTTAGGTAACTAGGTTGATTAAAGACTATTGTTGATGTTAGTTCAATTCATTTTAATTTTTGTTTATGGCAACTTATTAGTGAATTCTGCCAGTGTTGTTGTTGTTTATGTTTATGTAGCTAAATGAATGTGTGTTAATTTATGACTAATATGCATGTAAATAAAGGACGTCATACTTTATTGAAATTGGAATTTTTACGTTCGAACGCCGGTGTGATTGTCACTGAAGACGTTTTAATGTTATGTTTTTTTGTGTCAGATGTGTATTATATATAGTAGATTAGTTAAATAGTAGATTTAAATGTCGTTTTATACTATGTTTGTTAAAACACTTTATAAGACAACATTTACAATCGCACCGACATTCGAACGTCAAAATTCAAATTTAACGTACAAATTTGACTAACCTAGTTCATTTACATGCACACTGAATGAGTTATCAGGGTTTATTATTTATATTCCGATAAATACATAAATTAAGAAATAGTACGGTTTGATAAACGGTTTAAGTTTAGAGTGTTAAATGAGATCGAAAGTCTGTAATATTATAGGAAGTTTGTAATATTATTATTCACTAATAATAAAAAATAAAGCTTACACTAATAGCCTTTAGCTTTAAAATAAGATTCTCTGTATTATAGGCGCCATATTAGTATTGTAAACGACAAGTATAAAAATCCAAACTCAAAATAAATACGTGTAAATTATAAAAATAGTTATCATAATGCGGGAATTAAACCCACGACACTTGATTGAAAATGCGAACATTTTATCACTGCGCATGTGTGGTCGTCGCATTCGAATGGACATTGTTCGCAATGTATAATAAACAAAACATGCTGTTCATAAATAGCGCATTACTATATTTTTTAATTATATAAATTCTGGAAATTTTGTTGTAACTTGAGAACTAGCAATGCTGCGTTGTACGTAAACATGTATGTCTGAGAAGACACTTAAAAGCAAATTTACTTAATTAAAATATAATAATGGTCATTATATATTATAAATTTATGATAAATTATTGAATAATTGTGACGTTAGACACGGTCACTATGGGTTTTCAAATACGATTATTCAGATTAAAACATATTCATTTCTATATCATTGCCAGGATAATAAGAACCAGTTAATTCTTGGATATTGTATTTCCATTTGGATCCGTTCAGCCCTTGAAATGTGATTCAGAAAATATTAGTAGATTATGAATTATATTAAGTATAAAAATTTATGATCAAGCTTCTTTTAACCTACAAGATATTTCGGGATAAAAACATAAGTTTGGTTACAAAATTATACAAGAAATAATTTATTTTTATATAGTAGGTAAGGGAAAGTTTCTAGATATTAGGTTTCAAGACATTCTTCTTTTAGATTATATAGCACTTAAAAAATATTTCAATTGGATCTCAGCATTGAACTGTTGTTTTTTAAAGCGACTAATTTCTAATCTATCTCTCATTTAATGAAGTGTAAAATTAGCATTTTCTTAGCAAGTTCTAGTTCTAGACTAGAAATTGTTAAGAGAATGTTTTCTATATATTTATATGTGTAAAACAATATATTTTTTATCACAGACCATATACACGGTCCTCCTCATTGTGTGAGGAACGGATAATAATCGACCACACTTATCTAACGCAAATTGCCGGGGCAACGAGACGCGAAATATATTAGAATATAAGAGCTTTAAATCCAGAAACTGACCACACAATAATGTTTGTGTGTATATGCATCGTTTCCGCTATTAAAGTGCCGCTATGCTGAAATTCGTCTACTCATAAGTTACCGCTTCATATAATTGTAGAACAAGGTGGTCGACAATGTTAGCTAGTGATGCTACGTGTAACACTCCGACTGATACTTATGCTATTGTTACCAATTTCAAAACTGAAGGAAACGGGCATATCGACTATTCATATAAGTACCTAGTATCTCCTATCTTAATTATTACACCTGTTTATTAAGACTATTTAGATACTTAATAATTGTATTATTATATAATGGAGAATATAATGAAGATTTTAAAATATTTGAAATTTTTTTAATGAAAGAATTGAATATTGTTAAAAAAGATCTATATAAAAACTGTATAATAAAATTTGAATACGTTGTAATAGAAAATATACTTAAAGACTTAATTAGATTTTCATCTAATAAATAAATTGGAAAAAAATTAAAAATAGATTTATCCTTAATCTAATAAAAAAATTGTACATAATTTTTTAAAAAAGAACATCTTTTTAATTAATTAAAAACCTAACTAATTGTTACAAAAGGTTTGACTTAATGACTTCAGGAATTTTTTGGCAGTCAGCAAGAAAGTAAATATATGGGCACGTGCTTATTATTTAACTAGTTATATAACAAGTATTATTGATTTAATTTTTCATGATTATTTTTATTAAACTTACCCGTATAAGGAGCACGACAGCCAGCAGCAGACTAGTCCGCTTCATAGTACAGTCCAGCGTCAGACAGCAGCCTGTAA
This sequence comes from Baronia brevicornis, assembly GCA_031353405.1. Lineage (NCBI taxonomy): Eukaryota > Metazoa > Arthropoda > Insecta > Lepidoptera > Papilionidae > Baronia > Baronia brevicornis. Next base: position 561,741 of record JASFAT010001654.1, read on the forward strand.
CCAACGAATCACGTTCAGTCGAGCGCAAGCCTAGGGCCCGAACGGGCGCATGGGCGCTAAACCCGCAGCGGCATAGACGTCACAGCCATAGCGGCGTTGAGCATGATACTATTGCCGACAGTTTCCCCTCGCCCCACTGAATAGTGGATTCAAGTGGGGCTGACACACTAACCGAGTGCAGTGCGCAGCGCCGGAACTGCACCGGTTGCAATCTCTCACTGTGTGTCACTCCCGCTGTGCAGAGTGTAAACCTTGAACGGCCTTCACCTTGCTTCGCCTTATCCATAGCTGTAGGTAGCGCTTATGTACTTTTTTTGCTATTTCATGTAGTATATTTATAACTTTCAAAAATCAGCCAGCAGAAGCACTTTATCAGATAGTTAAATAAAGAAATTTATTAATGTGGCTACACAAAACATTTCTTAGCGATACTTTAATAATCGACGAGATATTATAATTACTTAGGGGGCGCTTTTCGGAGAGACGAGATAAGCACCTTTTTATTCATTTTTTTTTATCAATATTTTGTATAGTTCATAGGACAAATCAATTTATTGTCCTATGAACTATACAAAATATTGATATAAAAATTTTTTATATCAGGGCGAAGAAGAACGTAGACCTGGTGATGCGCGGCTGAGTACATTTCACGATTTCACCTCAGACACAACTACTTGCTTAGAAAGTTTCATCTCTCGATTGAAGACTACAAGATTGCTTATATTATCTGGTGGACTGTACAAAATTGATGGAAACTTAAGTAAGACGATTTTGAAAAAAATTATAATATTTTTGTACAAAACATATATGTAATATGTATGTATATTTTTATATACGAGTGATTAGTAAGTCTGACAATAAAATAATATATTGTTATATGAAAAAGAAATTATAATAAAATTGTTTTATAATATGTAACAAGTGATGATAAATAGTACAAAAGTTATTAAATAGTAATAATACATTTATAATTTTTTCATGCGTAATTATATAAGATAAAGAAACAGAAACCTTAGCATAATAGGCACTTCTGCTTTTTTATTTATGAAAAACAAGAATAAAAAATGAATACTTTCTAAGTTTCAGTGCAAAAAATAAGGTTACTTGTTACGAATAAATAACATCAACAAAATGTTCTAGTTACAAACAAAAATAAAATGAATCAATCATATGAAGTTTAGTCAGAACCTGTTCGTTTGGAACGATTACGACGCCATCTAAATACTTCAACTCATTTTTTTCAATGTCCACACCTAGCTCATTGTAACTGGGCTGGTTAACTTGTGAGAAAGCGGACCCTCGGGCGTTTTCTATTTTCAATAAACGGGGATATTATTATAATAATTCCGTTAAAGACGTTACACTTGATTAAATGAAACATGTGATATCGTAGTACAATATAAGCAGTAAATTTAATATTAATCTACAAATTAATAATATGCTTGATAAGCCATTTCATATAAGTTGTCTTATTATTTTTTATTGGAATATATGCATTAATCAATAAATTTTATACTTTTTATACAACTGTACAAATTGAAAATGCAATAAAATGTCCATTCGCTACCATGAATATAATTCTTACAACATTAGTATTATTACAAATATACAAAAAATAAAAAAAAATGATAAATTTTATCCATTGTAAGTAAATTATGTTCTATGAAATTGATCACAAATTAGGGTAAAAATTGTTATGTTCTAAAACTGGTAATGATAACATTATTTTCAGAGGGAACGAGCGATATTATCATATTTATAAATGTTTAGTTTTTAGCGAATGATAACTAAAAATAAGCTAAAAAGTAAATCTAAAAGGTTTTGTCTACTTTCTAGTTTATCATTTTTATAAGTCGTAGTTTTTGACACTGACGACACATTTTTAAGAGAAAACCATCACGCTTTTATCCTGAAAACCTCAGAATGTTCCTTTCTGGAACTCCAAAACTGTTACGACGTTCATTATGCTCATGGCTTACAGTTTCTAGGTTTTCAGGAAAATGTGTTAAAAGTGATTCCAAAATACATATTTTTACCCAGTATATGTTAAATTCTTTTTTAGTTTATAGGGAAAGTCGTAGATATAATTCTATCTAAATAATAAAAATGAGGTTCGGATACTTAATAAATTGCACATGAATATTTATTAAACAATTTTTACATTTTATACTTACATATGCATGTATTTTAATCATTAACGAAACTCGTGCGACCTGAACCAATACTATCGTAAGCAATATTTAAAAACTATAAAAGTTATGTTTAGATTTCACATGAGATGATCGGCAAAAAGTGTCGTGACTTGTAACTTTATTCAAGACTTTCGTTTTTTGTCTTCAGCTGATATGCAAGTCAATACAATCGACATCTAAGATCACAATTTATATCATAATAGTAATACAGAACAGATAATTTTTTAATTGATTACACTTCAATCTTCAGAAGTCTTTTTTTTTATGGAGAATTTGCTAACGGAGTATGTAGGGAACTGTATAGTTAGCAGTTTGCAATAGACTAAATTCAACAAAGAACCACAGCTTTATTTTAATATAACGATTTAAAAAAATTGCAAATCATGACGATGAAAATACTCGTGCGCGTTATCTGTATCATCTCTGAAGAGATTTCTTTTTCTGTCATTTTGCTTCGAGTTAAGAAACGGATGAAAGTAGTTAGGACTGACACCGAATTAAAATAAGTAATCATCAGCACTCTTTATGACTTTATGGTAGTTTTTCAGACAATAATACTATCTGGTCACGTAATGTATTAGTATATTGTTTGCTGTTTAATTGTAATAAGCGCACTGAGTAACGAGCTTTGCACAAAAAAATTTGAATGTGTAGTATTTTATATGACTGAAGTAACGGTGAGAATTGTTCTTAGGTATACTAATAATTGGGAAGAAAACATATTATAGAAACTGAAGTCTCGTTCTTATTTAAAATCATAGAAAGATACAACTTATACTTAAAACTACTAAATAATTTGTTATATCATTAAAATATTGAATTTATTCCTAGATCTGATTTATAGAACGATAAGCATTAATCTAAATTCTCAAACTTTCAAATGTTTAAGTTTTCAACTCAATAATCTTTTGAAATCTAGTCTAGAAAAGTTAGTATTTGGCGTAGAAATAAAATGTTGCGTTTTTTCTTTTCTTTATAGACATATACATTCATTTATTTACTAAAATTAAGTTATTTTTATTTTTTAAAGCCCACGGGCTTATCTAATTTTTAAGAATTTGTCATTAACCCACCACTCTTGTCCAAGTGAGGTTGAGCACTCAGACTTTGAATAAATATTTGTAGGCCTAAGGGGTATCTCGATGCGGGTATCGAATCTGGGACCATTGACTCCGAAAGCGATAAATGAGCCACGAAGTTAATTTGATTTTATTTCTAAAATTGTTCTAATGAAATAAATAAAGGTATAAACATACATTCGAGGCTGACAAGTTAAAGATGGATATAGAACTCACTTTCGGCTCTGATTAACGACGTAAGCACGAGCGCAGCTAATTGGTCGGTAACGAGGTAAAAGTTTCACTTAATTAATGAGTGGAAGGCGCCAAAAATTATTATGCCTCTATCACTCTATACATTGTTGTTGTTAGAAAGTGAATGGGATTTACACATACCTTCAGTGCAGTTGCTCGAAGTACCCTAGATTGTCTTTGGTAAACGTATAAATATGAAAGTTATATAGGTAAATTTTTATAGTTTTAAATTCGTTACTTTATGTGGATTCTCCTTTTCTTCTTGGAGAAATCCTTCTTGGATAACCCTCAGTTTCAAGGGGTGGTAGAGGAACATGAATAATTTTAAAATATTCATGTTCCTCTACCACCCCTTTAAATCCCTGGAATGCTCGAGGTAGTCAGGAGATCACGTTTTCATGGTATATATATACATACATACACACATATATATATATATATATATATATATATATATATATATATATATATATATATACATATATATATATATATATATATATATATATATATATATATATATATATATATATATATATATATATATATATATATATATATATATATATATATATTAATTGTTTTTATCGTTATCGTGATATTCACAAATTGGACTTTGATAACCACTTTAGAACTTAAAAGTTCGCTTTGATTATTATATATTACCTTTTTTAAATATTACATTATTTAAATAGTTTTAGCTGTGAAAAAATATATCAATCTTAATTCAATGTCATGCATAGATTTCTCTCAAGTTACTGTACCTCTATGTAAAAACGGAAAATAATCGTGCTCTATTGAAGCGTTTCCAAGAACGGTATAATTTACTTAACAAACACCAACCAGTTAACTAATTTTATATGAGATAGTGCACATTTCATTGGTTTTACTAAGTTTTCAGTTTTCAATCTTTTCTTTAAAGTCATGTTAATATAAAAGCGATCAATTGGCAAGGATAAAACAATATTACATTTTTCCTTTAAAAATTATTGATTGCTGAAATTTGTACAAACATTTGACCATTGTAACAATAAACATATGTAATGTTGAAATATTTGCATATCAAAATTTGTGTCGTGGGTAACATTATAAACACAAAAATAACAAGAACAAACACCCAAACTTACCACCACAAATATTTATCTTGTTACGGGAATCGAAACCCAAAACTCTAAAAGTCAAAACAGTTGGTTATTTGTGTCATTTATAAAAGTTAACAGCAAAAATACTAGATATGGACACGAACAGTTTCTCTCCTCCTCGCGCCTTGAACGCTAACCACTGATTCTATTGTCTGATATTGGATATGCATAATCCGGAAGGCTGTGGCCGCGTGAAACACTAAAGCCGAATTCCTTCCTCAATACCTCAATATAGTCGTACTTTAAACACGTAGGTACCTAATCGTCTTTCTACTCACGTAGCGATGCGGATTTACTGAGAAATATTATCACATGAACCTACGCTGTATCTTAACAATATTGCAAACCAATTTACAATCAAGAAAATCAATTTCTAGGTCTACTTTACCGCTTTCCCAGCATGGTGACTGAAACATTACCATAAATAATCGCAGGCTTAAAATCAGCTATTATAATAAAGGTTGATAATTAATTATTATACTAAGCAATATCATATATGGACTAAATTAACCACCGACTGGTTGCCTAAAGGCGACCTTTGGCGCATAGATCCTCATAAACGGTAGCGA